>BMAC01000077.1:1133195-1169985 GCA_014905375.1 Phtheirospermum japonicum
GCTGCAGCCCGTACGACGCCGGAATCGCCGCTGCTATATCATCACACCGAACCTCCGGTGTTTTATCGTTCAGCCGTTCCGCCTGGCCGGAGCCGTTTCTCCCCGCCACCCGGTTGCTGTCCGATCGCCACGGCCGAAGCCGTTTGTTGTTCTTCTCCGCCGTGCCAAGAGCCGAGCCCACTTGCTGCGTGGCTTGACAAGCCGAAGCGTACCGTCGTGCTATCAGACGGGCAGTCCCTCGACAGTGCCGACGCGCTGCTCCTCCGCCGACGGGGCCGCTCCTCCTCCGCTACGGCTGTGAGGTAAAAAATGGAAGTTATATATATATGATATATGTATGTGTGAGCCGTCTTATATATATGATATATATAGATGATATGCAGAATGTGTATTATATATGTGCGCATGAATATATGATATGTATATGGCATGCAGTAGTGTTCTTAAAATATATCATATGCGTGTGCTGTATGAGTATTTGTATGATGCAATATATTAAGTGCATGTGATGCAGTGWATGTATGTTAATATGATAAGTGTAATATGGATTGCATGAATATATATAAAACGCATGCAGTGTTGATATATGTTTATAGATATACAGCATGCATGAAGTTGTTGTTTTAATATGTTTATACATATACAGCATGCATGAAGTTGTTGTTTTAATATGTTTATACATATACAGCATGCATGAAGTTAATGATATAATTTGATTGATATTGCATGCAGTATATATACATATATTATATATATGTGTAGTTGATATGATTATATGTTATATAATATATAATTATATTTATATGATATAATTGTTATATACATATTTAATATATTAATATATATATATATATATATATATATATTATTGTTATATATATATAATTGTTATATATATGTAATTAAATAGAAACCGAACATGCTCGTTTGATTTTACGAAAATTGGATTGTTTCATTGAAAAGCAATTAAAACATTGTTTGAATTAATTGATTATAAAATTGTGCCGTCGTCAATTGAATTTGATTCAATTATTTAAAAAAAATTTGTTTTCCGCTGCGCGACGGTACCACCGATTCCCAACATCTTGTGATCTCCAGTCCCACTTGCTCAGTCAGCCCTTCAAATTTCATTTTCTATCTTCTGTCCGGTTTTTGTTTTTTCGTGAGGAGCTGAATCTCAGCACTTCACTGTATTTGAGTTTGGTTAATACAAAGAGAAATTTCTGCTCAACCTATTTTTCAACATGAGTCCTTCAGAAAGTTCAAGGAGAAATTCCGGAAAGGATCACCAGGAGAGGACTGTGCAATCGGGCCCAAATGAGGTCTACCCGGAACAAGTACGGTCGTTCATGAAGCACCCTACTTTCGCTAAGGAACTTGAAGAGATGATGAAGAAGGTAGCAAAGTCAATCCTGACACCAGAAGCTCTAGTCAGCAATCCCAAGAACGCTGACCTTCAGGAAGGACAATCTGAATCAGACCCAACTCGGGAGGCAGCAAAGAAAAATGGGAAAAGAAGTCTAGAGGAGGAAACCGAGCTGAATGCTAAGAGAAGGATCAATAAACCTCCCATCGCACGCCGCCTCATATTCTCTTCCCCCCAGAATGTCTTTGATCGGCTCGGAAAGCCAGCTAACAAAGCACAGGAGGATCCCCCCGCGAAATCAGCCAACAGAAAGAGTGTGGCAAGGAGCATTCCCCTGCGGAAGCAAAATGATGAATCTGCCGAGCTGAAATACTTGAAGCAGCGGATTACTGAGCTAGAGGCCAGGAAGATCGCCCCCCCAGTCTAGAACACTTACCCAACTTCGCCAATAGTATTCAGCTCGGTATGTGATGATGAATCACCCCTATCCGTCAAAATCCTTTTACAACCTCTAGAAGGCAAGATGAAGATCCCACCAATCATTCTGTAAAAGGGGAGCAGCGATCCTGACTCACATTTGAGTCATTACCAAAACTATATGGACATGCTCAGCGCATCCGACACATACAGGTGCCAAATGTTCTCCATGACGCTGGATTAAGGCTAATGGTGTTTTTAATTATCTCTCTTGTTATTTTAGTTGGAAGTTAGTTTAAATTTTTGTTTTACTTTCGATGCTCGTAATCCTTTCTTGAGTGTTGTGTTTGCAAGGTACTCATTCGGGAAGCCCGATGACGCCCGCCCACACTCACGACGATCAAAGGATGCCTTCGCCGCTTGATTGATCCGGCCGAGGATGGCAAACTACCGAGCTAGTTTGCCATACGAGGACCCTAATATCCAAACTCCCGATTATCCAAACCCTTATATCCAAACTCCCAAATATCCAAATCCGTACACCACTCCTCCAAGCTATCGGGTCCCCTCAAGTTATGATGACTCGTATGCTTTGATCGGTCGAGAATGTGCCCAAAATTTTGATTATTCCGGCCCAAGCCCTTCATTTTATCTACCGATTACACATCCCCTTAACCCGAGCATGGATCCGTATGCACCAAATCGTGGTCCTTTTGATCCGAGTTTTGACGATCCATATGCTCAACTCGCCCCGCCTTCTTCTTACCCGAGCTTTGATTCGTATGCTTCCCTAATTCATGATTCATATTCTTGGAGCTACGACTTTTACGACCTACCCACCTCGAGTTCGTATACTCCAAACGATTACCCTTACACCTCACTTTTTCAAGATTCGTCTAAGACCCAACTCCCGGACTTAGAGTCTCTCTTAGCCGAGCTCGTGGAACACCTTGCTCGCATAGGGACTCAAGTAGAGCAAATTGCCAACGATGTGGATGATCTTAAAAGACCATGTCTTGACGACATGCCCATCTTTGATGTGGTGGATCCCACAGTCGTCGACGGCAATTCGAGCTTTGACGATCTTTTGAAAGAGGTGTGCAAGGAGGTGGATTTAGAGGGTGAGGAGAATGGGTCGGAAGTCGACATTACTCCTTTTGTGCTTCTTGAAGACGTTGTAGTAGAAATTGAGGGGAGTCACTTTTGGGGTCTCCAACAGCACTTGGAATGTCGAGCCTACTTACTTTTGGCGAGGATGAGGAAGTTGTGCCGGTTTTGGAGGAGGTGAAGATACTTGAGCCCCTTCTACCACCACCCGATGCTGTTTGTATACTTGAACAAGTGGAGGTGGAAGAGGGAGCGGGGGAGGGAGAAGAGATGGCGGTCGGGGAGACGAAGGAGTACGTCGACCCATTTTGGGACGATCACATTTGGGTGGTTGACTACTCCCTCTTCCGACCACCGAAGCAAGCCCGCGCTCTTGATAGTTCGACCTTCCGGCTTGCCCGACGTGCCCGCCTTGGTGATTTTTGTCACCCGGTGTGTCTACTCGAGAACACCAAGGCATGGCACGATTGCCACCTCTTTTTGGATCCTGGATAACGTCAATTGTATAAACCGTCGAGCTATAGACGTTAAAGTAGCACTTACCAATTTGTAAAAAAAAAAAAAAGAAAAGAAAATCCAAAAAAATAGAAAATTCAAAAAAAACAAAAAAAAAGCAAAAAAAAACTTTTTATTCGTATTTTGTTTTTGCAACCCCCCGTTTGTTCATTTCTTGTAGGTTTATTGTCTCGACTCCCAGAAAGGACTTACGCACAACCGCATCGACACAAGCTCAAAGATAGGGGCGTTCTCTTTTCCCTACACTTTTTACCGCTTTATTTAGCTTAATTTGCAATGAGGACATTGCTAGATTTTAAGTGTGGGGTGGTGGTTAGAGTTCGCCTTAGGCTTTTAAAATTGTTTGCATGCTTGCTTGTGCTAATTTGAGTAATGTGTGTTATTTTTTCTTGGAACCTTGGCGAAGTGATGTGGTTTTGATGAATTAGTTAATTTATTGAATATTGCTTTTCAAATTCTTAGTTATAAACAAAAACAACACCCCACCCCCCCCCGCCCCCACCCATTTTACGTGTTACTTGTGATTAAACAAACATTTGAGATTCCAATTGGTTGTTCCTCATGAATCGACTCGATTTAACTTACCAACCTACACGCGATCTTGTACTATTGCAAGCAAGCTTTTAAACATTTGAAAATTATTGATAAGTAGGTACACAAAATCTTGAATCAGAATTTTGGCGCCGTTGTCAGGGAACAACACAAAGGTTTCAAAAATGTTTGCTCGTTTTATTTTTTGTTCAACCGTTTATTTGTATAATTGGAATTAGGACATGTTTTGCCATTAGATACGTTTCATTTTTTGTTGAGTGCATGCAAGGTAGATGTTCACTTCGACTCTAGCTTGCACCATTCATTGACAACATTCATCGTTCCAATCAAGCAAGACCTGCTCTTATCTCTGTCCCTGAATGCGACCCTTCTGTCCCCACTGATTTTGCTTTTGACATAATTCCTGACACGATGTCAAGACGAGCAAATTCTGTTCATGAAGATATCATGGATGAACAGCCACCCAGACATCCTCCACTGCGCAATAGGGGAGAATATGGGAGTGAAATAATTCTTCCCAAAGGTCCGGTGAAACCCCAAAAATATTGGGAAGATATCCAGCGAAATGTGATGGATAGGAATAAAGGACAAGGTGGAGGCGAATATAGAAATCATCATCTTTACGACCAAGATTCCTACTCTAAGAGATCCTACCCTGAAGATGAACGTATAGACGACTGGCTCAGTAACCAGAACAATTGTTACAATGAGAGATATGAGCATGACGGAAACTACACAAGACCTAACAACCAAGATGAGATCCTAGGGGGGCACGTGAACCTAGACAGCGAGATTTCACGACCCCTCAGGTTGGCCCTTATAGCTCTGCTATTGTGTTGGGAAGGACTGCAGGAGACTTTGAACTAAAACCTCACCTAATCAAAAACCTTCCAACGTTTCATGTCCTTGCTAACGAAGACCCGTTGGCTTTTCTTAAAGAATTTATGTCGTAGTTAGTAGAATCCCATCTCTGGGACTTCATCATGAAGACTTGCAAATGGTGTGCTTCGCAAGATGCTTGAAGGATAAAGCTAAGTCTTGGTTTCTTTCAACCGAGATCATTGACCGACTGGGTTATGGTTAGCGACAAGTTCGTGAACTAGTACTATTCAACTCAAACGACATGACACATCAGGAGACAAATTGCTCATTTTGTTCAGCAGGATGGAGAGTTACTACACGAAGCATGGGAGTGCTACAAGACACTTTTGCAAGCCTACCCACATCACCACAACTCCACATGGATGGTTAATCAGTGTTTCTATGAAGGGCTATCTGACTCCTACAAAAACCAAGTCGAGACGGCTGCTGGTGGAGATTTTGGGTACTTGACCGCTACAGAAGCTAAGCAATTATTCGAAACGATGATCAAGAAATCCAGGCATACGAGCTCCAGACCATGAAAGATAAGAGTCAATGAAGTGTTTGAACTACTAAATGACGAGGACGAGGCAATTAAGGATTTGACCAAGGACTTTGCGGTCCTAAAAACCAAGCTCGAGAAAAAGACGTCTTCAACAAAAGCCATTAAATTGTGCACTTAATGCAGATATGAAGGGCATAAAGAGGATGTGTGCAAGGTGGCATATTATGACGAGGCGAAAGCCATTAAGGAACAGATGCATCAGCACCAATCACCCAATTCTGGACAGAAACCCACGAACAAATTTTAGGCGCAGCATGATTCTCCCTATATGAAGTGGGGTCCTGGGAACCCACATCACGCTTCGATGCAGATCGAATCACAACCCCTACTGCTTCCCCCCACCGAGCAAATATACAACGACAGGGCCAACGCCTGATCCAGTACAAATGAACGACCAATGGTTAATTTGGCAGCAAAACCAGGTCACCAAAACTATTCGAAATCGGGACGGACTCGCACAACAAGAAGCGCAAATAAATGGTCTCAATGCAAAGATCGATGAGCTAGCTAAAAACCAGAAGAATGCGGATATGGTTTTGGGACAAATGGCAGCTTCCCTGACGAAATCGTCAAATGAAAAAGGAAAGTTTCCGAGCCAACCAGAGCAAGCCTCAGCAGTCCACATTCTTCGAAGTGGAAATAAGGTAGATAATAGAGTCGAGATAGAAAAAGAAGAAGAAGAAGAAGAAGAGGTGGCCAAAACTCTGACTACGGTCCCGCCTAAAGTAGACGACCCCTAAACCAGTAGACCAAATGTATAGGTCACTAAATCCATATATTCCGAGATCATTGAAGGGGAAATTTCCGAACCAAGTCCCCACTCCAACGACAAATGACGATATTACCAAGCCTATGACTCTGCAACCAAAACATTCGACTACCACGATTCGTGATAAAGTTCCTTTTCTTAGTCGCCTACGCCAGCCAGATAAAACAAGAAATTTATGGATCTCTACAATTTGTTGAAGAATGTCTATATTAACCTTTCTCTCTTGGATGTGATCAAGACAATGCCATCATACGTTAAGTTCTTCAAGGAGCTAGCCTCAAGAGAAAGACGACTGGCAACAACAAAATGAGTGGAGTTAACAAAGGAGGTGAGTGGCATATGTAAGAATCCATTGCCCCCTAAAGAGAAAGATCCATGGAGCTTTTGTATAACCATAGCCCTCGGGAATGGGAAAATGGCACAGGGAATGCTTGACCTTGGTGCCAGAATAAATTTGATGCCATATTCACTTTACAAAGAATTTGACCTTGGGATGATGAATCCGACTACGATGCGACTTCAATTGGTGGATCGGTCAATCAGATAGCCTCTCGGTGTCGTTAAAGATGTGTTAGTACAAGTCAGCGAGCTTGTGATTCCAGTCGATTTTGTTATACTTGATGTAGGAGAGGTTCCAAGAGAAGGCACGGAGCACACTATTCTGCTGGGAAGACCATTCATGCCTACTTCTCATACGCTGATTGATGTCCACAAGGAGAGAATGACCTTATCCATTTTGGGCGAATCGGTGACGTTCTCGCTTAAAGATATTCAAAACACTCCATCTTTGTTCATGCTAGAAGACTTTTCTTTTATCGATCCAATTACATCGTGCGTCCACGAGCTCAAGGGAATCACCATTTTAGATGAGTCAAACGTCGAGGTGACTTAAATGAAATCACTAAAGATTATGAGGGATTTGAAGACTTCGATGAAAAATTGTGCGAAATAGCTAACGCACCCGAGCTCGAGCCGAAAGTGAAGTTGAGACCACTGCTAAGTCATTTAAAGTACGTTTTCCTCGAGCCCAACAAAACAAAACCCGTCATCATATATTTAACATTGATGGAACATGAGGAAAGAGAGCTGATTTCGATGCTAAGTACCTACAAAGAGGCCATAGGATGGAGCATCAGCGACATCAAAGGGATAAGTCCCGTTACCTACATGCACTGAATCGATCTAGAGCCCCACGTAAGTTCTGTGAGAGACAGCCAACGAAGACTAATGCCAACGCTATATGAGGTGGTGAAAAAGGAAATTTTGAAGCTAAAAGATGAAGGGATTATTTTTGCTATCTACGACTGTAAATGGGTGAGCCCGATCCATGTGGTTACAAAGAAAGGAGGCATCACCATAACCAAAAATGAAAAAGGCAAGATAGTCCCAACGCGACTAACCACTTGATGGAGGATGTGTATAGACTATAGAGAGTTAAATGTAGCCACTCGAAAAGACCACTTTCCCTTGCCGTTCATCAACCAACTTCTCGACAAGCTTGCTGGGCATGAATTCCACTACTTCTTGGATGGCCTTTCTAGCTATTATCAAGTGTCCATTGCTCTAGAGGATCAAAGAAAGACAACATTCACGTGCCCCTTCGGCATGTTTGCCTTTCGGAGAACGCCCTTCGGTTTGTGTAACGCCCCAGCAACATTTCAAAGGTGCATGCTTTTGATTTTCATTGATGATTTCCTTGAGGTGTTTATGGATGATTTTTTTTATTTTTGGTTCGTCTTTCGAAATTGTTTGTCCAATTTGTCTAAGGTGTTAGAACGTTGCATTGAGAAGAATCTTAAGTTGAGTTGGGAGAAATCCCATTTTATGGTAAAAAGTGGTATTATTTTAGGTCATGTTGTTTCTAACAGGGGGTTGGAAGTTGATAAATCAAAAATTGACGTTATTGAAACTCTTCCTCCCCCACGTGATATTAAAGGTGTTAGGAGTTTTCTTGGTCTGCAGGTTTTTATAGGTATTTTATAAAAGATTTTTCAAAAATTAGTCGACCGCTGTGTAAGCTTTTGACTTTAGATACTCCTTTTGTTTTTAATGAAGATTGCATGAATGCGTTTAATGAGCTTAAAGAAAGACATACTTAAGCACCGGTAGCTGTCACCCCCGATTAGACCTTGCCATTCGAGATTATGAGTGATTCTTCGAATGAAGCGGCGGGGTCCATTCTAGGACAACATGTGGATAAGTTTCTTAGGTTATTTATTATGCAAGTTACATGTTAAACGATGCCCAACGTAACTATACCACGACTGAAAAAGAATTACTAGCAGTTTTATTTTTGCTTGATAAGTTTAGGTCATATATAGTTGGAGCAAAAGTAATTGTACTTATGGATCATGCTGCATTGCGTCACTTATTTTCTATACCTCAAAGCAAACCACGTCTTATTAGATGGAATTTATTATTGCAAGAATTTGACGTAGAAATAAAAAATAGGCGTGGATGTGAAAATGTTGTAGATGATCACTTGTCTAGAATGATAACTGAGAATGATGTTAATTGGAATTTATGATCAATGATTCATTCCCTTATGAGAATGCGTATGCTCTTGAACATTTAATTACTCCTTGGTATGCTGATATTGTGAACTATCTTGCTTGTGATGTTATACCTAACCACCTGTCATACCAAGAAAGGAAGAGATTTTTGAATAAGTGAAGGGACTACTTTTGGGACGATCCTTATGTGTTCAAACGCAGAAAGGATTGACTAAGCAGGAGATGCGTTCCTAACGATGAAATGGGAAGTATATTGCATTTCTGCCACGATCTTGGAGGACATTTCGGAGCTCAAAAGATATCATTTAAGGTACTGCAAGTCAGAATCTATTGGCCAAGTTTATTTTTTGACGCATACGAGTACTTCAAGATGTGCGACAATTGCCAACGAACCGGTAACATAGGTAAGCGAGACGAGATGCCACAAGTGCTTAATCAAGTGGTGGAGATTCTTGATGTCTGGGGGATAGATTTTATGGGACCTTTTCCCAAAAGTGGAGACTTCGAGTATATCCTAGTAGGAGTCGATTATGTATCCAAACGGGTGGAGGCAATTCCCACGTGAAAGGCAAATGTTGTGTTTGTGCTTAAGTTCTTACTAGAAGACGTCTTCAGTAGGTTTTGAGTGCCGAACACAATTATAAGTGATAGGGGAAGCCATTTCTACAACCGAGCCTTTGAAAGGTTAATGACAAAATATGGAGTTAGGCACAAGGTAGTTACCCCATACCACCCTCAAACTTCTAGACAAGTCGAAACGAGCAATCGCCAGTTGAAAGATATCCTCGAGAAGACGGTTGGACCAAATTGGAAGGATTGGGCAGCAATTCTTATTCATGCACTGTGGGCCTATCGAACAACCTATAAAATGGTGCTTGGTATAAGCCCTTTCCAGCTCGTCTATGGAAAAGCTTGCCATTTTCTAGTCAAGCTTGAGCATAGAGCAAGTTGGTCCATTCGCAAGATGAACATGAATTATGATGAAGCAGGCCAGTACAGGAAATTGGAGTTGACCGAGCTTGAAGAAATCATAAACGAGTCATGCAATGACGCGTGGAGACAAAAGAAGATGATGAAGATACGTCACGATCGTAAAATTGTTGATAAACAATTGGAGGTTGGTAAGTTAGCTTTAGTCTATAACTCTAGATTAAAGTTGTTTCCAGGTAAGCTTAAGTCAAGATGGAGTGGTCCGTTCGTGATCAAGAAAATAAATAATTTTGGAGCGGTCACTCTGTACGATGAGAAGAAGGATTCAACATTGACACGGAGTGAAACCGTATCATGATGGGATGACATCAAGTCAAGATCGTGAGGTGGTGGAGTTTGTGGACCCGCCTCCAGCTGGAAATAGATTACTAGAATTCGTGTCGAGCAAGCGACGTTAAAACAATACGCTTCTTGGGAGGTAACTCAAGCATTTGTATTATTTTCTTTCTTTTTAATTTTCTTTTTGAACCTTTCTATCTTTTATTTCATTTATAATCAAGTCTTTTCCATGGTACGTTTATGCGATGTTGATGTGCAAAAAAAGTTGAAAATTTCATTAAATCTGGGGATCTAGCGGTTACCTAGCGGTGACCTTTACCGTTAGATCTTACCGTTAGCATCTTAGGCGTAAAGACAAAGACCAAGCCGCTAAACTTTCCGCTAGTTGGAAACATAAGGGTATAACGGTGGACCTAGTGGTGACCCTAACCGTTAGGTCCACCGCTGGGAAGTCCAGTAAGAGTATAATGATCATTTAGCGGTGGCACAAACCGTTACAGCCACCACTAACCTTGTACAGAGAGAGTTAACGGTTAACCTAGCGGTAGCCCTTACCACTAAGGTGACCGCTATCGTGATCGAATCTGCAGAATTTGGAAAGAGTCGGGCTGCGAGTTTTTCGGAATTTATTTCCACCAGGTAAGTAAATTTATGGTATTATTTTGCATGAATTTGGCTGAGTCGAAGGTCTAGATCTACTACCTTTTTATAGTTTTAAATTAAAAGGGTAATTTTAATATCTCCTACCATAATTAAAATTGGACAAAATCTAAGACTCCTATTTTCAAGAGCCAAGAATCCCTATATAAACCATCCCTTGGGCACTCAATAATTCACAACTCTTCAAGCTCTTTAGTTCTAAACCTCCCCACACCAAGATTATTCTTGATTCTTGACACCATGAGGAGAACCCAACAAGCCACCAACAACCACAAACGTGGGTGGATTCTAAGAAGGGAGCACGAAGAAGATATGGAAGGGATGCAAGGCGAACTTAAGGAGATTAGGGAGGAACTCGAGAAGGTGAAGGCCAAAAATGATGGCTTTCAACTAGACGAAGTTAACTACACCCTCAAGATCGCTTCATTGGAGGATCACTTGAAGAAAGCGGGTGAAGTGAATGCAGCTTTAAGAAACACAAATTCCCAGCTGAGGGAGCAAACAAGGAACTAAAGGTAACAAAGCGTAGCCTCAAAAGAAAAATTGGAGAACCAGGGGAGCATGACGAGACCATGCAAGAACTACAAGATCAACTCGCCATGGCTAAAGAAGAGATTGAGAAACTGATGTCTCAGAATACTAACTTTCTTTGGAGCGAAGCTTTCTTTGCAAACGAAGTTGCCATTTGGAAAAGGCGCCTGGAAGAAGCGGAGGCCGAATTGACTGAAGAAACAAACGACGGTGTCGACCTCCTGTACAAAAATTACGAAGTTCGAGGAGAGAAACAAGAGCTCCAAGACAGAGTTAACAATTTAGAGGCCGACCTTCGTAATATTGAGGAGAGTAACGTAACGAACCTTTGGAACATAGAATATTGGAAGTAGTGTCTGGATGAGGCTAACGATAAGATCACCGAGCTCGAAGACATGCTCAACGGACCTAACCCTTACGACGTTTCCAATTAGCTATTTATTTAAGTAGTATTTCAGTTTTTATTTAAGTTATTATCGAGTCATAGGATTATTATCCTATTCTATCTAATTTATTTTATTGCAATTTCAATTTAATTCCATTGTCTAAGTCTCACGAGTCAGAATTAATAAAGTTTTAATTTTATTATATATATATATATATATATATATATTATTGAAAGTTTTTAATTTTTCTTGTGAGATTGTGCAGATTTCCCTTTTTAACGGTGACTTAGCGGTAACCGTTACCGCTATGATTACTGTTAGGCACAAGCAGAATTCGTAGCGGCGACAGCTAGCAGTTACCCATACCGCTATGTCTTACCGCTAGATCATTTATGCTGGCCTGTCAAGCATTGTTTCACCCAGAAAAATTACCACCAAAGAAACTGCACCTTCACCTGAAAACTTCCCGACCTGCTATGCACAAAAACACGTTAGAAAGGACCACCGGAGGTTTTTCGGTGGAAACCTCTCCGATGCTTAAGTCAGTAAGCATTTTGATCGTAATGAAATAAAATCAGGAGAAGAATGCTTCAGATTGCATACCTTTCAGCTCTGAGGCTTGGTGTCTTTATAGTTTCTCATTGTGGGACCCTTCCGATATCCCAGAAATCGAATTCTGCAAATCTCGGGCCGTTATTCACAATGGCTAGGTCACCCTTTTCCATCTAGAAAAACCAGACTAGGAAAGTACCAGATTGTTCCCTTTCATTTCGGGAGGGGTGGAGCTGGTTGGTGTGCCCTGATTTGACCCAAGAAAGTATCCAGAGTAAGCTAGATCAGGAAATCTCTAGCAGCATAAGCTAAGATCAAGGCGATATTTAGCCAGGTCTACCCAACTAGGTCTGGTATTTACATCAGAACCATTTCAGGGCACACCAACCAGATCCCCCCCCCCCTTAAAATGGTTGGGGCAGACCTGTACATCTCTAGAGTTCATTCCAGGGCTGCTAGGGCCCCACCTGTCTTCACAGATTCCTTACATGTACAAATCCCGAAAGATCCACCTTTTGATCAGGTCGAATCACCATGATTATCTGTACGCTTTACCTTCAGAAATAGTTACCATGCCAGACACGTCTCCTTGGGTACTGTACCATTGACAGGTCAGTGACGGTTTCAATCCCCAGCACGTCTCTTCGGGTACTGTTCCTCTGACAGGCATTAAATGCGTGAATCCCATCAAGATCCCGCTTTTCCCTCGAATTCCATTTTTTGAAAATCTTATTTCCCTTTTATCTCCGCAGTCTCCTCTTTATTCCCCATTTTTCACATTCTCCATTACTCAGACGCTCTTGCTCCTATATTTCTCTCCAGAATAGCGATTCAATATTCTTCTCCAAGTTCATCGTTTTTCGATCATCTTCACTGCCATGTACTTTTCTGATCCTTTTTCTTTTCCAATAATGCCAACATTGTCGTCCTCCTCTTCCGCCAATTCCGTTACTGCAAACTCCTCCCCGGCGGCGTCAATTCCTTCTTTATCGTCATCTTTTAAGTATCCTCCTCTTATTCCCGACCGGCCATATATCTGCTCTATCCTTAATAATAGAACAATATAAATTTGAGGTATAAATACCAGGTGCCGGAGGAATTCTCGTTTGTCATTCCTCGTGGCGGTGTGATGGCATATCAGGCACTGACCGATCCCCTTACTTTCTTTGTTGAACAGTTCCAGGCGGGGTTGTGTCTTCCGGTGAACCCCCTGATATTAGAGATAGCCCGGTTGTACAAATCCCGGTGCACCAATTCATCCCTAACTCTTTTCGTATAATTATAAGTTACAACCTGGCCATGAGATACGCACATCTTTATCGTACAGCCCAAACCTTCTACCAGCTTTTCCAGGCCAAGAGCTCCTCTCTCGGCTACTTCTATCTATGTGCCAGAGCTGGTATTCGCTTTCTTACCGGCATCCCTTCCTCCAACAAGGCCTGGAGGAAGAAGTTTTTCTTCGTGCATTGTTCAGGGGATTGGGGCTTCCCTCCCCAATCTATCGAGCAGTTTCCCGCTCAGCCTCACCTATCCGTAGGGGATAGATATCCTTGGATACAAAATATAATCTCAACTTTAAATGAGAACGTCTTTCATCTCTCCCAATTTCTTCTCCCTTTAGTTTTAGATTTTTTCAATGACCGGGAGGAGACGAGTCCCTTAACTTCTGAGATTGGTAAAGAAGCATTACTGCTCTGACCTCCCGTGACTCTTCAATTGATTTATGTCTTATGATGATCTGAGTAACTTATCCCTTCTTCTCTTTTTTTTTTTAGCAAACATGATTCAAAGGATACTGGTGTAGGGATTTGATGGCGCCGTCGCGCAGCGAAAAACAAAAATTTTTAAATAAAAGGAATTTGAATCGAATTCAAATTGACAACAGCCCATTTTAATTTCAATTAATTCAAACAATGTTTTAAAATGCTTTACAAATGGAACAATTTGATTTTCGTAAAATCGAATAAGCATGGTCGGTTTCTATTTAATATATTAAACATATACATAACAATTATATATATATATATTAATATATTAATCATATTTATAATTATATATTATATACAACAATTAACCATATTAGTTTATACATATTATATCATATACATTATGCATGCATCTAATATTAACCATATATATCATAAAAAGACATATATCATTAGCAATATATATATATATATATATATTATATGCAGTACTATATTATTCATCTTACTTATTTATAATGTTTACATACACTGCATGCATATATATATATATATATATATCATATGCTACAACATGCATGCAATACATATATTAATATATATTTCAAACACATCACACATATATAAACATACACAGCACACACATATGAACATCGCATATATAATATGTATAACCACCATGATCAGCCATTGATACCTCACGGCACGGCGGAGGAGCAGCGAGGTGGCTGGAGCTCCGGCGACGAGACGGTGGCTCCGGATTGGAAGCAAAGCGGCGTTGGCGCGGCGCTCGGAACGGTACAGCAGCAGCCGGCTTCGGCGCGGCCTTCGGAATGGCACGGCTGGAATGCGCTGTCGGGGAGCGGGTACGACGACAGCAGCGGCAGGCGGTCGAAGTCCGGCTGGCGTGCGATGCGGGTAGCGCGACGACAGCGGCGGGCGGGTGCGACGACAGCAGCGGCAGGCGGCGGCAGCGGCGCTGGAGAACTCCGGCGCGGGAACGGCTGCGACGCAATCGGGTGCGAGGCGATGTCGGTAAAAACGCAGCGTTCGTGTGAAGACAACGCGGCGTGATGGCCGATGACTACTGTGCCGGGCTGCAACTGACTCACACGGCAGTGGTGAGATGTCCGCGACTGCGGCGGTCCGGCGGCGGTCAGGCGGCTTTGAAGCGGCGTGATGTGTCTCCAACGAATTGGTGTCACACACCGTATGTCCTGACGTCCTTACGACAGAGCACTAGATCCGACGAGGGATTGAAAACGACGAAAGGAAAAATGAGGACCGAATGTTTCGGTGCGACGGCGGCCGGCGGCAAGCAGCGGCGGCCGGAGGTGGACGGCTGGGAGGTTTTTGGTGGCTAGGGTTTGCCGAAAAAAATAAATTTTGTCTGCCGTTTTTCTTGTGTGTTCAAGCCTCAAACCCTCTTCATCTTATTCTTATTTTAATTTCTTTTTTAAGACATAAGCCCAACTCTAATGGGCTTATTATTATTTTATTAATTAAAACACAAGCCCAACAAAAGAAAAGGCTTGATGTGTCGGCCCAATAGAAACAATAAAAACCAACCTTTTAATTTAAAATAGTACCAGCCCAATAACTTTAAAGGGCTTATTGGGCCGACCCAATTTTTAAATCAAAAACCCCATTGAAATTAAAACATTTCTCACAAACGATAACTCCGAAAAATATAACAATTATGTTTTCACGTCCGGAATAACCTTCTCGTATTTTTCTCAATTCATAATCATAATTATGAACCTTAGATTCAATCATATTGACATCTAACTATGCTAAAATTAACAATTAATTTCTAGCTATCGTTTTCAATAATCAGGAAACACGTGGTGTGACCCTCAATGGTTCAGGTGTAAGCTAGCCGTGGGTTCACAACACATTATGATTCGAACAACCCATTGCTCTTATATGAACTTGTCCCTTAGAGTCCTTGATTAAATAAAACTCATTTTACTTAATCACTGGTCAAACCAGAACCCAACGAATTATGAGAGGCGCCTAGCAACAACGCATCATAATTCCCTAGATACAAATGAAGTGCCTGCAAGAACCTTGTGATATAGCTTATATGTACAGTACGATCCCTTCGCGATCTATGTCCCGATTGAACAAGAGGTATTGGTTCATCGAGACCTCTTTCTAGTTCAATAACTATGTGTACGTTCTAGGTTCAAGATAATCCGTTCATGTGTGACTTAGAGAAACACATTTCTCTAAACACCCCACTATCAGCTCTGGCCAGAGACTCCGAGGATTTATCAACCATCAGAACACACAGGACATTCATGACTTATCATGCGTCCGAATCCCCTACTACCATGCACAGACTTCCCACTAAATTCCCGACTATGTGAATGTTGCCCCTTTTGTTTGGCCTCCAAAGAGACACAGAGACAGGTCACAACATAGCCTGTCCTCTAGTGAAGTCACGGTGAGGTCTGGGTCTTAAGGATTAATGTTGTACGCTATACCATAGAAATTATCTACTCGATGAGTGGGAACCACTTAGAGATTTCTAGGCGAGGGAGTTCAGTGAAATCATCTTATGAGCACCTACTTATGTAGGCATCTCAGAAGAGGTTGGCTAAACCCTCTCCTATATAAATTTTATGAGCACCTACTTATGACAGATGCATCCTAGGGATACCATCAATTCCCATTGGTGAAGGAAGATCAACTTAAGGTGAGTTTTGTTACCTCAACTGGTACGTATTATTATTTTATCTCCATGCCATTTTGGTTAGAGAATGCAGGGGCGACCTACCAAAGGAATGTGGAGAAGTTGTTTAAAGATTTTTGGGATTGGTTATGGAGGTCTACATGGATGACATGTTGGTGAAGTGTAAGAGGGCAGTCTCATGTGGAGGACTTAAAGCAGAGCTTTACAATATTGAGGTAGTATGCGATGAAGCTAAATCCTAAGAAGTGTTCCTTTGGGATTCGATCGGGGAAGTTTTTAGAATACATGGTGATGGAAAGAGGAATAGAGGTGAATTCAGAGAAGGTGCGGGTTGTGTTGGAGATGCCCCACCCACGAACTATGAGAGAGGTGCAGTTATTAACAGGTCCCATTGCAGGTCTTAGACAATTTATTTCCAGTCAACTGAGAAGGGTTTCCATTCTTCAAAACTCCAAAGAAAGGATCAAAGTTTGAGTGGATAGGGGAACCAGCAGAGGCCTTTGAAAAATTAAAGGAGTACTTGGCTGATATCCCACTATTGACAAAGCTTATGCTAGGAGAGAATCTAATCATATACATATCACCCGGGAGGTCAGAGTGAGTTCAGTATTGATTCGAGACGAGGTCAAAAGATAAAGGTCCATTTATTACATAAGTAGGATGTTGAGAGTTGAGGAGCAAAATTATTCAGAGTTAAGGAGGGTTTTCATTGATCTACACGACAAAGAAACTGCGATCTTACTTTTTAAGTCACTAGATTATGGTGAGGACCAATCTCGCACTTAAACAAGTAATAAGCAAGCCAAACATATACAGAATATTGGTAAAGTTGGCAGTAGAGCTAAGTGAATATGACATGGTTTATGAAACTACTAAGCATGAATTCAATCAACAAACTAAAAGTAACAAGATCACTAAATATGCGAATCAAAAATCCAAATCTTAGCATAAAAAAAAACAATAACTAGCATGCACGAATTAAAATAGCTTCGACGTAATTAAATATCCAATAACCAAGCATGAAGTAAATAAAATGAAATATGAAAGATTATGAATTCAAATATCCAAAATATCCACAGCGTCAATCATAGAATAATTCAAAATCCGAAAGTGAAAATAATAGTTGAAAAGCATGAATCAACAAAAACTAAACTAGAAAGCGATTAAAAGTTCAAGAATACTTATTTGAACTAAGAAGTGAAGTAAATTCTCCAGCTATTCTGGAGAGGAGTGAAGGATCTTGGCCGAAGTACGAATCACGCGCTAACGAATGGAGCTTGGGACTTGCATTCTTCATTTCCTCGTCCTTGATCGTCTAGCTACGAACCGGACTATGAAAACCAGCCTCCTTTACGTCTAAAAACCCTAGGTATATTTGTGGTGATGAATAATGTGTGTTTAGGACGGATTGGAGGGGGGTTTATATAGTTTTCTCATGTCTTGGAGCACAAGTCAGTGTTAAAATCCGGTTCTAGGCCCGATAATGGTAAGACTAGCAGTAAAGGATACCACTAGTTGTACCATAAACTTCTCTAAAAAGTCTCTGTCCATCCGTAGCGGTATTGGTAGAAGTATGGGAGTAACCATTAGGTACACCGCTAAACCTCTCTGTTGTTCCCTAACGGTGGGACTAGCGGTAAAGGCTACCGTTAAGGTCAACGTTATCTTGGTTTAGGAGGTCGCTGTCATCCTCTAGCGGTTAGGATAGAGGCAAGGTATTGGTTTGGTGTCCTCTAAGTCATAACGATAGTACATAGCGGTAAGGGCTACCACTAACTGAACCGTTAACTTCAAAAACTTGCTACTTCTTCGCCGGAAAGCTCGATTCTCATCTCTTGATCATCAAACTTCATCTTTTACGTGTTGAGCTCTTCCGGTTACTTAGCTATAAGGTGAAAATTCAAGAATAATCACCTATTTGCATCAATCGAGATCAAAATATGGTAAAACAAGCTAGAAGTATAAAAGTACAAAATTAAGCTTAATCTACCCAACTTATACCAAAAATAATAATAAAAACTAACTAAAATTCTAATAGAAATAAGGACAAATTCATGTTAATCAACTACCCCACGCTTTATTGGTTTGTTCGTCCTCGAACAAACGATAATTTCAAAGAATAACAAGAATGAAAATAAACTCAAGCAAAGAGTCGTGTCGTGCTACATAGATAATTCTGAAAATATAGATAATTGCAACGAAAACTCAAACACTCGACCATTATTACATTATCGCTCCATAAACAAAATCATGCATTATCTCAAAGGGTAATATTTATGTGTACGCTCAAAAGCACTCAAGAATTTTTTATAGGGATGTGTTAACGCTCAAATCATCAAAATACAAGCACAATAAGCAAGAACCGAAAATCAAAAACTTCTCCATGGCAATATTGTGTGTAACTAACAAAGGATCGGTAAAGGTACATGCAAAAAAACCACCCCACACTTATCGGTTTGTTCATCCTCGAACAACGAAAAGAATCGAGAATGTACATGTAATGAACATTATGTAAAAATAAAAATCCTCATGCTTATCCTATTTAATATGATGAACGTATCAACATAACTCGTTATCGTCAAGCATTGCTCGTATTACTCTTTCTCAAATGAAAACCGAATCGATGACTTCTTCTCAAATGGAGTTTTGAGGGTGTCTGCTCAATTCACTCAAGTGTTTATTATAAGGGACGTGTATACGCTCGAATCGGACAATGCATGCACCTTGTCAAGATTTCACAAATCAAAAACTGAAAACTACCCATTGTACATGACCAAACAAGAATCGAAAGAGATCTTTATTTTGGGTTGTAATGTTGGCTCTTTGGTAAGGTGTGGAATATTTGGATATAGTGGCTAACACACGATCAAACGTGATCAATAATACACGGAACTCTAATTTTTAGAATCCAAAGCTTATGATCGCTTCACCCTTCCCCAAATCACCAAGCTTTCGTTCGAAACCCTTTGTTCACTCACACACGTTTTCGACTTTTATTTCACAACACTTAGAAGCTTTTTCAATTTGCTTAACTTAGCCTTTTAAAATTAGGTTTTTCGCTCGAACGCATGTTTTATCACTTTTCGTGATTAGTGTTGGAGTATTCTTTTACTTCTTCTTTTTTTTTCTTTTTTTTTTTTTTTGTATAAGCAATTCAAAACCTAAAACCCGCCACCGATTTCCCTCACATTTCTAGTCAACTAACAACACACACACTCATCTCACAAATTATTAGGATATAAGAGCTAAAATCGGGCTCAGCTAACAAGAAACGGGGCATAGGCTCAAGGGGGCTCATTTGGAGTTTTTAAGTAGCTTGTATATTTGAGGGCTCATATGGCCGGAATAAGGGTGATATATGTGCCTTGAGGTCATTTCCAAATTCAATCATGTACGAGCAAAATCAAGCCTCCTCAATGCGATTTCCATAAAAATGCAAGCAAAACCGATAATTCACACAAGGCTACTCACTAGTTTGCACTGGGTTTTAGAAACAAAATCAAAAGAGTTTTTAGAGATTTGCAATCTTTTCACGAGTAAAATATTGATTATATATATATAGGCGGATTTTGGACAAAGCACAAAAGATCAACTCCTTACACAAGAGGGCATAAACATGCAAAAACCCGACAAGTAAACTATTCAAACTTCCAAGCATATGGTGATTGCTCAACAATGTAATAAAGACACAAAAGACATAAATACGACTCAACCATATACATGCGCAATTAGTAAGCGTCGCTTCTCCAAGAATGCGTCACTTTGCCAAGGATCGAGTTAAGAAAGACAAATCGTGCTTTGTAAAACTCAGACCCTAACCACCTACCCACCCCACACTTAAACCATGCATTGCCCTCATTGCATTTTAATGAAAATCAAGTAAAAGGGGAGTGAAATAGAAACTTCCTTAACCGAGCGAGTTTAGGTCGAGCTCGGTGGGGTCCACTTAAGCATCTAAGAAATCCAAGTGAAAACGAGCATGGCTTGTTTCTCCTGGCTCCACGAATGCTACCCACTTATCAAATCGCCCAAGGTTGAAGTCGGAAAATGAAACACTATACAAGAAAGTCACACGAAATTAAAAACTCAAGAAAATATGTACATAAATCAAAATAAAGCAAAACCAAAGACTAGATAGAACCCAGCGCATTTAGAATGGACAAGTAATACTAACTTATTTTAAAAGCCATCAATAGAAATAGTTAACAGTGGAACAAACAAGGAAGTTTTGTCTCATTTTAAAACAATCAGTCTGATTGGTGAGTGTTTGGGTACGGAACTCTAGAGGTGGCTCCCATGTGTAGCACTTAGCTTCCGAGCCCGTCTAACTCCCATTAATATAGAATCAATATCGATCAAACATCGACCCACAGGTTTCCACTCACCATAAAATGTGACACTCTAATAGGCTGAAGCCTCGGTCTCCTTATCCCTCCTAATAGGCTCGACGTCCCTTTAGCTATGGGATTCAAACTCAAAGTACGTCACATTCCAAAATATACAGAATTTATGACCCAAATCCTGTTGCCGTCTCTGACCTAACCAGGAAAAATGGGAATAAGCACCTAGAGGAGTCAAGTAAGAACCGCAGGAAGCCTGTTTGATTGATTGCTTAAACTACTCGTGCCTGACAACTCAATAATAGTAACAGTCAGTAACAATTCATAACAGTTAAATAACCATTTATAACAATTGGTCACAACTCACAATACTCACAAGAGGTAATCAGAAGAAATTAAATAATATCCAATAAGATCATCAAGTTCAAATGATAATAATAACCTTTGATATAAAATTTTATAATAGATCTTAAGATTAAGAACAACCATAAATCAGGCTGGTCATTGCATTTTTGAGTATTTTTCTTTAAAAACCCAATTTCACAGAGAATCACACATTAGTAAATATGCCTAAGCATATGAAAGTATCATGGCTTTGAGAATTTCTAGTTTTTGAAATATTTTGCTCACCTTCATTGAAGTTCTTTCAAGAATCAAGCATATTGCTAATGCATCTACATGAGGTTCGCGATTCAATGCATGCAATATCTCGACACTTTCGAATAAAGTCACATGTTATCTCCTAAATTATAATATAATTATAAAAAAATATAAATATGACATATAATAGAGTAATATTTAATATTCTAAAATACTTGAAAATGAAAATAATAGTCTTGGACGCGGAAGGATGCTTGGGTCTCGATTCTCTAAAGTAGAAACTCAAAGGGTAAACTTATAATTTAAAATACACCTTGTGCAAGAGAATATCGTAATGAAGTGATTGTTCAGAATTGAAGTCATCCAAAAGGTCTTTTGGCCAATTTTAGTTCGAAAATAAGGAAATTATACAGTTTTGGAAAATTAATAAAGTAATTAGGGCCAAAATGAGATTTTAAGAACTTTTTGAAAGTTTCTAGGTCAATCTAATATTCTGAAGAATTTGATAATTGGGTTAATTCGTAAATACCGAAAAGATAATTAATGAGGACTGAATTGAAACTTAGAGGGCCAAATTGAAGTTTTAAGAATTCACAATTGGTCCCAAAACTCAATCTAGTTCGCAAAATCATACCCCTTAACTTCTAATCATTTCATTTTCAACCCCAAAGATTCCTTTCACCATCTGTCACTCAGGTCCTCCCTTTCCGGCCAAAATCCCCTTCGACAAACACCTGACACCAGCCATCACCCTAAACGCAAACATGCTGCCACACATACAAACACATCACGAACACACATGACACTCTTACGCACACACAACACATTCACTAAAATACACACAAAAACAAACACTACTCAAAATCCAAATTTGAGTTCAAAAATAGGTATTTAACGAAGAGAGATTTCAAATTTATATATCTCTTCAAACTTTGATGTCCCAAACAGCCAAAATGGATAGTCGTTGGTGTTCCATGGTTCAATACCTCGTCATGACTATTCTGACATAGGTTCTCAAAATTAAATGAATAATTTGGTTCTACACTTTGATACGAATAATTTGACATGTAAAACATTAAGTTCGGGCCTATGGTTCACTGAAAACCTGATGTCAAAGTTCGACACCATCGTCGCACTCGTGACTGGACCAGAAGTTTCATCGGCATTTTGCCGATAATCTATAAATCCAATCATTGATCCATAGATGGTGTTGTAAACCATAAAAACTATTCTTGTAGATGTACAAATTGTAACGATCCAACAATCGTATATTTGATAGAATTCTGGAAGTATGTAGTCTCAAGGCAATGGTGATTGCGTGAGATGGAAAATGGAAATGGAAAGTGTTTGAGAGTTATCTTCTTACCTATAGCTGCTGATCAAAAAAGGTTATATAAAATTTTAGAAGAAGAAGAAGAAGAAGAAGAAGAAGAAGAAGAAGAAGAAGAAGAAGAAGAAGAAAGAAAGAAAGGCGACTAGTCTTGGGGCCTGGGTCTGGGCCTGGTGTTTGTTAAGGACCAATAAATTGTTAAAAAGATTTAAACATATGGTCCAATATGTTGGAGTCAAAGAAAGGTTTGGTTACTTCATCAAATATATTCGAACAAAAAAATTATAATAAAACACAACTATTGAATTGAGATAAAATATAATAATTAAATCTATTAATCAAATTATTTAAATTAATTATAGAGTTAAATAGACAGGATTTCACATTCTTCCCTCGTTCAAGGCCCACAAAATCCCCTTCTTAGGTAATTTATGTAATTAGTACTATATCACAATGCTTAAATCTCCAATAGCCACCCTATCAAGATACTAGATATAAATGAATGAAATGAATACAATTGAGTATTAGTACCATAACATAAATAAATGATAAGATTGAAAGGGTTGTGTGATTAGATCATAAATAAATACAACTCACATAAGAAGAGAAACGAACGAATTGGGTAGTGAATAATTAGATGACTAATAAATCATAAGTAGTGGTATGTATAATGTATAAGTACTTCGTCGTAGGAAACACATGCTTAGGATATAACCTCATATTTTGTATCTATCAAGTGGAAAGAGTACAATAACAAGTTCATACCAATATAACCAAAGTGAGTCAAACGAAGCAAATTTCTAACAGAAGACAAATAAATACAATAATTAGAATGTTCGATTATGAATGAAAGCAACGTGAAATTAAGATGAAAAACTTTATAGTTGAAACAATGAAAGGGACGAAATAGTAGAGTAACCCAAGTGAAAAAAATACAAGCTAGGATCTCTGTCCGGATATAAAGTGAAGAACAAATGAATGACCAGGAAAACAATGGAAAGCAAAAGACGTAGATATGTAATATATATAAGAAATACTCACATATAAAATGGAGCAACAAAGTATGTTGTATGATATAAGTTTTACATTAAATAGTTTTGTAATAGAAGAAAGCATAAAATAGGTTAAGACTTCATATATAAATGAAAATATTTATAATTTAGAATCATTCAGATAGAAGAGATTTGAATATCTAAGGGGAGCTTATATGGTTTGACCACTTATACAAATACAAATTTACGAGTGAGGAAAAATGATATAAATAGAAGTGAGAAAGGTTTTAAGATAATATATCAAATTATCAGAACCTACAAATAAATGGAGTGCGAACAATGAAATCATATAAAAAAAATTTCAATGGTAGATAAATGAAAGTTTTTTACCAAGTTATCTAAACTGTTAGATAGAACAAATAACAACCAACACTACCACGTGAGTGTAGCAAATGAAATAAGTGAGCATGAGTATTTTAACAACAATAGGAGGGTACATTTCCTAACAGATAGACAAAGATAAAACTCTTCATATAAAAGTTGAATAAAATAGAATGGTTATTAAGCACTGGGGTGAGCTAAAAGGTACAAAGAAAAATCAAATTCTACAAGGCAGAAGATAAACTAGAGAAACAAAATTAAGCAAACTTATGAGCATTTCAAAAGTAGTTGCATTAAAGAGCACCACAATAAGAAGAAGACTATCAAGTAGAGCAAAAGACTACTAATGTTTGAATACTAGAAGATGACTACTAATAATGAGTATAAATCTCATCATTAACTGAGAAAGGAACTTGTAAATAAGAAAATGATTGAAGAATAACAAGAAGAATTTTTGAAGTGGAGTATCAGATATTTTCAATTGTTAAGAAGACTAGATAGTAAGTATTTAAGATACGTTAGTGTATCACGTGAAGCTAGTTGACATCAGTCTCTTGAAGGTTCAGTGTCAAATAGGTGAGAAATATCATTCAGAACAATCAAGAGTGAAAGAGAATTAAAAGTACGAGACAAATATTGACACTGAGTGCAAAACAGTAAATCGCTAAGAATGAGAGGTAAAGCACAAAGTAGGACTTGTTTTAAACAAGCGCAAACTAAAAATACAATTTTGAATGGAGACGTCCAAAGAATTCATCAAAAACTCCAAACCAATTATATGTTACTACCTTCGTGAATGCTTGCAAAAGCTTAACGTTCAAAAAAGAAACATTGGCAACAAATGGCCCAAAAATTTTCAAAGCTTATCTTGAAGGCCAAAAATCACTAGAGTGAGCTCTATGATTCCAAGAAGTCATGAATAAAACAATTAATGACTTTTAGAATGTTTAAACATCCCAAGTCAGAGCTCAGTAATTACAGACAATCAAATGGAACAATTTCTATGAGTGAGTAACTAAAGAAATACTCAAGAGTGGGAAGAAGCGAAGGTAAGGTGCAAACCTTGAATATGGAATAGTCGTAAAAGGCGAAAAGAAAAAAAAATCAATGTATATGATAAAATTAAGATATAGAGTTGGTTAGAATTTAGGTATAAAAGAGCGACAGCAACGTGGATAAAGACCTTCAAAATTCAACAGAAGTCTCAATTCAATAAATTTGAGAGTTTGTATTAAAAAGAATATAAATCTCAGAAGATAATATCACAAGAGATGAAAATCTTCAAAAACAAATGCTGATGTTCAACGCAATGAATATGCGAGGTACATTATTCATTCAAAATCCAAGAAAATAATGGCCACAAAGTGGTACGAGTGATCACATCATAAAGTGTGATTGATAACATAGAATCTAAGTTTACAATGAAGTATATATCAAGCATAATGAATCAAGATATGGTTGATAAATAAGTTTTTAGGAAGAGATATCAAACTATTAATGATTTTTAAAAAAAAGAAGTATCACTATTAGACATTAAATAGGAAACATAAATCTAACCCTCACAGACAGAAGTTAGTTAAAGACTTTAATCATAACAAAATAGAATCATTAATAAGGAGATTCATGAATTTGAGATTCCTCATAGGATATATATACACTAATATTTTGAAGAAATAAAATAGCGACGTGTACAATTTTAGGTTTAGAATCCGCATGAAAATCAGATTTGCTGATGATAATCTACCATAAAAAGTAAAAGGGTTTTAAAAGGTAATATTTCACACTCAAGTAAAAGACCCTCTATGAATGAATAAGTTATTCACGAGGTTAAGGTGCGAGGTACTGGTTAAGAAAAACAAAGAGATATCTAATTTGAGTTGGCCTGATTCAATGATAATTGAATAACAAAATCTGAGTAAAAAATAGATGGCACTTCATGATGGTAAGCAAAAAAAAATATGGTTCTTTTTCACTCAAAATAAAAGGAATAAATTTAAAAAGATAAACAAGTAATTAACCGATATATCTAAGAGAAATGGATGGTCAAAATAATTTTAACTATTAAAAAAATTGGTGTAATCAAATGATTGTTTATCTGGTTGGATAATAGAACAAGTAACAAGCGGAAAATGACAAGGTATCATACGAGATAATTCTATTTAGAGTGAAAGTTGAATATGACCGACAAACATCACAAAGTAGATAGAAGGTTAAATACAAGGCACACGAACTCTAAATTAAAGTGTAAATAGAATCTCAATTTGAATACAACTGGATTGAAGTCTCACTGAATAGGATAAACCCGATAGTGAAACGCCATCATTTTCCTAATGATGAATAACCTAAATTAGTAGATCAAGATTCCTTAAATACCTAGTGATAAATAGAACCGTAGTGATTTTCGCACAAGAGGTCTCTTTGTATTGCTTGAGGACAATCTTCTTCTTTGATGTTATATTCAGAGTATCATCTAGCTTTCGTCAACCTTTTGAAAACTTATATAATCTTCATTGATGCTTCTTGTTGCATTACCTTTGATAGATGTGCCTCGTGGGGTTGTCTTACAAACTTTCTTCCCATATTCATTACTTCCCACGTGAGGCCATCGTCCCCTCATAAACTTCTGATCCCATCCATAGTACTTTGACAGGAAACCACTCCTTGATTCCAGCCCCTATCTGTGGCACCACCCCAACGCACCAGTTTTGCATAATCCCCTGGGTACCACACTCACACCAGCCCCCGAGGGTCTGCCTTGTTGTCCATCAATTACAAACGAACCACACATTCTAGCTGCAAAAGTTTTTCACGTACCCAAGGATTCAACATCTCACCCATCAGATAGTCCCTCCGCACCTATGAGGGCAGATTTAAGTTTTTTATCCCCGCCTAGTTACAAAACTTCTACAAAATTGATACAAACGCTTGCAGTTTTTTATCTTTCCATTGCTTTGAAGTACAAGATTCAAATCTGTAATGAAAAGGTGAATGCTTAACTACTCTCTTACTTAAGAGATTGTTGGTATAGGGTTTTTGATCCATCAGAAGATCATGTCTACAGCTGCCAAAGTTTCCTGGTCAGATTATGATAATTTTGATGACGATTATCGGCTGTTCCAGGAGGAGAGTGATCCACTCGAGGAACTGCCAACCTCCTCCCCCGCAATATTAAGTCTTTTTTGGAACATCCTAGGAATTGAAAACATAATTTCTTGCATGATTCTTAAGGAGCTTTGTTAGGTATATCGACCAAGTTTTCTTGGGATACCAGGGCCTCCATGCCTTGTTTTGGCGTTCCTTAAGACTTTCTTTAGTTGCTGAGAATTTTAAGAATAATGGGATCCCGGATATTTGGGTTCACCAACTCTAGTATAACATCCATGATGACTCTATTCTCTTCAGACCATGCTTTTCCTCCATGCTACTATTAGGGATTTAGTCTTGCACCTCAGTTTTGTTCATTCACATAATGCGGCCTCTGATAGGTAAGCCTTGTGAAGGGATGTTTTTGGCCTTTCTCTCTCCCATCTCTTAATTATTAATATCAATGCGGTGTTGGGCACTCATGAGTGGTGTGGGGGCAGCCCGTCGGATCCCCTCCTTTTGCGCAGATTTTAGATGTTTCATAGATAATGTGGGTTTTGTGCAAGCTGACACTCATAGAGGATTTTTCACGAGAGTCGCTCGCTTTCATACTAAGTTTCGGTTTGCATGCCTTGATCAGGCAATTTATTTGAGTGATTTTCCATTTTTTATCCTCCCATCTTGGGTATCCTCCCCCACATTTCAGTTCGGACCATTACCGGATCCTTGCAGGGTGTCTTAATAGCACTGAGAGCCACAAATCTTTAATTTTTAGAATTTTTGGACTTCTCATGAAGACTTATATGATCTCATCATGACCGTGTGGGTGCAGCCCATACAAGATACTAATCCTATCACTTGCCTCATGATTAAGTTAAAGTATATACGGGGGGCTCTCCATGAGTGGAATGTCCAACAGTGGGGAATACTCACCATCATATCAAGGCGATTCAGGATGAGATTCTAGCTCTAAGACTGATGTCGAGGCTAAGATTAAAATTCAGACTAATTCTTCCTCTTTGGTGGATACCCAGGCAACTGTTCATCGATAAAGAGCAGGGTCGATTGGCTCACGGATGGGACCATCATTATGGTTTTTTTCCATTGCAGCATTAAGGTTCGAGTCACCATGTCTTCCATAAGATCTCTTTAGATTGATGAATTAATCAATTACGACCCCGACATGATCAATGACGAAGATTGTTTCTTTCTTCTCAAGTCTTTTTGCTACCACTCAGCCCCTGGAAGATCCAAGCTGGATTAATGAGGTTCAGCAGCCCATTATCAGCTGACTTGAATTTGTTCCTTCTAGTTATCCCAAATAATTTGGAGATTTGTGATGTCGTCTTTGCACTTGATTCAAGTAGTGCCCCCGGTCTGGATGGCTCTAATGGCCATTTCTTTCATAAGTGTTGGGAGATTATCGGTTCCTGTGTTTGTGCAGTAGTTCGTTTCTTTTTTGAATCCTCATTGCTTCCTACGGGCATGAACTCTAGTTTCATGGTGCTCATACTAAAGGTTAAAGGGACCATCCGGGTTGAAAATTTTTGCCCTATTGCTCTCAGTAACTTTTCTTTTAAAGTTATCACTAAGATCATGGCGACTCGTCTTGGTTTGGTTATTAGTGATGGGATCTCCAATTCAAAGTTGGGTTTATCCCTGGTAAGTAGATTCATGATTGTTTTGTGGTGGTTTCAGAGGCATTTATCTGTCTTGACTTTCTTAAATTTGTTAAGAATGTGATTCTGAAGATTGATATTCAGAAGGCGTTTGATACGCTTGACTAAACGATTTTGCATCGTCTAGGGTTCTCTCCCATTTTCGAAGGTTGGGTTGAGAATGTTCTTCTCTCGACTCACATATCTATTTTCATATGGAAGTCCTAATGGTATTTTAATTGCACCGGGGGGGTTAGTTAGAGGACCCACTCTCCCTGCTTCTTTTTTGCATTACTGAGGATGTCCTCGCCCTAGCCCTTTGTCACACCTCTGATTTAGGTTGGATTGCTCTATTTTGTGTGAGTTGTTCTCTTTCTTTCCTGACTTGTTTGTTTTATGCTGACAACATCCTAGTGTATCCACTACTAATGCTCGTGCTATTTTAAATATCTTTAGTAGTTATAGTGACATCTCCATGCAGATTTTGAGCCCCGAGAAGTACAAGGTTTTTTTTCAGGTCTTTGGTGTCTCCTACCATGGTTAGACGTGTGTGATAGGTCTTGTACTTCTCAGTTGGTTATTTTCCCACTACCTATCTTAGAGTTCCAATTTTTCATGGAAACCCCCGCACTACTCACCTTCGACTGATTTTTGATAAGACCATCACTAAGTTTAGGCGTTGGAAGGGTCCTCACTCTTATTAGTGGGTCATATCTCCTTGGTTAATTTGGTAATCT
The DNA here is from genome assembly GCA_014905375.1 of Phtheirospermum japonicum. Taxonomy (NCBI): domain Eukaryota; kingdom Viridiplantae; phylum Streptophyta; class Magnoliopsida; order Lamiales; family Orobanchaceae; genus Phtheirospermum; species Phtheirospermum japonicum. Next base: position 1,162,786 of record BMAC01000077.1, read on the forward strand.
CTAGCACCACGGTGCACCTCCATGTTCATTCTTAGATGGCTGGTGTCGCTTCTCCGCGAGCTTGAGATAGTTATTCAAAATTTTGTTTAGTCATGGGATATTTCTAAACATACGTGGTACACGGTGAACTAGGCTCGCTGTTGAGCCCCACGTGATGAAGGTGGTCTTTGTATTCGTTCGATCATCACGACCAACTCGTTGTTCCTCCTCAAGTTTATGCATAACTTGCTCAATAAGGATACAATGGCTTTTCGTCTCCTCTATAAGCACTTTCTCTATGAAGATGGTTATCCGCGTACAAATACTCTTTCCTCTATTTGGAGGAATTCAGCATATCTCTAATACCATGGATGAATCTCATTGGGTCCCTAGTAGTGACTCTAGTGTGAGCTTTTGGTGGGACGATTGGCTTAGTTACTCCATCGGTGCCCGTATTGGAATTCTTATTGTTCTTAAGTAATATTTCCCCTAGACTATCGTGAATTACATCTTTTTTAAGGTCTATCACTTTGTTGAGGTCTTCTTTACCACGTTTATCGACATTGTCAATGACATTCTTCATTTTACTTTTGGTCTCCAATACAGTCAATACGCTTGTGGACAATCTCGGAGAAGGGGGGGTATTTCAGCTAAGATTGACTATGATCATCTTCGAGCGAAGTTCATAAAGGTTCATTAGGGGATTTGGATTTGGTCCTCGCGTATTCCGGTTCACCGCTTTATTACTATTTGGAAGGCAATTTATAATTACCTTAGAGTATTTGACATTCTCCGTAGGCGTGGATTCATTAAGATGTTGTTTTGTTGCTTTTGCTATGCGAGTGCAGAAGATGTTAATCATATTCTCACTAATTTTCATTTCGCTCGTCATATTTGGGGTTGTATCGAGGAGACTTTTGATACTCATCTACCTCTTTTTGGCGACTTAACTAACCTTTGCGGTTTTGTTATTAGCTGTCATTTTAGTATGCAGGTTCTATTCCTTTATAAGATGGTGTTCATATCAATGGTGTGGACCATTTTGAGTTTATGGAGTAACTCGATCTTTAATGGTGTTTCTCCATCCACCAAGGTATCCCTTATCACTATTTGCTCACTTATTGTGGAGCCTTCGGTGTTGGACTGCGGCACCATGTCCAACACTATTTTTTACTTGCTCTGTTTGTGTAAGCTAGCTGAGCGTGGTGGGCCCACGCCTTGGACAACCCTTGACCCTGTGAAATGGTCGCCCCCAGGCTGGATCAAAGTGAACACTTATGGAAGCTCATTGGGGTGTCTTAGAGTTTGCATTTTAGTTAGAATATTCTGCACATGGCAGGGTTTTGTGAAAGGGGAATTTTTGAGGTACTATAGTCATAGTTTTTCTTTTGAAGACAAGTAGAGTCTACGATGATATCCATAGAGGGTTTTGGAATTGGATTTTGCTGGAGTCTCATTTCTCGTACGTCGTCGACTTGATTGTCAAGCAATATCTTCATGTGCCATGGAAATTCCTTGCTCGCTGGTGCTGGGTCCTTTTCCTCTCGACCTCCATGGAGTTTATGGTTCCCATGTCTTTTGAGAGGGGAATTTTGTTGTTCATGCCCTCTTTAAGTTAGAGTCCCCTAAGGGCGTTTGGTTCTCCTCACTACCAACCCTTCTAATCGATCTAATGGATGAAGATATCTAGGGTAGATAGGTGTTTTTCTCATCTCATTAATTGCTCGGTGTCCACCACTTTTCAAATAATCGACTTCGGGACTTGTATCTCCGGCTGCATTTGTGGCAGCTGCTTCTCAACCCAGCAGAGAGCTTCAAGAATGCTGTTTTTTGGGTCACAGCTTGCAGAATTGTGCTTATAACCAATAAAAGGTTACAGTCTTGAAATGAGTACGATTCTTCAAGATAGAAAAGGACTCAAAAGAGTTGAAATCAGAAGGAGGTTAGGGTTTCGTAGTGAAAGAATTGATATTCAAGTTGACAATCTAAAGATGAAGAATTCTCGTGTCAACCTACTACCCAATAGACGTTAAGTTGGAGGCTGTAACATCCCAGTTTTTCATAGCGGGTGTAGAAGCGGAAGCACTAATATTTCAAAGAAAATAAATTGAGGGACGTTATTTTAAACAAACACATTTGAGTAATTTATAAGATAAACAAATTATGACAAATAATTTGTATGAAATAATTCCACATATCACTTTAAAGAAAACAAATACATATAATAATAATAATAATAATAATAATAATAATAATAATAATAATAATAATAATAATAATAATAATAATAATAATAATAATAATAATAATATGATATTTTGTAAATAGCGCTTGAATAAATACAACATCTATAAAATACGACTATTTGATAAAGTTTTGAATATAAAAATATATAAACTTTAAATTATGTTTTATTATCATCGCCACCACAACGCTTACGCTGCGCTTCACTTACCCTGAGAAATATTTGATGAAAATGGATGAGTACACAATGACTCAGTGGAGATACCATTCATAATTTTCGCAATATAATATAGTATCATAGTAAAACATGGTAATAAAAGTTCTGTGCGGTACGGTGGGACATTCTCAAGGATCCGTAGACCCCGAACCTATTTACGGTCCCTGACCAATAATTTTTCTGTGTTGACACGCGACTCCATGTATATATAGTCAAATGCCCGAAGGCCATCATTGTATAATTGTCATGTATTCACAATAAACTATAACATATCGAGCAATTAATATGAACTTGAATATAAACAGATTTTGAGTTAAATATCCCCACCTTTAAACTAACGTTTGTGATCTTAAAATGTGTGGATGATCATATTTGCAAATCATAAGTCTCAAAATCAATGCTCCTACATGAAAACGTAATTTGACTTATTATATGAAATAGGACTTATATAACTTAAAATATGAATAATTGAAAGAATTGATCGGTCAAACCTTCAAGTCAAGTCAAATGGGTTGTTTTTGTAAAGTTCTTGAAGTTGGAGGGTGGAAAGAAGATAATTTGAAATGTCTATGGGCTGGAATGGAGTTTTTTGTAAGTTTGGGGGGCTGAATTTAGGGTTTGGATAAAGTGGGGGCTCAATCGAGGAAGATTAGAAGTTGTTGGGGCTAATTGGTAATATTGGGAAATGGCTGGGTATAAAATCAAAACCCAGCCCTTTAATTAGCCAGACCCCCATTTCTCCCCCTTTCTTCTCCAAAGTCCAAAATCGGCAATCGAAGATCGGCTCAGCACCGGCGAATTAACGGCGATGGCGATGGTAATTTGGGCGGCGGCAGAAAGTGCAGGCGCCGCTCCGCTCCGCTCGGCAGGTGGAACGACGGCGACCAGCGGCTAGGATCGGGTCCGATCAGGCAAAGCCTTCTCCTTCGTCAATGGCTCGGTGAACTGGAAATCGGCAGTGGAAGTGTGGCAGAGTGGGTTTGGGGCGCTGACTCAAAGTCCCCATCCTACAACCCCAACTCGGAGGCGACTCGTCAAGGGCCGAGGCTGTCAAAGTGGGAAGGAAAAGGTCATGTGTGACGTCAGGAGGGATAAAGAACATGCTTGATCCATTTTTTTAGGGAGTCTAGATCCTTCTATATGTGTATATATGTGTGTTGTACAGTAGATAGTAAATCAATCAAGAAATACAAATTCTCTACAATTTTTACTTTTATGCTCTGTTCTGCAAGCTTTCATGGCGATCTCCAGTTTCTTTCTTTTCTGTTTTTCATATTTTAACATGGTATCAGAGCAGGATCTTTGTATCCTGATCTGACTATATTCAACCTTAATTGCTTTTTGCTCCTTCAGTCGCCATGGCTGGACCTTCATCAGTAGCCATGGATATTCCTCGGGTTGAAGATGATAATAACCCATTTTTTTTACATCATTCAGATGGAGCACACACTGTTGTTGTGACTCCTCACCTTGACAATACTAATTATCTCACCTGGAGCAGATCCTTTGTTCTAGCTATTTACATCAAAAACAAGATGGGCTTTCTAGATGGCAGTATCCAAATGTCAAGCTTGGATAGTCCACTTTACTTACCTTGGGTCAGATGCAACAACCTGATTCTGTCTTGGCTTTTGAATTCCATTTCAAAAGAAATAGCAGCAACTGTTTTCTATATCAACTCAGCTAAGGAGGTTTGGGATAAGCTCAGGATTCGGTTTGCTCAGCCAGATAACATCAGAATATATCAGTTGAAGCGGGAGCTGGGATCAATTATGCAAGGTGCTAGATCTATAAGTGAATACTTTACTCAATTGAATGGAATTTGGGAGGAGTTAAGGAATTATAGGCCATCTGTTTATTGTGTTTGTGGAAAATGAATCTGTGTAAGTGTGCAATCATTAGAAAGGGATACACAGATGGATAACACATTCAAATTTCTGATGGGGTTGAATGAGTCATATGATGCCATCAGGGGACAAATTATCCTGATGAGTCCATTACCATCCTTGGATAAGGCCTATTCTCTTGTGCTTCAAGAAGAGAGGCAAAGACAGAGCAGGAATATTGGATTAGCTACCACAGATGCTTCAGCTATGGCCAGTTTCAAGAAGAAGGAGAAATATGAAGTTGTTTGTGATAATTGCAAAAGGCCTGTGGACATACAAAGGATAAGTATTACAGAATCATTGGATTTCCACCAAACATTCAGTTCACTAAGAGTAAACAGAGAAATTTTCAGGGCAAGGGACAGTACCAATCAAATCAAGTTTCAACTGCTGTGGAAAATTCAGATAGCTAGCTATCACTCAATTCAGCCCAAGTTCAACAGTTGTTGACTCTACTCAATAAAAATGTACTACAGCCCTCTGATGACACTATTGCCAAGGCAAATATGACAGGTATCACATTGCCATTTGCATCCACATGTTCACTTTATCCACATCATCAAAAATCAACATGGATCATTGACATTGGAGCCACAGATCACATGGTCTATGATCCTTCACTTCTCACAAATATCATCCAATCACCTCATATCTATGTTCAATTACCAAAAAAAGGCAAAGGTGCATGTCACTCATGTTGGGGATATAATTTTGTCTGAAAACTTGGTGTTAAAGGGTGCATTGTGTGTGCCTTCTTTTCACATAAACCTCATATCTGTTAGTAAGCTGGTCTCTAACCCTTCACTGCAGCTTATCTTCTCACATAATAACTTCCTCATACAGGATCACACCACTGGGATGATGATTGGGTTAGCTAAACACCACCAAGGCCTCTATCTGCTTGACACAGCCACACTCAATAAAATTCCTATTGCACCTACTCAAAAGACTTCCTCATCAGCTCTCTGCAACACAGTTCAAGAAAATAAACTCCCTCTTTGGCATTATAGATTAGGTCATCTCTCTGATCAGAGATTGATAGAAATTGCTAGATGTTTTCCTAATGTAAAAAGCTATGGAAAGTTCACTTGTAATGTTTGTCATGAAGCTAAGCAAAGACATTTACCTTTTCCTATCAGTACTACTCAATCCTTGTCACCTTTTGATCTTATACACTGTGATATTTGGGGACCATATGCTCAACCATCATTGCAAGGCCATTCTTATTTTTTGACCATTGTGGATGATTTCACTAGAACTACATGGGTACATCTAATGAGACACAAATAAGAAACAAGAGCTCTATTACAAGCCTTCATTAACATGACACAAACTCAGTTTAACCTTAGAGTCAAGACAATCAGATCAGATAATGGTCTTGAATTCCAAATGTTTGATTTCTTTAAAGCTCATGGCATCATTCATCAAACCTCATGTGCATATACACCTCAGCAGAATGGCATTGTAGAAAGGAAACATCATCATATACTCAATGTAGCCAGATCTCTATTATTTCATGCCTCTCTCCCTACAAAATTATGGGGAGAAGCTATCCTTACTGCAGTCTACCTAATCAACAGAACACCATCTCCTCTCCTCAAAAACAAATCACCTTATGAACTATTGCACTCCCATCCACCTTCATATGATCACCCTAAAGTCTTTGGGTGTCAGTGTTTTGTTTCCACAAACAAACAACATAGGTCCAAATTTTATCCAAGAGCAGTCAATTGCTTATTCCTAGGCTATCCTGCAGGTACCAAAGGATACAAAGTTTATAATCTCCAAAACCACACAACCTTCATTTCCAGAAATGTGCACTTCATTGAAAACTCTTTTCCATTCTCCTCCCAACACTCTACTGTTCCAAATGACCACTTCATCATATCCTCTAATACTCAAAACATTCATTATCCTCCATTTTCCACAACACCAGAAAACATTGCATCAGAAAACACTCAAGTTTCCACACCTTCCAGTTCACCTGAACACAATAACTCCTACACCTCTTCACCCTCAATACCTCAACCACATATCTCCACCACAGCCTCACCACCATCATCTGATCATCATGAATCACTGAGCACTATCCCTTCCAGACACCCTCCAAAACCTCCCTCCTACTTATCTGATTACCGTTGCAACTCTGCTCATACTCAATCATCCACATTGCATCCATTGTCTGCATACTTGTCTTATGCCAGGTTATCTCACTCTCATAAAGCATATTCCATTGCACTCTCACTTACCAAAGATCCATCCTGTTAGAATAAGGTGACCAACAAGCCAACTTGTGGCTGTGGTCTGACCATTCTCTTGTAACACAATCGGTTTTTATTCGTAATAATATCTTTTATACTTATTGGCATTCCATATCTCTTATCCCATGCTTGATGCATAGGTATGGTCCTGATGAAGTTACTTTATTACGGTGGATTGATCTAGCAGAACCGTGAGATAATCCAGCACGTAATGTAACTCGTCGAACTTGTTCCTAGTCAAAGGGTTACGCCATAATGAGGGTACAGGCCTTTCCCGTTAAGACTAGTACTTAGTGTATGTGGACCGCGTCTCATCGGTCACGGTGTTTGGACATCGACATACATAAGTAGGTGCTCATAAGATGAGTTCACTGAACTCCCTTGTTGGGAATCGAGGGTACCGTCGCGCAGCGGAAAACAAAAATTTTTAAATCAAAGTAATTTGAATCGTATTCAAATTGACGACGGTCCAATTTTATAATCAATTAATTGAAACAATGTTTTAATTACTTTTAATTAATAGAAACAATTCGATTTTCGTAAAATTGAATAAGCATGATCGATTTCTATTAAACATATATATATAACAATTATATATATATATATATATATA
>BMAC01000077.1:1174965-1201676 GCA_014905375.1 Phtheirospermum japonicum
TTTAAATATAAGGTTTTTATCTTTTATTTTGATTTATTAATATATATTATTCATAAAAAAACATCATTATAAATATATATATATATATATATATAATTGTTATATATATGTTTAATGTATTAAATGGAAATCGATCATGCTCGTTTGATTTTACGAAAATCGAATTGTTTCATTTATAAAGTGATTAAAGCATTGTTTGAATTAATTGAAATCAAAAATGGGCCGTCGTCAATTGAATTCGATTCAATTATTTAAAAAAATTTGTTTTCCGCTGCGCGACGGTACCACCGATCCCCAACACATCCACCTATGAAGAAGCTGTTGTACATTCTCATTGGGTAGAGGCCATCAACTCTGAACTTAAAGCTCTTGAGGAGAGTGGTACCTGGTCAATAACTCAATTACCTGAAGGGAAGAAGGCTATTGGCTGCAGGTATGTCTTCAAAACAAAGTTAAACTCAGATGGGAGTGTTAACAAATACAAATCAAGGATGGTTTCTAAGGGCTACACTCAGATATTTGGCTTTGACTACAACGAAACCTTCAGTCCTGTGGCTAAAATGACAACTATCAGGATTTTCTTTGCATTGGCTTCTTGTTTTAAATGGGAATTGAGTCAGCTTGATGTACAAAATGACTTCTTACATGGTGACCTTGCAGAGGACATATATATAGATCTCCCACCTGGATACAAGCTTCAAGGGTAGTATGGGAATCAAAAGCTTGTATGCCATCTCCACAAATCACTTTATGGTTAAAAACAAGCATCAAGGCAGTGGAACCCAAAATTTACCTCAGCACTACTTCATATTGGCTTCACTCAATCAAAATTTGATTATTCACTGTTTACCAGAAACACTGATGGAAATTTTATAGCTCTACTTGTGTATGTAGATGATATTTTGATAGGAAGCAACAGTCCAGAAGCTATGAGGACAGTTAAGAGTTTTCTTCACACACAATTCAAAATCAGAGATCTAAGAGCTTTAAAATATTTCTTAGGAATAGAAATAGCCAGAAGTCAAAAGGGATTGCATTTATGTCAGAGGAAATACACTTTAGAGATTTTGGAAGAATCAGGAATGTTGGGATGCAAAGAAGTTTCCACTCCAATGGAACAGAATCATAAGTTGGCACATACTTCAGAAAATCTCTCGAAGGATGTCACTGAATACAGGAGGCTTGTGGGAGAGTTGATCTATCTGACTATCACCAGACCTGACATAGCTTATGCTACTGGAATTTTGAGTCAGTTCATGGATAAGCCCAATTTACATCATCTACATGCAGCAAAGGGTCCTTAGGTATCTAAAGGGAACAATAGGTCAAGGGATCATCATGGCCACAAACACTTGTACCCAAATCAGAGCCTATAGTGACTCAGATTGGGCATCTTGTCCAGATACAAGAAAATCTACTACAGGATATTGTGTGTTTCTTGGAAATTCAATAGTCAGCTGGAAATCAAAGAGGCAAAGTGTAGTCTCAAGGTCATCAGCTGAAGCTGAGTACAGGGCTTTGGCACACACTAGTTGTGAGGTGGTTTGGATAATTGGATTACTGAAGGAATTTGGAATAAAGCAAAATGAACCTGTTGTGATTCATTGTGACAGTCAAGCAGCCATTCATCTGTCAAAAAATCTTGTGTTTCATGAAAGAACCAAACATGTGGAAATAGATTGTCATTTCATCAGGGAAAAGACAATAGAAGGAATTGTGAAGCCTACCTACATCAAGTCTACTCATAATTTAGCAGACATCTTCACCAAGGCTTTATGCTGTCAACAAATGAGTTTTCTAATATCCAAGATGAACATTTACAACATATATGTCCATCTTGAGGGGAGTGTCAAAATGGTAAGGAAAAGGTCGTGTGCATGGCTGCATGTACACCATGCAGCAGGGGATCACATCCTTCAGCCCAAAATAAGGAAAACGACAAAATGGTTTGTTGAAGGATTTCTGGCACATGGATGACGATTGTGTGACGTCAGGAGGGATAAAGAACATGCTTGATCCATTTTTTTAGGGAGTCTAGATCCTTCTATACGTGTATATATGTGTGTTGTACAGCAGATAGTAAATCAATCAAGAAATATAAATTCTCTGCAATTTTTCCTTTTCTGCTCTGTTCTGCAAGCTTTCATGGCGATCCCCAGGAGGCCATGGTGGATTTTCCGATTCGATGACATTGGTTCATGGTTTCGAGTTTCAAGCGTTGGTTTTGGCTATCGATTGAAGAAATTCATATTTTGTGTTTTTGATTGTTTTGTGTCTTTGAAAAATTATTAGTGAAAAATCTTCGGTCGAATGTCAAGTGATTAGTAAGAGTTTGGATTATAACTTAGGTTTAAGAGGCCGAGTTTCCTAGGATTGTTTAATTAGTTTGCTGAAAAATCTCAACAGTGAAAAGAGCATCGTGGAGGAATGCTGGTGTTATAGAATGTATGTGGGCTTACTCAATGGGCTATAGGTTTAATAAAAAGGATTGCATATATAAAATGAAACTAAAATGGTTAACATATGATAATTCGAATTATTGTTAAAATAAAATATAAAATTAATGCATGCATGTTTAAATAATTTGGGCTTAAAATATTATTAAAGTATTAAAATAAATATTGGGATGTTACAGAGGCTACTTCATATTCTACCTAAAGTCGTTACTCCAATTCTAATTCTCAAATCAAAAATGGCAGTGATATTCCAATTACAGGCCAAAGACCCTATCCCGGGCATGCTACAATTCCTCTTCACTCAAGCTTTGATACCTAGGGATGGCAATAGGTCGGGTCGGGTACTAGAGGACCCGGACCCGCCTCATCCACTCCACGGGTCGGGTCGCCCTACCACGAGACACTAGTCGGGCCGGGCCGGGTCAACCCGTTATGATAGTTTTTTTATTAAATTTAAATTTTTCTTTAATATATGATAATCATATATATATTACTAAAAAATTAAATCTAAGAATAATAATTAATTAAAAAAATAATAAATTAAAAATATTAGTATTATACATTTATAAATTTTAAATATAAGGTTTTTATCTTTTTATTTTGATTTATTAATATATATTATTCATAAAAAACATCATTATAAATATATATATATATATATATATATATATATATATATATATGTGTGTGTGTGTGTGTGTGTGTGTGTGTGTGTTAAATATAAAACTAAATGTAAAAAATTCTAAGTAATTATATGTAATAAATATTTAAAATATATTAAAAAATAAAAAATAATGGGCGGGTCAGGGCGGGCCGGGTACCAAGAGAGTTTTAGTTTTAAAATAAAAGAGAGCGTGAGCCAAAATAGCTTAGTGAGGGAAAATAAAAATGCCAAATTTTCTTGAAAACATAAAATTGACAAATTTCGTCAATCAGATTATAACTTATTATTTCAGTCAATATTAAAATATTTTAAAAATAAGTAAATAGTAATTTTTTTCCAAGAAATTATTCAATTAAAGCATTTAGAATGTGCAGGTTATACTAACTAATTTTAAAAAAAAAAAAACCAATAGAAACAGTTAACATTGGAAGGGAAAGTAGTCTCGTTCTAAAACAATTAGTCTGATTGGTGAGTGTCTGGGTACGGACCTCTAGAGGTGGCTCTCACGTATAAACACTTAGCTCCCGAAGGATTCTAGAGGTGGCTCCCACACGTAGCACTTAGCTTCCGAGCCAGATTTAATTCCATTAACGTGGAATCGATGGTTGATCAAACATCGATCCACCCGTTCCCACTCACCATAAAATGTGATACTCCAATAGTCCGAAGCCTCGGTCACCTTATCACACCCCCCCCCCCCCCCCCCCCCAATAGTCTCGACATCCGTTTAGCAAAAGAATTCAACCCAGGGTATGTCATATTCGAAATATACCCAATCTATGACTCAAAGTCTATCGTCGTCTCCGACCCGATTAAGAAAAATGGGAATAGGCACCACGAGTAGTCGAGGAAGAAGAACATTCTACCTGTTTGATTTATTTTTCAAACTACTCGTGCTTGACAAATCGATAACAACAACAGTCGGTAACATTTGATACAGTTAATAACCATTTATAACAATTGGTCACAACTCACGGTACTCAGAAGAGGTAACCACAAGAAATCAAAAAATGTCCAACAAGATCATTGAGTTCATATGATAACAATAACCTTTGATATAAAATTATATAATAGAACTTATGATAAAGCACAAGCATGAATCAGGATGATCATTGCATATTCGAATATTTTTCCTTAAAATCCCAATTTTACAGAGAATCACACATGGATATATATACCCAAGCATATAAAAGCGTCATGATGTTGAAAATCTCAAAATTTATAGTTTGAGAAATATTTTACTCACCTTTATTGAAATTCTTTCAAGAATCAAGCATATTGCTATACGGCTTTATGAGATTCTCAATCTAGTGCATGCAATGTCTCGACACTTCCGAATAAAATCTCATGTCATCTCCTAACATATAATATAATTATAAAAGGTATAAATATGACGTATAATAAAGTAATATATAAGATCCTAAAACACTTGGAAGTGAAAATAATAGTCTTAGACGCGGAAGGACGCTCGGGTCTCGGTTCTCTAAATTAGAAACGGGTGAGATTGTGATTTCAGATATGCCTTGCATAAGAGAATGTCTTAATGAAGCGATGATTCAAATTTGAAGTCATTCGGAGGTCATTTGAGTAATTTTGGTTCGAACATTATACGATTTTAATTGAGGTCAAAATGTTTAAGAACTTTTCAAAAGTTTCTGGGTCAATCTGATATTTTGAAGAATCTGATCTTTGGGTCAATTCATAAATATTGATAAGTTAATTAATGAGGACTAAATCAAAACTTAGAGGGATCAAATTGAGGTTTTAAAATTTTTTAATTGAGTCCAAAACTCCATCGAAATTTGAAAAGCACACCCCTCAACTTTTAATTCTTTTCATTTTCAACCCCAAAACTTCATTTCACCATCTGGCACTCCTGTCTCCTCTCCTTGCCGGAAAAAACCTTCTCCAACGACCACTTAATATCAGCCATCACCTCGAACACACACAACACGCTGCCATGCACACATGTACACACAGCACTAACACACGCACACACAGCACACGCACTAAAACACACACATCCAAAAATATTCGAGTTCAAAAACAGGCTTCTAACGAAGAGAGCTTTCAAAAATTATATATCTCATCAAACTCTGATGTCCCGAATGGCCAAGCAGGTAGTCGCCGATGTTCGAGGTTTGTGGCCCCGTCACAACTATTCCAACATCGGTTCTCAATATTAAATGGATAATTAAATTTACACTTCGATATGAATAATTTGACATGTAAAACATCAAATTCAAACTTGTAGGGTCACCGGAAACTGGCCGTCGAGGTTCGATGCTGCTGTCGTGAGTGTGATAGGAACATAAAATTCGTCGACATTTTGTCGATGATATAGAACTCAGATCATAGAGACACATGTGGCATTAGAGACCTTACGAAATATTCTTCTAGCTATACAAGTTTTGTAGAAATCCAATGGTCGAGTTTTTGATAGTATTCCGACGAAGTAGGTGGTCTCAAAGCTGTGGTGATGTCGTGAGATGAAAATGAAAATGGATATATCAGAGTGTTTCAGAGTTTTCTTTTTTACCTATTGTTGCTGATGAAAAAGGTTAAAAAGAAAAGGAAAGAAAGAAAGAAATAGAAAAGTGGATGGTCTTGGGCCTGATGTTTGTTAGAGCATCTCCAATGCATTGTCAATTGGAGTAAAATATTTGCCACATAAGTTAAAAAAATTTATGTGGCAAAAAAAATTGTAGAAAATGTCTAGCACACCATCTAGAGATGGTGTGCTAGACATTGTCTATTTGATATCTTTCCTAATTTTTTGATCATGTTAAATTAATTAATTGTTTATTTCCTTTCTTTAATCAATTAATAATCAATTATTCCCTACAATCCATATTTACCATTGGAGAAATTTTTTAATTATTTCTATTCTGTTTTTCATGTCATTGACAATGCATAATGTAACATTGAAGATACTCTTGAGGACCAATAAATAGTTAGAAAGATTTAGACATATGGTAAAAGATGTTGGAGTCAAAGATATATACAAAATAAAAAATATCATAATAAAGCACTATTATGGAATTGAAACAAAATATAATAATAAAACCTATTGATCAAACTGTTAAAATAAATTATAGCATTAAATAGAGGGTCTTCACCAAAAAAATAAGAAAAAGTTTAAAACATAAATATTTAAATATTTTGAAAAAAGAAATCTCAAATTGAATTTTCTACTAACGAATACTATGCAATTGTAGCCTTAGTAGTTTTAATTAATAATCTATAAATCACTGTACATTTATATGGTATTTAATATCCCTTTATACTAATGTATATTTATATTTAATGTATGGACCTATTTATTTTAATTAATTGATGTATATGTATATGAGATTAGGTCAAATTATAATCATGTACCTATGTATAAAATTAAAGTCAATTATGAGTATTAGATCGTAATAAAAATTTTATATTTTTTTCTTAATTGATTAAAAATATTAAAATTATATAATAAAAGTAACGGTTGTATAGGTTGTATATAATAAAAGCTCGCATTTTCACAAACAAGTGAGGATTTTCGTTGTAACTCACCCACCCCTATGTATACTATATTTAACATAACTATGCTGATGTACATTTAGTTATTACGCATAATGCTTGCCGACCTATATGATACAGCAATTGGAGAGAGAGGGAACAATACAAAAGGAATACAGCGTTGGAGAGAGAGAGAGAGAGAGAGAGAGTGGACAAGACAAGGAATACCGCGAGGGTGCTAAGTTATTACAGTTCAAGATATATTTATCAATATGTTAAATTATTAAAAATCACCACTAAATAATTATATAAGTTCAGATAAGGTATACAGGTTATTGTTGTAATAGATCAAAGAAAAAATACATAACAGAGATAAGTAAACCAAATCTAAAGGCACATCAAATCACCTCTGATCTGCATTCGACAAACACATCAAATTACCTCTGATCTGCATTCGACAAACAAGAACTATGGTATTCCAAGTTCCTTATTATATCCCCACAACTTAGCTTCTGATGTGAAGTTCATTAACAAAAATAGTCTAGCAAATGAAAATTCTGTAACCACAGCACAATCAAATGCCGTTAAGAAAAAATTCAATTTTGTTTAACAGCATAAAACTTGGACTATTCTAAACCTCATGCTCTCCAACAATTATAAATGTACAAAATGAATACTTTAAAACAATATTTGACAATGTGATTTTCTTTAGCCAACAGACTTGTGCAATGATTTAAGCCACTATCATATGGGATCTATGTACAATACTGTCACATAGAATTGTGTCAAATTTATATGCACTCTACCTTAAGTTTCAGCTAATTATGATGATACAGTAAGCAATTCATCCGACACCAGTAATCTTCAATAACAGTAACCATAAGCAACAAAATAAAATGCCTCGCAAAATGCAAATAGAGCAAACATGTAAAGGGTACGGATGCCTAGTTTAAATATCAACATAATACATGTGTGTGTGTGTGTGTCAAAAGCTATTGCATGTCAGCTTTAGCATTAGCAGTTGAAGAAAAGCAATTGAATGTCAACGTACTGCACTCACAGAGCAATAAATGTTTTCGAATGTAATTACTCAATTCTAAATAAACTATCGAGAGATGCATTTAACAACAGGATCACAACCAAGACACTTCCACAAGAATGCCTCCCCACCAGGTGCTCATAACAAAACGGGAAGCAAGATCAAAACTGTTAGGAGGCAACATTGGTTACATTCCTGCCCAATAGTTGTAAAACTCACAAAGTCCCACCTTTCAAAAGAGCATTATGTCCCAAAGATATGTCTGTGTACAGGTTGGGCATCAAAAGTTTTGACAACTTGTGTCCATGGTTGGTCTATGACCAACACAGAATTTTTAGAAAGATAATCGACAAATAAAATAGGATCTTTGAAAGCACGACATTCAAGATTCTGTATACCATCAAGTTTAGACTCTAATTCAAAAACTTCCAATTTACGTTTTACTACTCCATTGCTGTGTAACTTCCGTGAAGTTTGTCCTTGATCAGCTGTAAACTCAGCACCATTGTCTCTATCAACAAGTGTCCCAAAATCGATCAAGTACATGGTCCTGAAGCACCACACAACATGGGTCACTAACTCGCCAAATAAACACCAAGAAAGGACTAAAAGATTATAAATGACAGAGCATTTATAGCACTGCACAGTGGCACATTCTTCAAGTATTCCACCATAAACCATATAGTACTTACGTCAGGATTTCCAACTATTTCAATGGTTATTAGTGCCTCACCTAGGCTAGGCCTCGCCTTAGAAGCAAATTGTGATGTTGCCTTATTGACTATTTCATTTGTGCTTTTGTTGCTTAATGATCGATATTGGTATTCGATATAGGTTGGTATTGTTATATGATTTCTCATTTTTTGCAGTTCATTTCTAGAATAATACAATGTATATAACATGCTTTCTAGCTGTTGTCGCATTGCATAGCCAGGCCATCAGACGCTAGGCCGTGACTTATCGCCTTGGCGTCGCCTATCGAAATAATTACCAAGATATTAAGGAATTATTATGACCTGTCATATTACGAGAAATTCCAGACACTATAAAATCTTGAGTGATTAAACTCTATCACAGAATAAATTGCCAAGTCCCGAGTGATCAACTATCCAGACTCTCAACCATGTAGTAAAGTATGAAAGTACAAATAGTCCTCATTGATCATTTAAGGTCAGGAATTAAAAAGGGAAATAAGTGGTTAAAATCTGACTACGGGCACATGGAAAAATCAACTGTTATAATTTTCATTTTTTAAGATGAATAGATGATTAATTTCACGTTAAGGTCCAGTAGAATACACCAGTTTTGAGCAGTATAAACACATGAAAGTTAGACTAACAGATCCTAGGTAATAGCAAAAGGAAAAAAATTCTAAGATTATATGTATGTGTATATATATACATATATATGTGTGTGTGTATTTGTTTATTTATGCAAAGAGAAAATATGAAGATGTAAGTTAAAAGTTTAATACTCGAAGTTTCAAATTTCCATTACTTTTTCGTGTCTTATCTATTTTAGATGAAATATATATGAAATTAAACTTCTCTCCGAGATCTACAATTTGACACCCAAATTGTATATATAAAAGTACATATTCAAAAAGTTTATTGAAAAAAAAAAAAGGAATGTTGTATTTTTTTTAAATTTAAATTAAACAGGTTAATAGGTGTAGTTTAGGATTAGAATATAATTTTTATTTTTATTTTAAACTTGTTTTTTCAAACGAAAATCCAAATCCGGGTTTCTAATACCCTCAACCAACAACCTATGCAATTCTCTCGGTCACAAGGATATACCTGGTAGTGTAGACAATAGCAGAAGAACTAGAAGATGGTTGGAAGGAAAGCCCAATGACTTCTCCAATAAGTTCTTGATATGTTTTAGGCAAAGAAACTGTAGGCTGCTTGGACAAATCTCGCAACTGTTTGGCCTCCACATCCAAACTATAAACTTGATTTGATGAGGTGGTAACGATAAGAACGTTGCTGTCTCCAGTAAAACCACCTGCAGTAACAGAGGCTCCACCCAATCTTGATATGAACCAGTGTTGTCTGCAGTAGCCAAATAAACATAAATATTACATTAAGGAATCCAAGGAAACATGTTAAAGAGTAAAGAGTCAAAATTATCACATGAGCTTAGCTCAAGTGGTATCAACCTCCCCTTTTTGGGTTGAGATCAGGGTGTGCGTCACATGAGCTTAGCTCAAGTGGTATCAACCTCCCCTCTTTGGGTTGAGATCAGGAGATCAAATCCCCTTGTGTTCGTGTGGGTGTGTGAGTGTGTTTATTTGTAAGCCAATTAACACACACACACACACACACACACACACACACACACACACACACACATATATATTTTTTAAGTTAAGAGCAAAAATTAAGAAGATGATGAAGGATTTATTTATGAGAACTTGTAACACGAAGCAGGAAAGAATTTTCCCCCAACAATATTTATAAAAAAAATCCTATCCCATAAACTGATTACATATATTATTCATTGCCTACCTCCAAACACCAAGGGCAATTATTTATAATTAAGGCAAAAGTTGTAAATTAAGTGATTAATTAAAAAGTCGAGGGATAATTGCAAAAACCACTCCTGAGGTTAACCTAATTACAAATAACTCCAGTTATCTTCCACAATAACAAATACCCCCTTAAAGTGTTATATACACCCCCTCGAGATTTGTATTAGCTTAACAAATAACGCCCTCTTGAGGGTGCAATTTGTGAACAAAAGAAAAAACGTGCTGTTTTTGGAGTTTTAAAAGATACGCTTTTTTTATGTGTGATTTGAATAAGCCTCAAGGACAGTTTTTGTAATTTGACCTAAAATCTATTTTCAACTTGGAAAAATAAAAGAACAGATTGATGATAAAGAGAACCAAATTCTACTCAAAAACTAAAAGCCCCAGAAGGCTCTATATCCAACCTTAACGTCTCAAGATTGAAAATAAACACATCCCCGAAACAGTTGATAGAGGACAGCCACTGGCCGTTTGTGCTTGTGAACATTTTTGTAATGGGAGGTTCATTAGGTGGCAACTCCTCTGCTACATCTTTGCGACGAGGAATGAAGGTATGAACTAGTTCAGCACTTCCCACATCCACCACCTGCAACAAGACATAAAGTATTAAGGGACAATTGCAGAAACACACAACACGCCATAAATTTGGGGATCCAAAATCTATATCAAGTGCCCTTTTATGATCTTCAATTATTTGCTTGCTTGTTTAACTTTTTGTTTGAAGGAAGGGTTAGTTTATTGCAGTATCCGGTCACATCACTCACCAAAGAAATCTCCAACCGTATGTATCCTTGATTAAAGATCTCTCAGCCATCTTACTTTACGCATAAAGATACTCAAATATTTAAATCACACAATCTAGTTTGAATCATGTCATAAGACTAATATTTTTAGTATTTGTACTGTTTAGCACTTCGAACAAATAGTATCCAATAACATATAGCTTTCATTACAGCAACATAACTTCAATTCATTGAAAAGTGCATGTATCTTCACATTTCTCATAAAGATTATTACCATGCAGAAATAATGTGGTGAAATGCATAGTTTTTGTTGACCTATACACCTACTTCCCTTGTCCACTGTATGAAAAGTGCACCATGTTAGTAAGAGCATGTTCTTTAACCTTCTGGTCAACATTCAAACAGATGTGTAATTTATGAAAGAAGAAAACTTAGGATATTCCACAAATATATGTGTCATCTTCTAACAAATATAAGAAAGGCGGAATACATACATATATCTTCCGGTCATGCCCAGATAGTAGCAACCGTGAAGAATCAGAACTAAAGACCATGCAATGGGCAAAAGGTAATTCCCGAGAGAGCGGCCTTTTATGTATGCTCCAAGAACCCTTGTCTACTTTACTTTTCTTCAGTTCAAATAGGTTGGGTTTTACATGGTCCGAGTAAGCAAATGATGTGCCCGATGAAGAAATTGTACTGCATATGATCCTCCTAGAAGCCTTACATTTAACGCGTGCCACTAAATTTATGGTCGCAAGCCTGGACGATAGGCCAAGACTAATGTCAGAGTCAGCACCACTTTTCAAATGCAAACAATAAATATCTAGCCATTGAGAAGCTTGGGCCAAAAGCAACGGAGTCTGATTTAGAACAGTTCTTTGCACAAGTTGCATGGGCACTCTCTGTGGTGCAGGACAAATATCATGTGGAGAAAACTTGGTGAACTCCTTAGCAGAATACGCAAAAAGTTTAGTGTCGTCACCACCAGAGATAAGCATGGGCTCACCCGATTGAGCCCACTTATGGTAACTGAAGTCACAGGGCTTCTGCCGGCCACGTGGCCTCTTCATCTTTGCCTCTCGTGGCACACCTGCTGATGTGAATAGAATAGAATAGAAAGGTTGGATTTGAAAGATGCCAAAGGCATCGAAGAAAAGAAGAGGTGAAAACAAATATTTCCCCCGTCTTCTATCTGTCGCAATTTAGAAATTTGCATTCTATCTGTCACATTTACATTTTCATGATAGAATCATTGTTACTTTTTACTTTCTGAATAAGAATTCAATATTACTTTATTATTTAACACTTTTAGTTATTCTAAACAAAATGATATTATGGTCATTTGATACCTATAATTATAACACCAATCATTTTTCTTAATCTCCGTGAAATGGTCAATTGCGACAAATAGAATGAGACGGAAGGAGTACACGATTCACAAAGCTACCTTCATTGCTGATAGGTACCGCTACAGTCAATGCCCTCACATCATGTGTATGAACTCTTGCATAGCCAACATAAATCCATTTCTTAATAACTTCAGGAATAGAGTTTCCATCACCAGAACTAATGGAATTAGTAGAAAGTTTATAGAGTATAACCTGCAAAAAGCAGCTCCAATATCACTACTTTTATAAAGTACAAAGGGTCAAAAAGACATTAATTATATCATAAGAGATCTAAAGCAAAATTAAAAGGAACACACAGATCATGAAAGTTTAGAAACATTATAATTTAAAATAATTTACTATTTTGTAATCATTATAACCGAAATTCAAACTGTACTACAATTGATTTGACTAAAGATAATGCAGAGTATCTTAAACCACCATTACCAAATAGGGATATTATTAAGATGATCAAATAGTGATGGGAACCACATGAATGGAAAAGGTCAGCAAAAAATTGTCCAAGCACACAAACCCTCGTGTAAATATAATGCTAATATAATGCTTAACTACGCTACATAAAAAATTATTAAACACCAACCAATACGCATACTAATCATGCCCATGTAAAGGCTAAGAACCATACCTGACCATCAGAACCAGCAGAAAACACTGTATTGTGCCTAGGAGATGCTGCTAAGGCATTCACATCTCCCTTGTGAAAATAATGAGCCTGCAAAAGAGTTCCAAATTGACTATCCCAGAACTGCACAGTCCCAGAGCTATCAGCACTGACAATAGTCCCACATCTGAAACCAACAAAATGAACTATGATGAAACACAGAAAGTAGATGAACCTCTAAACCAAGAATCTGATTTTCATGAACGAATGCACATGGAATCAAATCACAATAACAAGAAAGTGAAAAATGAAAGGTTGAACTTGTACCTCAACGCAATCAATGACCAGATGCAAAGATCAATCCCACTCCCCAATCCTCCAAGTCCAACTGTTATTCTGTAGATCTCATGAGCCAATTTAGCATCCCAACACCTTATGAACCTATTAAAAATAATAATAATAATAATAATAATAATATAAATGTCAAATACTAATCAAATAAGATAACACCAGAAACGTAGTAAAATCCCACAAACATATCAGATTCTACCAGCAAAGCTTTTTCAGATTCAAGTAAATAATATTACATAAGCATAAGTCATACCCGTCACTACTCCCCGAATAAATCCTACTTGCATCAGGACTCCAAGTCACACTCAATGTCCGACCTGAAAATAACAAAACTATAAGTCGTTATATACACCCAAAACCAGGATAGCAGAAAGGTTCTTCACTAACTAGGACGGCTATCTCACCACTGACCCTTGGCAACATTCTATTGTAGGTAAGTTTCTCAGAATCAGAAACACAGTAGATTCGCACACAACCATCATCACAAGCAACTGCTAGACGAGTATTCTCGGTATTATTGTCCTCGTGAAACTCAACTGCATCTCTGTGCTCGTAGTCATTGTCACTGTCACTATCCTCCACTTCATCAATGACACTGCTGGTTGCAGGACTAGCGTGGCCATTCTCATTAAACCTAGCTTCCTTCTTTACTTGCAAATCATTACATGGTTCTGCAGCAATCTGCCATACTGAAATTCCAATGGAATCGAGAACCATCTGAAGTAAAACAAATCAACAAAGTAAAACCCAATAAATGACATAATCAAAGCTTCAAAAATGAACAATTTGACCAGAAAAGCTATTTAGAACAGCCTCATAAAATATATAAGCTTTTCTCAAGATACAACAAAACATGAACAGGTGTCTGCAAGTCATCAACTCATCACAAATTTATAAAGAATACATGCTTACAGCCCCAAAATCTACAACATTAACAACATTTAAAACTTGTCCAACTATATTCTACTTCTTCTTTAGTCTTTTGCTCTTACTGGAAACAAGTAGCAATAAAATTTGGTGTTTCCACAACATCATTAAACCCCCAACCTATTCTTCATTCACCTAAATATCCAACACAACTGCAGGAAATTGATATGGATGAGCAACCTGGATGCGCTCAGTACAGAATATTAGTTACTTATATAGTAATTAGTTCAGTTACTTCTTCAGATAACTGAATAACTGAATGCAAGACCTTTTCAATCATTCAACAAATTCGAAATGTGCCTCCACAAACATTCACCTTTTGCCTCAAATTCAAAACATCCCACTCATAAACAGACCCATCAATACTGGACGAGAACAAGCGGCCCGGCCCAGCACTTGATCCCGACCGACACCACACTAATGATGAGATTCTCGAACTAGGGTCTCCATGTATAACCTACACAGGCAATATATCAATTAGAAATTTATTAAGCTCCCAAAAAATTTCCAAATTTAAAATTTAAAAAAAAAAAAAAAAAGTTTGTTCGTTAGTAAAATAAAAGTAGCTGCGATGTCGTACAAGCTGACAGTGCCAGACGACAGAACCGGTAGATACGAGCCAAATCTCGACGGAGCCATCGGCTCGAGCGGCGGCGACTCGGGAGCCGTCGGCACTGGTAGCTAGGGCTACAACAGAGGTGGGACACCACTCCACCGAGCTTCTGTAAAGTTTAAGCATCTCAACACTCGGACTTTCTAGGGACTTTCTCTGATTCTTTGGTGCTTGTAAAGAAAAGGGAGTTTCAGGGTATCAGAGAAGAAATTAAGGTGAGTTTTTTATATTAGGGTTTAATTCAAGAGCGCTGGGTTCCCTACACACACTGGACCTCTTTCTGTCACTTCTGTACTAGTGTAACACTTCGGGGTGCGGTCACCGTATTTACAAGTTTTGTGATAATGAAGTCATAGGTAGGGATGGCGGTCGGACCCGGCCCGCTGATGAATGGGGCGGGTCTGGGTATTACTGTTGCCCGTCCTGACTCGACCCGACCCGTATAATTATATTTCTATATGTATATATATACTAGTTTAACACTCGTGTATTACACGAGATTTATAAAAAGTTAAATATAAAAATATTTGGAAAAATTACAAACTTTTAAATTTAAAATAAAATATTAAAAAGATGTGTTCTCAACCCGTGCCCGATTCAGCTTATTAATTATTATAATTATTAATTAATATTATATTTTTATGTTTAAATTAAATTCGTTAATAATTATATTTACATACTTATAAAAATTCAAAAGATATAATATTTTCAAACTCTCTCTGATATATATTAATTAATTAATTATTATTAACTCATTTATATTTTTGAGTTTAGATTAATTTTGTTAATAATTATTGTTACATACTTTGAGAAATTCAAAAGGTGTCATATTGTCAAGTCTTATCATATTGTGTCATTGGATAATAAATATTAATTATTTTTTATTATATAATTTTGTTTTTTATATTTAGATTGAATTCATTACTAATATTTAGTTACATATTTCAATTATTGCAAATATATCATAATTTACCTATACAAAATATTTAAAATCTTAAAAATAAATTATTTTAACTTTTATTATAAATACAATTTATTTAATTATTTTAATAAATAAGTCTTTTTTGTAATTTAAATTATTTCATATGTAATCTATCTTTTAATTAAAATAATTAATTTAAATTTTTTCTTCTAATTATATATGACTTGTTTATATTTTTATATTAGGAGTATAAAAGAAAATTATTGAATTAGACAAAATATAATAAAAGAAAACTAATTAAGTTAGGCTAAATATAATAACAATAAAATATTAAATTAGGCAAGATACAATAAAAGAAAAATATTAAAGTATGTATATATTAGGCTTGGATGACACATAAGCAACCGACGCACCAAATTTTTTTATTATCTAAGCGAAACATACGAATCATAAATTATGAGGATTTTGCATTAATATATACTTGTTTCACACCCGTGTATCACACGGGACTTATCAAAAGATAAATATAAAAAATATTTGTGATAATTACAGAATTTTAAATCTAAAATAAAAAATTAAAATAATGTATTCTCAATCCGTGCATTGTAAATGTCTAATCTATTTATTAATTATTATAAATATTAAATAATTTTGTATTTGATGTTCAAATTAAATTCATTAATAATATTAGTTACATACTTACAAAAATTCAAAAGGCGTCACATTCTAAACTCGTGTCTAATATCTAATTTATTAATTATTATTAAATTTTTTATATATTAATATTTAGAATAAATTCGTTAATAATTATTAGTTACATACTTTGGGATATTCAAAAGACGTCATACTCTCAACCCGTGTCGCATTGTACTGGTGTCTAATCAATGTTTATTAATTAGTAATATATAATTTAATCGTTTTATGTTTAGATTGAATACATTACTAATATTTAGTTACATACTTAGATTATTGTAAATAACTAATATTTTACCAATATGGAATATTTGAAATTCCAAAAATAAAACTATTTTAAAATTAATTATCAATAAAAATTATTTAATTATTTTCATAATAAAATTTTTTTTGTAATTAAAATTATTTCATATGTAGTTTGTCTTTTAATTAATATAACTAATTTAGATCTTATCTACTAATTATATATGACTTATTTATATTTTTATATTAAAAGAATCAAAGGAAAGTATTGAATAAGGAAAAATATAATAAAAGAATTAAATTAAGTAAGATACAATAAAAAGAAAAGTATTAAATTAAGTAAATATTAGGCTCGGATGACACATAAGCAAACGAAGCACCAGAAATTTTTATTTGCCAAAGGAAGCATACGAAACTGACACAAAGGTTGGGAGGATTTTGTGAACCTAGGGTCAATTATAAACCTTAGATCTAATTAAATGGATGGATCAGATTTTTTGTGTATTTCCTTATTTAATTAAAAGTATTAGGATTGTATAATAAAAGCACTATTGGTGTATATAACTGAAAATATTAATAAAGTAATGTGATTGTATAATAAAAACACTTCTGGTATATAATAAAAGCACTAGTTCGCAGGTTCGCATATAATGACATGGATCCATTTGAACCCACCCCATATATATATATATATAAAATATAAAAAAATATATATTGGAAATTATGTGGTTCACACCCGCTGGCCTGGCTACCCTAATTCATTTGTATTGTATCTCAACCGTCCCCTGCCGAGAAGAAATCTTCCTTCCACGGGGAGATTGACCGCCCGCTCTCAGCCAACCTTCATCTGCTCCGCCCTCCGCCAGTCCACATCCACCGTTCAGCCTCCACCAGACTAGCTTCCGCGGCTCCGAATAAAATCCCGAATTCCCAATACCCAACTCCGTCGTCGTCCCATTCGTAGGTCCAATCAATCCCTAAATTGAGCCCTCTGCCCCCGCCAGCTCTCTTCCACGGCTCCGCCAGTCAGCCACCACTACACTACTCCAGTTATCGACAAACATTATTGTAAGGCTCAACCCTTTTTTATTTCCCATTTCTTTCATTTTTCTTGTAATTTATATCTCTCTGCTTGATTTTGGGAAAATAACTTATGAATTTTTTTTTTTGGTGGAGCAATTTAGCTCATAGGATAGTGTTCATAAATCCCTATTTCCGTCGATTCAGTGGTATTTAGAAATAATTTAAGATCTTAAAAGTACTTCAAATTTAAATATACGCAGAAAAAATGAGGATGTAATTGCAATTCTTTAATTTTATTTTGAGAACTCTAGCAAATTTTGTAGTTCAACTAAGAATATAGGCAGAGATGAACCCACAAATGAACTTTCTATTATCAAATATGACGGGCTTCTGTAGTAGATTATTGTTTATCGAGCATCTTTAGATTGGCTTGAGCTTCAAATAGCAACTATAATTTCAAATAACTACTATTGCCTAATTATTTTGTTTTAGGCCTTTTTTTTTTAATTTGTGTTTCATCTTCTGATTCATTTGTACTTTTGTGTTTCAGCTGAGCATTTAAGTTTAGTTTCAGTTTAATGTTGCACTTTAGACATAATAATTTCAAATTAAATCTCATGTTGACTCGACAATTTATTATAAATGTTTACAACTTAGAAAACGATGAGTACATAAAAATAATTTTAAAAACTAAAATGAACTGTTAAATAATGTTTCTAAAGCCTTGAAGGAATCCATTTGAAATCAAAAACCATTGATGTTTGTATTGTCTCAACTATAAATTTCTAGTATAAGATTATCTTAAGATATAAAAATTCCACTTGGGCTTTTTCAATATGAAGTTCATTGGAAATGTACTCCCTTGTCTGGGGATGATAATGCTGCGATATTCTTTTTATTTTTATTTTTAGATTTCAAATTGAATTGCCACGTACGTACGGCTTTGTCAAAAATCATATGAACAATTAAGGGCTCTTGCTATCTTACATGATAGGTAGGATAACTCCTAATTATTTTTCTTTCTTAAGATCAATAAGAAGAAAACCTACAACTGATAACCACACATGAATTGAGACCTTTTATTACTTCATATGAATTATTGGGATGTCAACTTTATTACTCAAGCAAAACATGTACAGATAAGATACTAAAGAAAAATAAGATAACTCTTAGTACGTTAATGAATGTTCCATCTTTTAGTACGTTTATGAATATTCTGAAGTGCTTTATATTGACTTTCTCAATATGAACACACATTGTTGCTACCTCTGTTGCTACCTTGCTGGAAACAGAGCGAATGAAGAAGCAATTTGGTGCTTCTATTTTCTATCATTTTGCCATCTATATTAAAGTTCTTGTAATGCATTTTTGCAGGAAAAAGAAAGATAAGATACGACCATTTGTTACAATATATTATGCCCACTTCTCAACTTCTGAAACCGACGGTTTAGCCTTGGATGCAATGGACTTCAAATGTGCACCTGTGGTTACATGCATTTTTCCAGTATTAGACTAGCGCCTACATATTTTAATTATTTTTGAATCGATAGATTCATGTGATCATGTCTTTGAAACACTGTTGTATTTTTGATGGTTATGCTTGTTTAGACCAATTTTATTTGTAACTTTAAATTGGAGTGCTTTTTAGACTATTTTGTGTCGTGCTATCGTTGGATTTGGTTTTGTTTATTCAGTCGTATTTTTTTATTTATGGCAATTGATGAACATATTATATTAGTTTGAAGGTTCATGTTGGAATCTGGATTAAAAATAAAAAGGGCAGGGCGGGTCCGCCCCGCCCCGAGCAGGGCAGGGCACTGGGCGGCTTTCCGGACTCGTTGTGGGACACGGGCCAGGTCGGGGCGTTGGGTCAAGTTCACGGGCCAGGTCCAGGTCCTCTAGTACCCGGCCCGACTTGGCCCATTGCCATCCCTAGTCATAGACCATTAGAAGGGTTAATCCGGTTATAACCGGCCGGTTAATTAATCGGTGGTTAATAACTGGGGGTTAAATTAACCGGTCGGAGCTTAATTGTAACTTAATCGGCGACGAACTAATTAAGGTTATAGTTGGGTGCGGTTAACCGAAACGGTCGGGTTTTATTTATTTTTATTTTTTTTGAAGTTTTTTTTAATTAAATTTAAAAACTTAAATAAATTTTGAATAATTGAGATGAATGAGAAATTTAAATGGATTAGAATGAGATAAATAGATGAGAACTTAAATAAAAATTTGAATAATTGAATTTTTGAAGTAAAAAGTTATAAAAAAATATTTTTTTTATAAAAGGACTTGATTTTAATTCTAATATTAAAAATTAAAAATTAAAATTTTAACTTTTAATGTTAGTATTAACTTGCATACGTGTCCTCGTAAAGGAATCAAAGTCCACGTAGTTCGATTTTGTTTTATTTTGAAGAAAAATAAGTTTTAAAAAAAGGACTTGATTTTAATTCTAATATTAGAAATTAAAATTAAATTTTAACTTTTAATATTATAATTAACTTGCCTACATATTCTCGTAAAGGAATCAAAGTTCAAGTAGTTCTATTTTTGTTTTATTTTTTTGAAAAAAATAAGTTAAAAAAAAGGACTTAATTTTAATTCTAATATTAGAAATTAAAATTAAATTTTAACTTTTAATATTAGAATTAAATTGTCCATGTATCCTCGGAAAGGAATCAAAGTCCACGTAGTCCGATATTTTTTTTTATTTTGAAAAAAAAATAAGTTTAAAAAAAATGACTTGATTTTAATTCTAATATTAGAAATTAAAATTAAATTTTAACTTTTAATATTAGAATTAAATTGCCTACGATCCTAGAAAAGTAATCAAAGTCCACGTAGTTCTTATACTTACCTCACTTACCTACTTACCTATTCGTCGTTGTCGTTGCTTGTTAGTACCATCAGGCTTTTTTGGGATACAACTCGGTTCAAAAGCCCCTAAATAACTTTCTAATTCTATTGTTCGACTAGCACTAGCCCTTTGCTATTTTCGTTTAGTATCCTCAATCAACCTAGTATATGGGGCTAGAGCTTTTCGAGAGTCGTTGAACAATGGTCTTACATTAGAAGTGGTGGGGAGTGGACACATTAAAATCACTAGATTGATTGTAATCATTAAAAACTTGTGCTAAAGATTGTTGTGCTTGGTGAGCAACACTAATAGAGTTATGAACTTCAATATTTGAAGTTTGTAAAAAAGGTCCTAATGCTTCATAATAAACTTTAAGTAAATTTTCTAAACCTTCGACCCGATAGTCTGGGTCTAAAATTTCTGCAATCAAAAAAACATCGGGAATGTAGAGAAAATATTTGACCCATTTACTTAACATACTAGCAATACATTCGCTCAATTCAGGCGAATCGAGTAAAGAATTACAAATAAGTACAATTTGAATACATTGATCAAGAAGTAGTGTGGAGGTAGGATAATAAACACCGGATTAAGTGACGGTAACGTCGTTAAACTTTTTTAAAAGAGACATCATATTATTATAACAATCATCCCATGCATTGGTAAACAAAATGAAATCGGCATCTTGATTAGCACAAAATGCACACAATGCTTCTCTATATTCAAATGAATTATTAAGCAATTTATAAGTAGAGTTCCAATGATTTGGCACATCAATAGAAAAAAATTTGGATGCAAACCATTGTTTCGGCAAATATTTTGCCATTTTTTTGCAACTAAATCGTGTTTGAGTATATGAAATATTTCACTCCTAATCGGAGCAATTTTAGATTCAAAAGTAGTCAAACCATCTTGAACACATAAATTTATGATAAATACATCTAACATGAGAAAATTTGCCACCAATAGTAGGTTGATAAAAAGCTTTTCATAAATTTAAACTAGCCGTATTAGCGGCGGCATTATCAAATGAAATTGAAAAAAATATGTTACCTAAATGATACTCGGACAAAATATTGGATATTTTGCGCAAAATATTCACCGCGGTATGCGCACTATTAAACTCTCTATATGCAATTAAACATTTTTGCAAAATCCAAGAATTATCAACCCAATGGCATGTGATTCCATATAATTATTATTATGATAAGAATCTGTCCAAATATCCGAACATATAGAGACACTTTGAGATAAACTATCAAGATATTGAAATCAAATTCAACTTATACTCACCAGCCATTTTTTCAATATCGCGAGTAACTTTATTTCGTGAAATCCTAGTGCTACATGGATTAAATGCACCCCTAGTATAATTTTCATAATGACTACTATGGCCATGATTAAAAGAAAGACCCATAACGGAAACAAATTTTGCAAGAAATCTTCTATGACCACTTTCGCTATATTGAAATAAATTAGAACTTGTACCTTGGCCGCCGGCCCCGACGCCGGTGGTAGATGAAGATGAGAAGTTTATTTGCTTTTGAGAGCATTTGTCGGGATGCTTCTTCTCCATGTGGTATTTGAGCGACCCGTGGCCTCTATTATTTTTAGAACCGAAGGCGTAGTGACCTTTGCAATAATTGCATTGTGCCCGAGATTCACCGTTGGCCGTCTTTCTTGTGAAATGTAATCGATAGATGGAGGATTGATATTCCCTCAATTTTGATTGAGGCGGTGGCATATCACCCACTTCCTCCTCATCTTCATCCAAATTGACGGTGGCCGGCGGTTCGGATTCATCAGAAGTGGGTAAATCCTCTTCGAAATTGGTTTGATTTTGCTCGTCGAAGTTGACTTGATGATATAAGTCTTCAAATTCTTCCGCCGTCATCTCATCGGAAACATAATCTCCGACAACGGCCAAAGATTCTCGTCGAGATCCTCGACCTCGACCTCGATGAGACTCTCGAGGAGTATTGACATTGATATTACGAGAAGAGTTTGCCATAATAATATTATAAAAGAGAATTAAATAAAATAAAATTAAGAAGAATAAGAATATTATTGATAGTATTATTTGCACAAATTATCAACTTGAAACTTAAAAATATAAGAGAAAAAGAAGAATAGTAGAGATGAACTGGTGGGAGGATTGGTGTTGGAGAGTGGGGTATTTACAAGTGTCAAAATGGATTATAAAAAATAAAAAAAATGAAAAACTAGCTGTTTAACCGGTTTAGTTTCGGTTAATCAGCGGTTAACCGGTTAACCGCCCAACGGCTAGTTTTTTTGGACCATTGTTGATCAACGACTATTTGATACGAGACATTGATTTCAAACGGTCCTTAACCGGGTGGTCAAACCTCTGGTAAATTTATTTTTTTTAACTCGGTTAACCAGCAGTTACAATTAGCCGATAACCCTAACCGTAACCTAACCGCCAAGAATCGGTTGATGGTTACGATATTAACCAAAACCAGTGGACAACGATTAAACATAACCGGTCTAACGGTTACTAACCGCCGGTTAGACGGTTAACCGTAACCATATTAACACCTCTAATAGGCCTCGTTTACTCTTTTAACCATCAAATTTGTACTGACTTGTTAAGATAAAGTAATATGTTGTTCCCTTTGTTTGATGAATTTCTTGGTATCTTTAGAATTGGGTTTCATATCCCGAGTTTACAGTTCGGGATAAATAAGGGTCGTTGAACTATTTGTTAGAATAGGGTGACCAACAAGCCAACTTGTGGCTGTGGTCTGACCTTTTTTCTTATAATACAATCGTTTTTATTCGTAATAATATCTATTATACATATTGGCATTCCATATCTTTTGTCCCATGCTAGATGCATAGGTATGGTCCTGATTAAGTTACTCTATTACGGTGGATTGGTCTAGCAGAACCGTGAGATAATCCAGCACGTAATGTAACTCGTCGAACTTGTTCCTAGTCATAGGGTTACGCCATAATGAGGATACAGGCCTTTCCCGTTAAGACTAGTACTTAGTGTATGTGGATCGCGTCTCATCGGTCACGGTGTCTGGACATCGACATACATAAGTAGGTGCTCATATGATGAGTTCACTGAACTCCCTCACCTAGAAATCTCTAAGTGGTTCCCACTCATCGAGTAGATGATTTCTATGGTATAGCGTACAACATTAATCCTTAAGACCCAGACCTCATCGTGACTTCACTAGAGGACAGGCTATGTTGTGACCTGTCTCTGTGTCTCCTTGGAGGCCAATCAAAAGGGGCAACGTTCGCATAGTCGGGAATCTAGTGGGAAGTCTGTGCATGGTAGTAGGGGATTCGGACGCATGATAAGTCATGGATGTCCTGTGTGTTCTGATGGTTGATAAATCCTCGGAGTCTCTGGCCAGAGCTGATAGTGGGGTGTTTAGAGAAATGTGTTTCTCTAAGTCACACACGAACGGATTATCTTGAACCTAGAACGTACACACAGTTATTGAACTAGAAAGAGGTCTCGATGAACCAATACCTCTTGTTCAATCGGGACATAGATCGCGAAGGGATCGTACTGTACATATAAGCTATATCACAAGGTTCTTGCAGGCACTTCATTTGTATCTAGGGAATTATGATGCGTAGTTGCTAGGCGCCTCTCATAATTCGTTGGGTTCTGGTTTGACCAGTGATTAAGTAAAATGAGTTTTATTTAATCAGGGACTCTAAGGGACGAGTTCATATAAGAACAATGTGTTGTTCGAATCACAATGTGTTGTGAACCCACGGCTAGCTTACACCTGAACCATTGAGGGTCACACCACGTGTTTCCTGATTATTGAAAACGACAGCTAGAAATTAATTGTTAATTTTAGCATAATTAGATGTCAATATGATTGAATCTAAGATTCATAATTGTGATTATGAATTGAGAAAAATACGAGAAAATTTTTTTTGGACGCGAAAATATAATTGTTATATTTTTCAGAATTATCGTTTATGAGAAATGATTTAATTGCGATGGGGTTTTTAATTTATAAGTGGGTCGACCCAATAAGCCATTTAAATGTTATTGGGCCGGAACTTTATTAAATTAAAAAGGGTTTGTTTATTTTTTGAATTGGGCCAAACCTATTTTGAATTGGGCTTAAACTTGTTTTTATTTTTATTAAAYAAAAGGCTTGGTTTATTTATTTTTATTTTGGCCCACATCCTTTAAGCCCATTTTCTTGGGCTTTATTAAATAAAAATAAAAGATAAGCCCACACGTTTTTTATGAAAACAAAAAGAAGGGTTTGGAAACAAATC
This sequence comes from Phtheirospermum japonicum, assembly GCA_014905375.1. Lineage (NCBI taxonomy): Eukaryota > Viridiplantae > Streptophyta > Magnoliopsida > Lamiales > Orobanchaceae > Phtheirospermum > Phtheirospermum japonicum. The sequence goes on from BMAC01000077.1 coordinate 1,199,828, forward strand.
ATATATTAAAAAGGAAGAAAGGTTCAGCCGGGTTTGGGGGATAGGTTTAATAATAAAAACCAAACTTATAAAACAAGAAGGAGACAGACGGCTTTTATAAGGTTAGGTTGAATTGTTTCAATCAGGATTGAGAAAAAAAAAAGACGGGTTTAGAACATAAAAGCGAAAACCCTAGCAGCCAAGAACCCGCCGTCCACCACCAGGCTGCCGCCGCTTGCCGCCGGCCGCCGCCAACCGAATCGTTCGGTTTCTCGTTTCCGTCGTTTTCAATCCCTCGACGGATCTAGTGCTCCGTCGTAGGGACGTCGGGTAATACGGTGTGTGACACCGATTTGTCGGAGATAAACCACTGCCGCCGTCGTGGAGGCGTGATGCTGTGAGTCGTCGTCGCCGAAGACGAGCCACTGTTGCGCCGCTGCTGTCATCACGTTGGACCGTGTGGTGTCAACGCGCTGCCGCCCAGCCGGAGTTGTCCCAGCCGCTTCGATCCGCCTTCACGCCGCGCAGAACCGCCGCGCAGAACCGCCGCTGCTATCATCGCGAGTACACCGCGCCGAAGTCCTCCCTGTTCATCCGCGTCGTCTCGCGCCGTAGCCACCCGGACATGCTGCTGTTTTTGTCGCAGTCGAACGCCGCGTCTTGGCCGTGTCCGCTTGCCGCAGCCGACTGTCACCATGGCTTGAGGGTGTGCAGGTATTTGAATGCCGTGTTGTTTTTGGTCAGATATATATATAGATTTATATACATATGTGTTTATATGTGAAGCAGTTAATACATATGTAGATGTTATATATGTGTGAGTTGTTTCCATGCATTCTATTATATATATATATATATATGCATGCGTATGAATTGTTGTAATGTACATGTGATGTGCATGATGTATACTTATATATATATGTACTGTAATAATATATGTGTGCTCTGTAATGGCGTATATATATATATATATAAACATAATATAAGTACATGCAGATTATATTATATATATATATATATATTAATGAAATGCATGATGAGGCTTGCAGAATATATATATATATTATATATATAAGTTGTTAATGCTTTTTTGCATGCAGAGTATATTATATGTATAATGTTTTATTCATGATTAATATATTAATGTATATATATAATTGTTATGTATATATTAATATATTAATATATATATATATATATAATTGTTATATATATATATTTTTAATAGAAAACCGATCATGCTTATTTGATTTTATGAAAATCGAATTGTTTCTATTAAAAGCAATTAAAACATTGTTTCAATTAATGGTAGGTCAGACCTGACACACGAAGATTTTGATATTCGCTGGATTAACCTAGGTCATTATCAAGTGTGAGGAAATCTATCTTTAGGGTCACATTTTGATGTGATTGAAATTGTTTCTACCTTTGAACAAACATGGCTGGTCAGATTAACTGGGGGTCGTGTTTGCGTCATTGGACCTAAAGCCCATTAAAGAAAAATATGTTTTCTCGTATTCTGCTAGAGGGTGGCGGAATTCGAATAAATTAGTGGGAGAAACAATTAATATGTAAAAGTCCAAACTATTAATTGTATTGATTATTTCGAATAAAACTCTAAACATTGTCTTTCTCTAATTCCTCAGTAATTATGTCTAAGAATCCTCTTGCCTCGATCCTTGACCAAAATAAACTCACTGGCCCAAATTTTCTGGATTGGATCCGGAATTTGAAATTGGTGCTCACTGTTGATGAGCGTCTCTGTGTGCTAAATGAGAGACCCTCTTCTGAACCCCTCCCTGATGATGCTACTGACGCTCAATGTGCCGAACTTGAGAGATGGAAGAAAGATGACGTCCATGCGAAGTGC
>BMAC01000077.1:1208758-1225011 GCA_014905375.1 Phtheirospermum japonicum
GGATATTAAGTTCGAATTACACATAAGCAATCAAGCACCACTAAATAAAGCATGCGAAGCAAACACCTAGGTTAGGAAGATTATACATAAATTTTATATATATTAGTTTAATACACGTGTATTGCACGGAATTTATAAAAAACTAAATATCAAAAATATTTGTGAAAATTACAAAGTTTTAAATTTAAAATAAAAAATTGAATGGACGTGTTTCAACCCGTACACTGTTCAATTTATTAATTAATATTATATTTTAATATTTAGATTAATTCGTTAATAATTATATTTACAGACTTATACAAATTCAAAAGATGTCGCATTTTCAACCCGTCTCTGATCTATATTAGTTAATTATTATTAACTCATTTTATATTTTTATAATTAGATTAATTTTGTTAATAATTATAGTCAAAATGTGTCATACTCTCGAGCCTTCTTGCCTTGTACCATTGTCTATAAACATTAATTAATTATTATTATATAATTATATATATATATACTTAGATTGAATTCATTACTAATATTTAGTTACATACTCCAATTATTGCAAATATATCATAATTTACCTATACAGAATATTTAAAATTTCAAAAATAATATATTTCAACATTTATTATAAATAAAGTTATTTAATTATTTTCATAAATAAGTTTTTTTAATTAAAACTATTTCACATGTAATTTTTCTTTAATTAAAATAATTAATTTAGATTTTTTATTACTAATTATATATGACTTATTTATATTTTTAGAAGTACAAAAGAAAATTATTGAATACGACATAATATAATAAAAGAAAACTATTAAGTTATGCTAAATATAATAAAAAGAAAATATTAAATTAGGCAAGATAAAATAAAATAAAAATATTAAATTAGGTATATATTACGCTCGGATGACACATAAGCAAACGAAGCACCAAATTTTATATTATTCGAGCGAAGCATACAAAGCAGACACATAGATTATGAAGATTTTGCATTAATATATACTTGTTTAACACCCTTGTATTACATGGAATTTATCAAAAGATAAATATAAAAAATATTTGTGATAATTACTTAACTTTAAATCTAAAATAAAAAGTTAAAATAATGTATTCTCAACCCATACCTTGTACATGTCTAATCTATTTATTAATTATTATAAATATTAAATAATTTTGTATTTGATGTTTAAATAAAATTTATTAATAATATTAGTTACATACTTACAAAAATTCAAAAGGCGTCACATTCTAAAACCGTGTCTAATATCTATTTTAATAATAATAATTATTGAATCATATTATATATTAATGATTAGAATAAATTCGTTAATGATTATTAGTTACATACTTTGAGATATTCAAAAATCCTTTTTCACAAATCAAAAATATGTTTTTTCACAAATTAAAAATCTTTTTTTCACAAATCGTTAGTCACATTGTGAAGGCTTTCTTGATGAGTATTATACTATTAAAACAATAGCCAATTATTTTGACCATAACTAATGAGGTACATAATAAGTGGGTTGAATTGTCGATTGAGGTGTGTTAATTGTTATTAACTCGTTTGTATTACTTGTGAAAATGCACTCTACCTCTTTTTTTTTTTTTTAATTCAATGGAAATAAGACATTCTTGTACAAGAATCTGTTTCAAGAAAGATGTTCACTTCAATGTACAAACATTGAATTATACTTAAATCTTATTATAGTTGTTGATCGCTTATAGTTTGCTTACTATTATTTTTTTATTTGTTTTTAACCTAACGAATTCTTGAAATCTTGAATCGTACGACTCTCAGTATTACCTGCTATTTTATTTATTTTTTTGTTTATAGCTACAGTTCTTTCGCCTTTTGGCAAATTACAAATGATACTAAAAGTTATGTGTATCTCAAATTCAGGTTTTATCTATTGATAGATTTTTTTGTTTTGAATTTGATTGTTGTAAAATTTAAAAATTTCATAGTTAGCCACCATTTGTATCATGTATTTTTTTTTTTTTTTTTTTTTGTTATCATATCATTTCGTTAAAAAAAAACCCAAAAAAACGTATTTGACATTTTTATCAACTAGTCATTTGTATCTTGTACCTTCAAATTATTTATGTTATCTTAACATTTGTTAAAAAAGTATTGGAGGCATTATTTATTGTTTGGAACAGGGCCTTAAATTGTCCAAGACCGGCCCTGGTAATTTTATACCTCCGTTGGCCATTTTGGAAAAAACGCTACTACCCTGCTCATACAAGACCGGCCCTGGTAATTTTATACCTCCGTTGGCCATTTTGGAAAAAATGCTACTACCCTGCTCATACAACATGCCATGTCTTGGTGCTACTGTCGAGTGATATCTCAAACTCACTTATAGGAGATTACTGCTACTTGTTTATCATATCACCTTAATAGTTTAAATCTTCTGGATCAAGTTCTAGAATACATGAAGTAAGATAAAGGGGAAATTATTCTTTGTAACCTATACTATAGGCATTTTTACACTTCGCAGCCTATTTATTTTTTTAAAGTTTTTGGTTGAAACCCATACTACATGGGATTTGTTGCATGACTTATTATTTCCCATCCAAAAACTCACCGGGCTCAGGCGTGTGTAACACATGCGCTATTTTGGTGGCTTTTTTGACAGAATATCAGATAGAGGTTGCAAATAACAAATCATGTATTGTATGGGTTGTTATTTTTTTAAAAAAAAATAGGTTTCAAAGTATAAACTCGTATAATATAGGTTGAAAAGAACTATTTCAGCAGATTTATATTATATATTATTGTACTTTTTATGATTTATTAAATTCTCATATTTATTAAATAAGTATTCATAATTTACTTATAACTTAATGTATTTTGTTTATGTGTTTTTCCATATTCTGATTATTTCTTTTATCATTTTATAGTAATTATATTATTTTTATGTTTTTGTTTCTCTTTCTTATTTTAAATAATTATTTAGAATATTTTCTTAATTTTCTTTTTATGTTTACACAATTTCATATTTATTTTATATACATTATGATTTTTTCTAATTTCCAATTTATTATCTAAGTATTCATAATCTACTTATAATTTATTATATTATATTTAACTTATTTTTTTTATATTTTTCCAATATTATTATAGAATTTTATTTATTTTTATGTTTATTTGATATTTGATAACTTAAATGATTAATTAGAAATTATTATAGATTTTCTATTTACTTTAACTACTTTTTATAAATTTTATTAAAATAATTATATGTTTTATACATTATTGTTATTAAACATATTTATGTGGCGTTTTTAAAACATGAATAACATAATATATTATTATCAGAGAATAAAATAAACAATTACAAATTATAAAGATTGTTTGAAAATAAAAATCAAGGTATAATAAATTTATTCTCTTAATTCGAGAAAATAACTCTTTGCAACATGTACTATATGGGTTTTACATTTTGAAAGTTGAAGTACTTTTTGTTACAAATAACAATTCGTACTATATTTGTTTATAGATAATACTTTGAGAATAATACTAAAGTATTGCATACATAAATAAATGTATCAAAGATTCTAATAAACATATCATATCACGTAATCATAATATATATAGATAATAGTAGTAAGTGTAAAAGTATCACAATGTGCACTAAATACATTACTGACTGTAGATAGACCGAATCTATTAGTGTTTTTGAACATCCAAAAAGTGTATCGGAAAGTTATCTTAAAGAATCACAAAAGGAGATCATTGTATTACATATTTCTTGAGAAAAATGTAAAAATATAATTAAAAAAACTAAATCAAATGGGGGTTTGGTGTCTTTGATCCAAATTCTTTACTAACGGTCATTTAGTTTTTTTTTTTTTACTTTTCTTTGAAGTGGTCCCTTCACCCTCTTCGATCTCCCCTTGTTTTTTGAGCATTGAGAATCAAGCACTTGATACTTCGAGTTGCTTGTTTTGTCAGATTCTTCACTTAACTCCATAAATATGAAGGTTTTTGTGAGTTCATTAACTTAATACAATCTCTACTATATCTTTCTTCCATAATCCTCCGGGCTTCTTCATGTGATTGACATTGCATTAAAACACTATGGTACTTTTTTGCCATCTCATGTTGCCGAGGAACAAAATCATCCTACTTTTTGATAGTCGTATTTTTGACACTTAATTTATCCTAAATTTTAGATTTTTCAATCTTTGTCCATCATTTCTTGACATTTACACCTGTAATTTTTTTCACACCATGCATATTGAAGACTCTTAAATTAGTATAGCATAAAAAACTACATTCTTCCATCTTCTTGCATGAACACATGACGAGATGGTTCTCGGATCAAAGAACACACGATGGATCATTGCACAATTGTCATTAGATGAAATGTCGAACACTTTTATTACTTCATCTTCATAATATAGTGTGCACGTCATAGAAAGGCCGATTATGAATTCACTCTCAAAAACCTAAAAAGTGATATAGTGTACACATGGGCAGCGTGCTTTATGATTGGTATCAAATTCAAGGGTGATGTTGGAGTAGACTTTGAGCAGGTGTATTCTAGATGTTCCTCTGTTCTCCTCCAATTCTCTAACATTCTTTTCCAATACTCAAAAAAATGAATCATAGTCGTCGTCTTTTTCACATTTTACCCGAGTGCATTATTTGTACTTTCACTTTTTTTGTGAAGATAACATCCCGGTAGAGAAGAAATCCTTGCTAAAGGTTGTACATCACATCTCTCTTAAGGTATATAAACGTTGAAACCAACTATTATTTTGCAGTGCAAAATCTGAGTACCTAGATTCCCAGCATTGTTGAAATTCTTTCTCATCAACACAACCTAACAAATAATTTTTATAACAAAATATTAGATATCTCATTTAAAGTATCACAAAATATGACTAAATGTATCACAAATACTACTAGTAGTATCACAAAAGTAATAAAGAATTATATTAGTTTAACATAATTAATGCATGCAATTGTATCACAAATAGAATCAATATATATTTTCCTAACCTCTCAAACACTTGTTAAATATGACTTTAAATGCCTCATCATTTTTCAATTTTTTGAACCGGGCTATTGTATTTTGATAAAGGTTCCACAAGCACAGATGATGTTTTGTCGTGGGATAAACCTGTATAACCAGATAAATAATATTTTACTAAATGTATTACAAAATTATCATAAAGTGTCACAAGACTGTTCTAAAGTATCACAAAAGAAAGTAAAAGTGTTAAACCTTCTCTATCGCCACAGAGATCTCTAGGTCTTGATCTGTGAATATAGTTAATGAACATTGGTCTACCATGGACTTTTTAAAAGTTTCACCAAACTTTAAGTTTTTTTGCACTTTACCCCCCAAACTATAAGATTCTTGCGCTTTGCCCCCAACTGCCCGTCGATGGAATCTAGAAGGAATATTCCGCCAGAAATAAAGTTTAAGGGGCAATGTCAAAAATTATTGTATATCATGGAGTAAAGTGGAACAAAAAATATTTCAGGGGCAAAGTGTAAAAAAAAAACATACATTGTGGGATAAAAAATAAAATTCCCATTATTTATAGGGGACATCTTTTTCTGTATTATAGATTATATATACTCCTCCGTACCTAAATATATTCCATTATCGTTATGAGAATTCAAAGTATTTTTAGCTTAACATCCAAAACTACCCTTATTTATTTTCGTGACTTGATGTCGTAATATCTTCAAAATGAGTGTTTATAAGAAGTAGATTAAATATTCGTACATTTAAATAAGGGTAGGTCAATAACTTTGTAGAACTTAGTTTGTATAAATCTTCTTAACAGATAGTTATGGGTCCCATGTTAAAAATGCAAATGGAAAGATAAATAAGTTGATAAAAAATACTGAATCGTTATTAATCTCATAGTTTAATTAAGTTTATTTTGAATGATACTAGTCTCATATTAGTGATGAAAGTTGTGGTGAGAATAAATTTTTAAAAAAAAATCCGGACTACTCACACCATATGCACCGCACGTATATAATGAATTTTATTAAAACCGCGATAAAAAATATTAGCTAAAAATTAACACGGTCTTTTTTGTGCTATTTTTATTTTAAAAATAAACCCACCGCACCCCACTTATATAATTTGATATTTATATATATTGTTTTTATTCTCTCTTTATAATTGAATGAATAGAATGAATATATTAAAAATTAATAATCTGATAATCAAATAAACTTAAAATTCCAAATAAAATGCATTTTACATGTTTTTTAAAAAAGAAATGTGTTGTAAAAATATATTATGTTTTTAATTAAGGTAATATATTATAAAAAAAATGCATCATAATTTGAATGTAATTGTGTTAAAAGATAGTTCAAACTGCACTTATTCGCGAAATCATCATTTCAAAATCAACATTTTCTTAATATTTTATATAAGGGAAAATTGCAATTTTTGTCCTGTAAGTTTGACCCATTTTAATTGTTGACCTCTAAATATAGGCAGTTCGAAAATTATCATGTAACTTTAAAAAAATCCCCGTTTTATATTCCCGACCTGTTGGAATATTTTAAAATCGCCAAAAATGCAAACGTGGCCCTCGCGTGGCACCAATTCTGCGCTGACTTGGCATTATATTTCCACGTGGCGCCATTTAATAAAAAAAACCAAAAAACTATAAGAAAAGAACGGGGTTAGGTTAAAAAAAGGGGGAAAAGAACGCAGAAAGCCTTCAGACATTCGAAATTCAAGGGAGATTCTTAAACCCTAGTTTCAGAAATTTTATTGAAAGATTCTTGGCCCTACCATCGATTTATCTAAAAAGTGTCAAAACTTATAAAAAAGTTAGAAGATTCGACAGTGAGATGCTACCAGAGAAGGTGTTTGTTCGAGAGAAGAGCCGTAGGGACAATGGTCCCCCTTCGTACGGCGAGTTCTCTAAATAAATCATATATTCACTTGATTAGGGTGTTTTGCTATGCTATGTTCACATGTCTTTGCTTCCCATGTGCGCTCACTGACTTTTGACATTTTTTTTTGTCTTTTTTCCTTTTTTCTCCCTTTCTTTTTTTATATTTTTTTTATTGGTCTTGGTTCCATAGATAAAAACAGTGACTATATTAGTGTTTTATTGTTCTGTGGAGGGAAATTTGTAAATTCTCCAACTGCACAGTATTTGGGGGGTGAGAAAATTATATTTGATTGGATAGAAGCTAAGGACATGGGTCATGCATATTTGCAGTTACTTAGTGATATGTTAGGTGTTGTTGGGGATAGGATTTACTACATTAAGTTAGGCAGGGGCTTCAAGTTGTTGGGTGATGATGATGATATTAGAATATGGTCTTTAACTCATAAGTTTGTTAGGGAATTGGAAGTATATATAGAAAATGAACACCCATTTGTTTATTCTACCAAGTATGATGAGGGTGGTTGGTTTGATGTACAGGTCATTAGGGACCAAGGGTTGACACCTCAGTATTTGGATCAGGGATTGGGGGCCAAGGGTTCGGATCAGGGGTTGGAGGATATTAATGAGACTCATGTAGGGGCTGATGACATAGATGCAGGGTGATTTGTACATTTTTGTATGTGATTTTCGTGTGTTTTTCCATTGTGTTTTGTTTGCTTTTAAGTGTTTTAGGTTTATCTTTTTCTCGTTTAGCTCCCTTTTGATGTTTTTCATTTCATTTCGTGTTTAATGTTTTTCTACCTTATTTTATAAGTAATAGTCTAATTTTGCTTTATTTTAGTGTTTCAGCTCGAGATGAGTTATGACACATACAGCCGGCGCCCGCAACCATTGGTCGTGTCGACACCTAGGCCACCCGCATCGTCCAACGACTGGTTAACGCCCAGGCCGAGGAAAAGCTTGCAGTAGCGTCGACCAAGCCCGCGTTGGCCGACGCCCAGGTCGACGCAACTTGCAGTCGCGTCGATCCATGCACGCATCGGTCAACACAATGCCCTGCCGACGCGCACGCCTCGGCCAGCGTCGATCGATGCTTGGCACGCATCGGTCGATGCAACGACTGTTTCGGCGGTTATTATCGGGAAAAGCTATAAAAACCCGGTGTTTTCTTCATTTTGAGGGTGCTGGAACTTGGGGGAAGGTTTAGAAGTTGCAGAGACCCCTCGGTTCTTGCCCCCTTTCGATCAGACGCATTATCTGAGTTTAATAGTTCATCGTTTCTTCGTTTCTATGCCGTCTGACATTTCAAGATCGTTGCTCGTCGCTGAAGATCGTTGGATTACTGATGCTTTTCTAGATCATAGGTTTTTCTGCACTATGTTTAATTGTTTTGTAGTTTAGCTTTGGTTATCTTTGAATGTTTATGTTAATCTAGTTCGTATTCCTTTTACTGTTCTTCTCGTTTTTAATTTATATTTATTTGCTTTAGTAGTTTAGTTGTTATTTCTCGTTAGATTAGTTATCATTTTTAATATTGATTATGTTCATACTTTGCGTTGAAATTATGCTTTGATCATGATGATGCTTTTTGGCTAAGCTTATCATACGAGATTGACAACCCTGATCGTGGAGATGATCCTGGCGCACTAGAACCCTCGTTTTCATAATCGTTTCAAGCTTTCAATTTTATTGATCGTAGATGTTAGAAAACCCCAAACCAAGTTAGATCGCGTGTTTAGTTTATTCTATTATTTTGTTTTCTCGTTCGTAGAATCAAACACCGGAATAACTTCCGATTAGTCTTCCTTGTGATTCAACTCGAGTCCAACTTACCGCCTACAGCTCCTCCGTTCTCTTGCGGATGAGCTTTTTATTTTTAAATAAAAAGTAGGTGTAAAAAGTTCGATTCAAAATTTGGCGCCGTTGCCGGGGAAGGCTAAAGGTCGCGATTTTTGGTGTTTGCTTTTAGTGATTTTTGTTCGTGCTCTTATTTGTTTGTTTGTGTTAGTGTTCATTTGTGATTTTTGTTTTTGTTGCTTTTGTACTTTTTGGTGCATTTAATCTCAGTTTTTGAGTGTTGTGCTTTGTAGCCACATTTTTGAAGACTAGAGATTATTTTGATTGAAGATGGCGGATTATCGCGCTAGTTCGCCATATGATGACCCTTACTCTCCAACTTTCGATTGTCAAGTCCCTCCATCATATTATGACCCGTATACTTCGAGCGGTCAAGAATGGGTCCATCCATTTGATCATTTCGGCCCATGTTCTTCATTTTGCTATGGTCCGAGCATAGACGCTTATGCACTGTCTCGTGGGTATTATAATCAGGGTCATGACGATTCTTATGCTCAATTTGCCCCGCCTTATCTGAATGCGGACTCGTATGCTCCACCGTATCAAGATTTCTATTCTTCGAGCTATGATGTTTATAATCCACCCATCTCCGATGCATATACTTCGAGCGGTGATCCTTACGCCATAGTTTCTCAAGATTTGTCCATGTCCCTTTTATCGCAATTGGAATCTTTTATAACTAAGATTTAGGATTGGGATCAACGGATGGATGAACGCATGGATCGCTTCGAGATTCAATTAGAGCAACTTTTCATACAGGCGTACGGGCTTGACCAACCTTGTCATGAGGAGATGCCCATCATTGATGTGGAAGATTCCACCTTGGTTGAGGACAGTTCAAGCTCTGTTGATCTTTTAAACGAGGTGTGCAAGGAGGTACAATTGGTAGGTGGGGTGGAAAAGTTGGAAGTCGGCATTATCTCTTCCGTGCTTTTTGAGGATTTTGTACAAGACTATGTGGGAGAGTCACCTTCGAGTGAATTTATTGAACCTCATGCCGTGCCACCTGATGCTTTGTACGAACATAAGATGGAGGTGTTTGAAGAGGTAGTCGAGAAGGAGCCCATTTGCCCTCTTTTAAGCCCAATTCTGACTTTTCATGACTTTGAGGCCGTTGAGGCGGTGATCAATGGAATGACGGAGCATGGTTTGGTTGATAGACGTTTCATGTGCTCGAAAGATTCTCTAAGTCTTCCTTTGATCGAGGATCACCCCGTGTGCCCATTATCCTTTGATATATTCGAGGTGATTGATTACTCGCGGTTCCGACCTCCGAAGCTAGTTGGAGTGTTCTGTATCTCGGGTTGTGTTTTTTGTGCCCGCCTTGGTGATTATCATCGCCAATTCTTGCTCTTGGAGAATACCAAGGCGTGGCACGATTGTCATTTATTTTTTGACCCGGGATGACATCAAATGTGGATGCCGTCAAGCTAGAGACGTTAATCAAGCGCTTCTTGGGAGGCAACCCAAGCCTTTTAACTTTATATGTTTTTGCGTGTTTTTGTTGTTTCAGGTCCCTTTCATTATTAAGGCCCGTTGGACTATTCTCGACACTCGACTCTTCACCACAAGCGCGAATTCAGGGACGTATCTCTCTTTCTCTTACCTTTTACCATACTTAGCTTAATTTTTCGTATTTATACAATGTGGACATTTTATGGTTTAAGTGTGGGGGGGTTTGTCCTTGGTTTGGTTAGTAAATTTTTGTATGCTTGCTTGTGGTTGATTTGAGTCGTGTGTATTTATATTGACTGGAAACTTGACGAAGTGACGTGGTTAGATGCTTTGGTTAGGATATTTAGACTTTCGTTCGAATAATAGTGTGATTGTGGGGAATGAAGTGTAAAGAATCTATGAAGTGTTTTGTCCCCTGTTCTATTCTTGTTTCGTTCTAACGAGTCGAATACTCTCTACTAGCCCCATTTTCAGTTAACCTCTATAGGACTTTATGTAATTTTTCTTTTTGGAGACGTTAATACTCAATGTGCTGAATTTGGAAAATGTTACCAGTTGCATCTAGCAACATAAGATTGGAGTCAATGAACTCTCGTTTGTAATTTATGTAAATTATGCTCGTTTAGTACCTCATCTCTATAGGCACTCATAATTAAGAAAACAAAAGAAAAAAGAAAAGAAAAGAAAAAAGAAAAAAGAAAAGAAAAAGAATGAAAAATAATAATAAGTACAAGAAGAGAAATCCTTGTACAAGTTAAGTTCTTATTTTTATTTTTATTTCTTAGATTGTATTGTTAAAGAGGCATATAGATGACTGGACTAGTCGGGTGACGACTTGGCAGTTTGAGCAGGGATAGACTTTGGCCGAGGCATGAATCGTGTCGTCCTTTTAGTTGAGTTTTCAGTCGATTTAATGCATTAACTTCTTGAATCATTTAGATGCATTAGCAATTAGGTCATCGGGTAATTATCTTTTCCTTGTCTACGTCTAGTTCTGATTTTGCTTGAGGACAAGCAAAAAGCTAAGTGTGGGGGAATTGATTTGTACATTTTTGTATGTGATTTTCTTGTGTTTTTGCATTGTGTTTTGTTTGATTTTTCTCGTTTTTCTTCCTTTTGATGTTTTTCGTTTCATTTCGTGTTTAATGTTTTTCTACCTTATTTTATAAGTAATAGTCTAATTTTGCTTTATTTTAGTGTTTTAGCTCGAGACGAAGAAGACAGGATGAGCCGTGACACGTGCAGCCAGCGCCCACAGCCATCGACCGCGTCGACACATAGGCCGCCCGCGTCGTCCGACGACTGGTCGACGCCCTGGCCGAGGAAAAGCTTGCAGTAGCGTCGACCACGCCCAGGTCGACGCAACTTACAGTCGCGTCGATCCATGCACGCATCGGTCAACACAATGCCCTGCCGACGCGCAACACCATGCCTAGCCAACGCGAACGCCTCGGCCAGCGTCGATCGATGCTCGGCACGTGTCGGTCGACGCAACGACAGTTTTGGCGGTTATTATCGGGAAAAACTATAAAAACTCGGTGTTTTCTTCATTTTGAGGGTGCTGGAACTTAGGGGAAGGTTCAGAAATTGCAGAGACCCCTCGGTTCTTGCCCCTTTCGATCAAACGCATAATCTGAGTTTAATAGTTCGTTGTTTCTTCGTTTCTATGTCGTCCGACATCTCAAGATCGTTGCTCGTCGCTGAAGATCGTTGGATTGCTAATGCTTTTCTAGATCATAGGTTTTTCTGCACTATGTTTAATTATTTTATAGTTTAGCTTTGGTTATCTTTGAATGTTTATGTTAATTTAGTTCGTATTCCTTTTACTATTCTTCTCGTTTTTAATTTATGTTTATTTGATTTAGTAGTTTAGTTGTTATTTCTCGTTAGATTAGTTATCATTTTTAATATCGATTATGTTCATTGTTCATGCTTTGTGTTGAAATTATGCTTTGATCATGATGATGTTTTTCGGCTAAGTTTATCGTTCTAGTGTGCCTAGGGCCATTTAGAGCCATCGGGATTGACAACCCTGATCGTGGAGATGATCCTGGCGCACTAGAACCCTCGTTTTCATAATCATTTCAAGCTTTCAATTTTATTTCTCGTAGATGTTAGAAAACCCCAAACTAAATTGGATCGCGTGTTTAGTTTAGTCTTTTCTTTCGTTTTCTCGTTCGTAGAATCAAACACCGGAATATATTCCGATTAGTCTTCCTTGTGATTCAACTCGAGTCCAACTTACCGCCTACAGCTGCTCCGTTCTCTTGCGGACGAGCTTTTTATTTTTAAATAAAAAGTAGGTGTAAATAGTTCGATTCACAGGAGATGGTGATACTGATTCAGATAGGTTGTTTTATAGTGACTATGAGATGGAGAGTGCCAGTAGTGATGTGGATGATGATGCAATTTAAGAAAAGAATTGTGATCAAATTATCAATTATACTGGAAGTGATGAGGAGTCAGATAGTGGGGAGGAAGATGTGGTTCAAACAGGGATAGATTTTACTTAACATATTTTTGATGGGGAGGGTGGGGAAGTTGTGTTCAGTCCTGCCACTATATTTAATCCCACATTTTCTCTAGGAATGGTGTTTGGAACTGGACAATAGTTTAAGAAGGCTATTCAGTCTCATGCAATTAATACCAAAAGATCTGTTAAGTTTACTAAGATTGATAACATCAGAGTTTATGTTAGGTGTGAGGGTGAAAATGGTGAGGATAAAAAATGTGGGTGGAAAATGAATGCTCTAAAAACTCCTGATCAATGTGCATTTAAACTCACACGGTACAATCCAAATCACTCTTGTCCTGAAACTTTTTATGTTAGTAATGTAAAACCTAAGTGGATCAGTGAGAAGTACCTGCACATGTTCCAGTCTGATCCAGATAGAAAGGGTAAGGGTATTAGGTATGATGTGATATGTGATATGAAAGTGAGTGTGAGTAAGGATCAGGCCTACGGAGCCAAAAAACTTGCCATTGAAACATTGAAAGGTAACCCTGATTCACAGTATGAAAAGTTGTGGGACTATGCAGAACAACTTACACTAGTGCAGAAACTGCATATCCAGAAGGGTAATTCTGCCTATCCAGAACGCCTTTCTGTACCTTCTGTAGTGACATAGTTCTGGATTGGCAGACTTTCCAGAACGCCTTTTTTTACCCTTCTGGATTGGCAGACTTTCCAGAACGCCTTTTTTTACCCTTCTGGATTGGCAGACTTTCTAGAAGGGTAAAAAAAACTGTTCTAGAATGGTACCATCCTACACCTATCCGCCACTTTCCAGATCGGTATTTTACAAATACCGTTCTGGAATGTCTAACTTTCCAGAACGGTTTTTACAAATACCGATCTGGAATGTATAACTTTCCAGAACGGTATTTGTAAAATACCGATCTGGAATGTACAACTTTCCAGAACGGTATTTGTAAAATACCGATCTGGAAAGTACTGCTTATTAGAACGGATTTTACAAATACCGTTCTGGAAAGTTGGACATTCCAGAACGGTATTTGTAAAAACCTTTCTGATAAGCAGTACTTTCCAGAATGGTATTTATAAAAAACCGTTCTGGAAAGTTTACATTCCAGATCGGTATATTTTAAAATACCGTTCTGGAAAGTCCATTTACTAGAACGGTTTTACAAAAGTTACCTTCTAGAAAGTTTAAAAAATTAAAAAAAATAAAATGAAAGCAGGAATACACCAAAATCAATAATAATAAATATTGCATTTAACCAAGAAAGAAATGTCGATTTGAAAATTAAAATCAAAACAAAATAAGTCATAATTTTTAACGATGATTGTTGAAGCAAAGTATACCAAAAATCAATACAACAAAAAATATCTTTAAGGGGTAAAATTTGATCAATAACCTAGCTTCTTTTTTTTTTAGCAAGAAGCATTTCGCCTAAAAATCCAACAACACTGTGATTAGACCGGAAATAAAGTAAAATAATTGGGGCTTTGTCAGTGAGTCAGTCCCAATAATATCTTGGACCGGAACATCTACACGGATTGACATAGCAAAAATTGATCAACATAGCAAAAATTGATCCACATGATTGCCAACCTTTCAAACCATCCCTACATAGCCTATGTAGTAAGTGTAGTGAGCCAATTCATGCACAATCCTAAGGAGGTGCACATGCAGTTTCCCAATGTGTACACATTCAAAGCTTCACTTGCTCTCGAAAAAAAAAGGGAGATGCATGATTTTGAACATTGGTGCTTACATGTCTAAAGTCAAGACTCTTTAAAAAAAAAAGGAAAATTCTACTGGTTTATGAAATTCCGATACTGCTAGGGAGATACTGCGCAAATAATAATAATAATATAATAATAATAATAATAATAATAATAATAATAATAATAATAATAATAATAATAATAATAATAATACAGATAGAGTTACAAGTTTTACCCATCAATTTCTGAGTCGTCATCGAACTTTGAATCGCCGTCATCATCAAATTCCCCACCTTCCTGCAAATAATTTATCTTGTGAGGAAAAATACGAATAATACGTCACACAATATGAGAAAAACACAACGATTTTACCCTTATTTTATTGAAATTTGCCATAGATGTATCAAACTCTACTCGTTTTTCAGTGGCGATATTGTAGTATTTCCCCTTCCCCTAAGATCAGCGATGTACATTATCAGAATATTTGAGAATACAGTTATAAACAATAGCCGTACTAAGATAAGCCGACATATGATCTCAAAAACCCAATAAATATTATATATTCACCTTGTAAATCAAGAGACTTTGAAAACTCAGTAACATATGCAACCAAATTATTCAACTATTCGAACCACGAAAAAACTTTGGAGCAAATTATGTCGACCCAAAAAAATCACACGACAATAGCAGATTATGTCAATTGAGAAATAATGATAATAATAATAGCTAGACTCGATATTGAAACATCAAGTCAGTGCAAGTAACATTTACTTCAACAAATAATAAAACGTTCTCACCCGGAGTAGGCCATTTTCCGACAGCCTTAGCAGTAGCAGCGACGGCGGCCATTCTCTCTCTTCAAGCAAATCGCGAGTGGGATTTGGGGAAGCTACCGTGACCGAATTCAAACAAAACGCAAAATCACAATCATCCAAGGAGGTCGACTGAGCAGCATTTACAAACGGAAACGCATCGATTAGGCCGATATCTCCTTGTTCAGGCAAAAAGGGACCGACGATTGAAATTTTGAATTGGCTTCAATTGGAACCCCTTTTTTGAAATTGACTGCTGGGTTAGCTTTGACTTGATGCGGGGATGGTTTAAATGCATCTAATTTGGTCTGATGGATGCCGACCGGCGAATTGCCTTTTTTCCCCAAAAGGGGATCGGAGCCCTTCTTTTTGCAAATTCTACGAGTGACAGGAATGAGCGCGGGTTGTCCATAATTGGATGTTAGGATAGGAAGGTTAAGCTTGGGGGATGCTTGTGCAGCTGAAATTGAATCACCGGCCGACATGGGTGGGAAATCGTTGATGGCGGAAAAAGACGCTGAAAGTGGTGGATGGTGATGATGGCTGTGCGGGGGTAAGTTGGTGAATTCCAAAGGTTTGGTGGGGGACGACGGACATGAGGCTGTCATGGGGAGGTGGTGGCCGCCGCTCCAGGCGGCGGCGGGAGGAGAACGAAGGCTAGGTCTTTTTCTACAAAAAGATAAATAATGAAAGTGGAGAGACGGTTCGTTTTTGGTTTTATGTTATAATTAGTTTATTTTTATTTTTATTAATTTAATATTTTAATTGGAAAGACTTTCAAGAACGGTATTTTAATTACCGTTCTGTATCGATGGACTTTCAAGAACGGTTTTAAAAATACCGTTCTAGAAAGTAGAAATATGGGCGGTAAAAAAATTTCATTTACGCGGTATTAAATTGAATAAGACTTTTGAGAACGGTATTATAAAAACCGTTCTGGAGTGACGTAAATTCCAGAACGTTATTTAAATAACGTTCTTGAATGTACACTTTCCAGAACGGTTTTACAAATACCGTTCTGGAATGTACACTTTCTAGAACGTTATTTGAATACCGTTCTCGAT
>BMAC01000077.1:1237770-1268566 GCA_014905375.1 Phtheirospermum japonicum
AAGAAGATGTATTTGGAAACACTATATAAAGACTTCAAAATCTACAAAAATTAAAATGTAGTAGTTGACAGATAGGGCTGAGAGGRTTTTCCTTTAAATGAGTAAGAAAAAAAAAATATTATGATAATGATGCAATAAAGGAAAAATATAGTTGTTAATTGTTCAAGGATTGGCACAATTTGTTACTGGATTTTCTATGGCTTTTCTATTAAATGCAGGGTATATATCTTCTTTTTTTTTTATTTTGAATAGCAAACATGATTTATTAATGAGTAAGAAAAAAAAAATTCCTCAGATGAAAAATCAAACCAGACCTGACATTATGTACAATCTGCCAGAAACATCACACTAACAAATATAAACAATCATTTCGAATTTAAATTAATATTTCAAGTTCTGCAAAGCCTCCCCAGGTAATCTTTACACGGACAATATCTTTTTGATTTCCCATGTTGGCATTTCTGCGTATTATCTTGATCTGCAATCACAAGGCATCACAAAATGAGATTGCTTCACACGCATCTCCAAAAAACGTGCTTCAGCAAATCCTCACGCATTCGAGTTTGTAATAGATTGAAACTTTAACTATGACACCAATAGTTAACAGTAGGATAGTGATTTATAAATAAACATCATATTATAAGAGATTCAAATACATTAGATGCCAAAATGCTTCCAGACTCGGAATGCAAGTGCCTTTTTTTACACGATAGTAATGCAATCGAATGCTTCCATGATATCATCACAAGAATTCACATAGTTTTACAAAAGGCAAGTAAGAGGGAGCAAGATGCATTCAGCAACCAATACTTCATATTTTCTCGTTGTATGTACATTTTTCAAGTATTTTCTGATCTTACATTTAGATTTCCGTCTGTAGTCATGGTCAAGCTGTGACCAAACGATAATTAAAATAAATAAACAAGGATCGAATAGAGGCTTCATAGCTATAGGGCCACGTCGGGCTGAACTGTTGACAGAAATGAAACGGAAAAACAGATATAAGGAACAAAGAGTTCCTTATCAGTTAATAGTAAAATCAGGTAAAATGACTCACCAAAATTCTTCAACTTCGATATTTGTCATGTCCAGTAAGCTATACACCAGCCAGGATCGAGGCTGCATTTACCAGAAATCTGAATTGTAACCTCCAAATATTTGATTAAGAATAACCCTTGCAGAGTCAAAGCAACAATCAGGTTGGAGCTCTTGACGCTTTCAACCTGGAGAAAAATAATGCACTAGTCATCATTGCTGGAAACATATTCCATTCCATGGCTTGGAGTACGCCATTCTCAAGTGCAGCTCAAACTCATGAACTTTTGTTTATTGTATTCCCTTCAGCCGAGGCAGTTTTGTATTTAGTGGGCATCGTGGCATCTAAATCATCCTCCAGATCACTAAACGATATATCTTCTTCATTTCCCACAATTGACATGCCCGAGTACGCAAGTAAGTCCGAGTCCTCCTTTAGCCAGTCATCATCATCATCCTGAACCGGTATTTCAAAGGAACAACTCACAATCATCTCCTTCTCCTGGAGTTCCAGTGCTAAATCCTCTTTGATAACAGACTTGTCAATGAACTCAATTTCATTGACAAAGTGTTTTTCGATCTCGTGGCCAGATTTCATTTGGTGCATAGAAGATTCAACTGGGGATATTGGTTCCGAGACATTTCCAAAATGACCATCTTCATAAGAGTGCGTGATAAAATTTTGGTGGGGTGAGTCTGCAGATTCTTTAGAGTGAAAGGTACTCAATCCTAACCAGGATGACTCCTCCTTAGTTTGCTTTTGTAGCTCTTGCATCCACATAATCCTTGCTTGCACAAGCTGCAAGTCAATAACACAAATAAGGACAACTAATTTCTTTTGATCAGTTCAGTTCAGTTTCATGATGCCAAGCCAAGTTATAGGAACAGCTTGATGCTAGTCTCATCCAAACCAATATTCACACTTCATGATGAAAAAAAAAAAAAAAAACCCAAAAATACAGTGCTCTCTAACCAAGAAGCAGCGCTACTCTAAGAAGTCGAGAAATGCTCTAGAGCTTAACACACGAAGAGAAAAAAAGCACAATGTTTATCATCAAGTTACCTTTGCCCCACATCATTAGTTATGAAACACGGTGGGAACAACAAAAGCAAGAAAAAGGGAAAAACAGCTAAATACAGGCAGCCCGCTGAAGTTTTCTAGAGAGGCAATAGTAGTATTTTCTATAACTTTACTCTTTCTTCCAGATAACAGTGCCATTCCCCTAGGTTTGTCAAGTTACAATTACATCCCTTGCAATTTTCATTTTTAAGTAAGACAAACATGGTCCAATGTACGAAAACAATGAATACCGTAAACATGTAAAACACTTTTTATGAAAAGAGAAAACTAAATGCTCAAATCATAGATAAAGGTTTGCAAATATCAAGCTCACTGGCAACGAAAAATTTAAGTCAACCTCCAAAACATAAGTTCTTATATAAGTAGTCAGTTGATTGTTCATATGATAGAGCCAGTAACATTATTATGGTTGTGTTTTTTTTTATAAACAGAAGATAAAGCTATACAAAAAAAAAACAAAAAACAACGGATATGTCTAGTTTAACTTTCAAACACTTTAAAATGATCTAATATGCACTTATTAATATTATGGAATATAACTGCAAAAATTTATCATAAATTAGAAATATTAAAGAGTACAATGTACATTGGATGAATGTCCAACACTCCACGAAGATTTGTGTAAATATGGACAAACTTTAGCTAGATTATTTTCTCAAAATGGACAAACATCAAGATATTTGATCATTTTTTGAATAAACCACATACACTATATGTAACATGACAACAAGCATCAGGTGATGAAGATATTGGTTCAAAAACCTTTGCAGGTCTACTTTTGTTGGAGATGAATGTACTTATTGCAAAAAGTAATTTGGTTAAAGAAGATTGTCGAAGACATCAATATAAATGTGTTTTCTCATGCCATCATTTATCATAAAAAATCAATGGCTAGGTCTATTTGCTAACAGCTAATAGCTGTTAGTTTTACCAAATACATTTGCCCAAACCACGCAGGTGTAAGGTGCACCTGTATTTACACTTACCAAAGAAAACATAATACTATGAAGATACAAAGTTGAAAACTTGATATATCATACACTGCCATTATGATACAGACTTGTTTGGCAGGGGCACGTTTACTTGAAAATCTAGGTCAAGCATCTTGTTGTTTTTTTGTGCAGAAAAATAACATGAAATCCGCTCTAAGATACATCATCTAGTATGCTTATATAACAGCACAAAATGCTTATATGTTACATGAATTCTCTTGATGTATAATACTCACTAACCTGCGGCGAGGACAACAGGTCTGCATCATGTTTATTTAACCTTGAATGCAGAAGAACAAAATAGACCATCCAAAAGTAGCCCTCACTCATATGGACTGGACAAAGTTCAATTCTTAGAGCAGCTAATCTTGGTGACAGATGTTCAACAGCCAATGCGTGCTTGTACTGGGTATCAGATATATCAAAATCTGGAGAAGGAAAAGAGAACAATGATAATTACTCAAAAGTCATCATAATGTATATGGTTTCAATGAGACATTAATGGTTAGGAAGTTATGATGCATAATCCTATCGCAGTTGGACCCACTCCAAGGAAAACTATGAACCAATAAGAAGAAACTATGAACCACAAATATCCATCTGTTCTTGTGCTTCTCTGTGACTTTCAACCACTTACCTATTCTTTTGAGGGAAAAGAACTCACCAAGAGATCACAACACAAGAGGAAGAGTTCTACTCTTTTAACCTTGATTATTGACAGAGGTACAAGGTACAAGAGACCAATCACTGAAACTAACAAATCTAATCAGCGTAAGAAACAAAATATAGTAGGCTAAAAGGCAGCACTTGGAACAATGCTCAGAAAAGTTATTGCAGGTTAACACTGAAAATAGGAAGTAAGGGGGAAGACACCCACAGGTCTTCAAGCAGCCTCTTTCCCCCAAATTTTGTGTGCAATGTAAAGTATTATTCTACCTGTATGCTCCCCTTAGTCTCTCAGAAATAATTGAGATTACATACAAAGCATTTCTTCAAATAAATTGCTTAACAGATTGTTGAATAAAAAAAAATCCTGGAAAACTAGAGACACCTAAACATAAACCTCTGTATCCAAAAAATGAAGTAAAAAAAGTCAAAATATTTTCAATAAAAAAAAACAAAAAAAAACTCCATCAACCTTTTAACACAAAAACTCAACAATTAATATTTTTGAGTGTCACCTTTTGAATTTATAAAAAAGAAAAACAGAAAAAGAAGAATGATAAACTGATTTATATCAATGGTATTCTAATTTGACAAAATAATTCTTTTTTTTGGTAAATCTTTTTGTGTTTATAGATATATTAATTATGGTAAAGAGGGCTTTAATTTTTAAAAATTGAAAGAACAAACAAAAGATTAAAAAAAAAAAAGAAAAAGTCAAAGTTCACAAATTAAAATTTGTAAGTTTATACTACAAAGAATGAATACAACTAAAAAATAACTTAATGTAAGAAGTTGAAGGGTAAGGTGGGTTTTTTGGAACCAAAAGTTGGTGGAATGGTTTTTCGATTCAAACAATAATGTGCTTTTTGGATATAAGAATTTATTTCAAAATAACTTTTTCAAGAAAATTCAAATAAGTGATGGTAATAGACTGATGTTCTACAGGTTTATGTTGATGTGGAATGATACCCTCAGAAAATTAATAAAAGACATTTCATGCAGAATAATAATTGACTTTTCCTCCCAACTATGAGCGAAATGACTAGCACTTTTTTGATACTAGTAACTTCCTGCAAGTGAATGATGGATTCATTTTTAATATAAACATCTTGCACATTCTCAACGTAAAATAATTGCATGCAAAAGACTGTCAAAGCATTGACCAGATTGGCTTCATCCTTTTAACAAAGGTAGAGGCCCCAACTTACTCATTTCAGTAGACTTAACAATCACCAGATTGGCTTAGTGTATCTTGGTGTATAAAGGCTATTAATGTGCTTGAAGTCATCTTATTAAGTCCTTGTGCAATTCAAACTCCAAAATATGTTATTTTTTCATTACTTTCCCATGTTAGTTATGCATCTCCATGTTAGAATTATTGACACTGCCACAAAGTCAAATTATATAAAGATTATTTTCCATACCCCCAATTGCAGAGCATGCTACATAACGAGTCACAATATCCAAGAAAGGGTCCAAACATCCATAAAATACAAATTTAATATTCCAAAATCTCTTTGTGACATTGTCACAATACTCTCAAATTGTGCACCCAAAACCTTGAGACAAACACAGTTATTATTTGAATGAGAGGCTGATGGACTCAATAAGCTTCATCATTCACATGCTAAATTTAATCATGATCATAAGTCCAGATTGCACATTTGCCTACAGGATAGAGAAAGCACCAAAATTAAATAATTAAATAAATGAAAGTCCTATCAGATACTTGTGTTTTGGTAGGATGTATTCTCTTCTAACAGATCAAAGGTTATCGCCAAAGTTAAGCTCTAAACCTATATGTCACCCTTTCAAACGACAAATTCATTCCGAACATAAACATGGAGGCAGGTTATTTGGAATAATCTTTGTCTAATTGGTCTCACCCAAATTATACCCTAAAAAATGAACCCCTTCCTGGATGATGAGAAATTTCCTACACCTGATTTTATTATATAAAACGAAGGTAAGAAAACCAAGGTATTATTATCTTTCTAATGTATGAACTGATCAGCAACATCTCATCAAACACAGTTCAACATATTCGAAATATAAATTGAATGAATGACTATTTCTATAATATATAATACTTCACGAGGGTTCACGATTCCAAGCAGATTACTAAGCGTACGAAAATCACAAAGCAGAAATCTATAGCTCAACTATGCAAATCCTGTTAGCATAGAACAATAATGTCAATTCTTAACAATGTCATAAGTATAGCGAAAAAACTTATGAATTCACAACCAAAATAACAAAAAGCTCAAAGTAAAGAAGGCGAATATAATTATTGGTTAATCAAGCTTTAAGAAACTAGATTTCCTCACCGTCGAATTCCTCTTCCTCCGATAATGGGAAATCCAACCAGGTCTCTGGATGATGCGCAATATTCCTCGCAAAGGCCATCACCTCCTCAGTAATCCCAATTGCGTCCTCTATAACATTTGAATAATAGTCCTCGGACGGCAAGAAACATGCAAACTCCCCAAATTGACCAGACTCTCTCTCGTCATGCTCCACCAATTCATCCCCGTCCTCCTCGTAGTCATCGTTACCCGACCCAGTCCCATCCGATTTCGATTCAAAGTGAACCGAACCTGATCTTTGAATTAACGGCGGAGGCGGCGGGGGCGGGGGCGGAGGAGCGAGAAATGACGCTACGCCCCAAAGTTGACGCGTGAGACTGTCTTTCAATTCCGATAAGTCCTCTTTCACTCCACGCCGATTATCATCACTGTCGAGATCGTCATCTCCGCATCTATTGCAAGAGGCAACGCCATCACTCTCTGACGATCGGAGATCTTCGGCGGAGAATGTGCTGTTCCGTGGCCGATCTTCCGGCGGTACGGCATCGTAGGGGGTGGGTCGTGGGACGGCGTCGTCTAGATTCTTCTCCTCCTCGTTCGGACCATCTTCTTCGTCGTCGAGGCGGAGAGAGTTGGCAATGGAACGAGCCAGCCAAGACATGTTCCTACGACGTCGTTCTTCCCGAGTGAGATCGACCTGGATTTTGAAAAAAGTTCTTTGCAGTAGGTGGGCAAATAATGATGTCTTGGTGATGGATTATTTTGTCTTGGCCCGCTTTTTGCTGCTGATGTGGACTCAATTTTCCCAAATTATATCGTGAACAAGGTAGACCCTCCGATTGCAATAATGTAATGCAATAACTTGGAAAGTAAAAAATTTAATTATCTGCCAAACAAATTAAATATTTGATATTATCAAAAATAATTGAAGTTTTAGATATTATTATTAACAATATTTACAAGATTTTACGGTATCTTGATTATATTATTTTTTACTTAATTATAATTATTACTCCCTTCATTTTACAATATAAGTCGTTTTAGAGTAAAATTCTTGTTTCACAATATAAGTCGTTTTGCTTTTTTCACACAAATTTAGGAGAAGAGAGAGAAAGAAAAAGGTAAAAAGTGAATTGGAAATTGAGATATTTGAGGAGAGAGAGAAAGAAAAAGGTAAAAAGTGAATTGGGAATAGATTATATTTGAGGAGAGAGAGTAAGATAAAATGAAGTTGGTTAGTTTACGAAAATAAAAAATTAATATTTACTCATTTATCTAGGTTTCTTAATAAGTGTGTTTTTTTCTATAACGACTTATATTGTGAAACAGAGGGGGTAGATCATTACGAAATGAGTATTTTACAAGAAAGAATTATTTTTACCAAAGAAGGTTAGATTAATGATTAAAAAAAAAATTAATTATCTGCCAAACAAATTAAGCGTAAATTATTGAATTCAGACACCTCATATGCTCTTTCTCTCTCTAGAATTTTTTCTCCACCTTCTCTCTACTTTATCCTTCGGCGGTATTCTATTTTTGGCAACTTATTATCGTCCATTAGGCCTTCTTGCACGCTAGTCTCACTCCTCAGCCCGCTGCTGGGCAGCGGGCCAATTGGCCCAAATTCATGTATCCTCTCCTAAAAACGCGTTCATGCCCAAACTCTCCCCCACACGGTGAGGACTTCTCCAACCTTCATTTTCCATCCGAATCTGCAATTCCGACGTTCCATGTATGGAACCCCCTAAACCCATACAAGTATGGTCACTCAATTTCGGCCATCAACAACGAAATCACTAATCCCAAGCAAGCCTAGCCTGCATCCCTTAATTTTTCGAATTCCTCAAGAAATTCCGTTATTTCTGGGTCTTCGTCACCGTTGCCCGGCAACCAGAAAATCGAAGCTACACCCTCCGGTGGTCTCAACCTCCCATCCCTCACTACTAATTATGAAAATCCAGCTTCGATTTTCAACAGGAAACGTTTCCCCCAAAAATCGGGCGCCGATCCTCTTTTGGGGGAAAATGGCGGTGCTCCGTCCGGCGTCCCTCCGGTTGAATTCAACCCTCCCAGACCACCTCCTTCTGCTGTTGAAGCTTCCACAGTCGTCAATTTCAAGAATTGTGTCCCGATTTCTTCTGATTCAAGATACGATGCTCAAGATCCCCTTTTTGGAAAACAAGGCAAAATCCCGGCCAGCGCCACTCCGGCCAAATTGGACGTGTCCCTCTCCTTCCCACACGCTGCTGAACCTTCCACTTGTACCAATTATCAACGACGAGCCCAAATCCCGGCCAATTCGAAATCTCCAGTTGGCGATCCCCTTTTGCTCGAGGAAGGAGAATCAATAACTACTCAGCGAATTGGTGTTAGTCCTGAAGAATTCAACACTTCTATCTGCTCAAATTCGGCTCCTACAAACCCCCTTTTCATATTGAATGTTGAATGGTGTAACCAATCCAGATCTATCAAGTACTTATTCAAATGTATCAACAAAGGTAACGATAGGGCCACTATAACGTTCTATCAGAACAAAGATGAGGATGCAGAGGAGAAAAAGGTAGATGAGATCAATATATATTATGATTGCCGTTAAACTTCTCCATGCGAAGTGGTGTGGAGAATATTCGGTTATGAAATCCAGTATAAAACTCCACCTATCATACGTTTGACTTTTCGTCTTCTAGGAGAGCATAATGTATTGTATAATGATAATGATTAGTTGGACGCGATAATAAAATTCAAATCTACAAACCATAGCATGCTTTAGGTTGGTTCTAGGAAAATAAAAAAAAATCTAGAAGCACAAAGTTTGACTTATGTTGAGTTTCTTCAAAAAATACTTTGGAACTCAACAACAAAAGAATGGACGTCTAGGAAACTAGATTTTTTATCATTAACATGAATTCACTATATTCCGCTAGAATCAGGTGATAATTATTATGCTAGGTATCTCCTAAATATAATTTGAGGAGCCCAATATCACGATGATATAAAAAAAAGTTAATGCCACATAATACGATATATATACCGATGCATGCTATTCTCTGGGTTGTTATTAGAGAATATAATGATGGTATATCAGAAGCAAGTAATTGAGGATCAACACATTTTGTGAGATCTTTATACGCAACCTTACTTGCATCAAAATCTTTAGCATGTCCCAAAAAAGTATGAGAGAAATGCATGGAAGATTTATCAGATGACATTCCATACAATCAATGAAAGTTGAGAAAATCCAAAGGTAGTAATTATTGACATTTGTTTTTATCCTCTATAAATTATTAGTTATGTTCTATTATATTATTTATTACCAATATTTTAAATTTTATTTTCAATGCACTTCCTCTTTATTTAGATTTATGAAATGAGTGATGCTAAAATTCAGAACCTTGTTTTGCTCGAAGTGGACAATTTACTGTAGAGTATGGGAAAGAGTTTAAAGGATTTTCCAACCATGTCAATTTCAGGTCATTGATTTGAGTATGTATCACTATATATTTATTACTGGATAATTAGAGTATGATCGTTAAGCACTCATTAGAAAACATGATAAAATTGGTTGATAATATAAATGTTGATCAGCGTTACATTTATGATAAAGTTGCGGGTGCAGTGCATTTGATCGACGGTGGTATATTTTTTGTCTAGATACGGAGGGACTGGTAAAATATTTGTTTGGAGGATGCTTTTCGTGCCCGTTAGATCTCATGGTGGAATTATTCTGAATGTAACATCTAGCGGCATAACTTCTCTTCATTTTCCGAAAGGAAGTACTAGGCATTCAAGATGTAAGGTTCCTTTTAATCTCCATGAAGATTCATCATGTTCAATCTTTACCGGAACTCCACTCGTAGAATTAGCGGTATGTGCACAACTCCTTATTTGGGATGAAGCTCCGATGATGTATAGATATTGTTTTAAAGTCTTGACAAACATTGAAAGACATGCCGGAACTGCAAAACAATCCTTATAGGAAGCTTCGATTTGGTATCAAATCAAGAGTTCTTCGTGGAGATTTTTGTAAAATTTTGTTGGTTATTCCAAAAGGCACTGGACTAGACATATTTCAGATGACGATAAATTTCTCTTATATATGGACTCATTACATAGTTTTGAGGGTGACCAAGAATGTGAGGCTTCAAAATCTCAGTTCAGATCTTGATTATATTTAATTAAAAAAAATTGTCGACTAGATATATAGTATAGGAGATGGAACACTTGGTCGACAAAATGATGGTGTCGTTCAAATTTAAACCTTATATGATTTATTATTGAAAGATGATGGTTACAATGTTGCGTCAATTGTAGAAAACTATTGAATGTTACGCTTATTAAGAGGGTCATGCTATTCTTTCCCCAATACTTGATGTTGTCGATTTGATTAATGAATATATGATGTCATAGAATAATGGAGAATGTAAAGTATATCTTATCTCTGATAGTGCATGAAAACCCAGTGCAAATATTGACATATTGTAGGACGTCTACTCACCGGAGTTTCTAAACACCATCAAATTTTTAGGATTACCGAAACATGAGCAAAAGATGAAAAATTAAATTTCTAATTACGTTGTTCAGAACTATCAATCATTTTCTTGTGGTGTGTAATGGATCCATGTTGTGTTTTACAAAACTTTGTGATCATGTTAAGATAAGATTCTTCAAGGAAGCAATGCAAGTGAATTGGTGTTGATCCCTAAAATGACTGTCACACCATCTGATATGAGGTTTCCTTTAATTTTCTATGATAAGAGTTTCTTATGATTGTGTTATATGCCATGACGATCAACAAAAGTTAAAGGCAATCTCTCTCTCAAGTTAGACTTTTCCTAAAGAAGTAAGTTTTAAATCATATCCAATTATACATATAAGGAAAGTTTTCATAATTTGTAAAGTACATTTCGTCTAATAATAATTCTTTTATAAACTAGGTTATACAAGTTTCAACACTATTCGAACTTTAAATAATAACTAGATGACACACACACACACACACACACACACACACACACACACACACACACACATATATATATATATATATATATATATATATATATATATATATATATATGGGATAATTCCCATTTGATACACATATGTAAATATATATATTCCCATATAATCATTTAAATTTTTCTATTTCCCCATTTAAGTCAAATGTACATATTAAATTCAAAAATACAAGTCAAATTCTCTTTATTACCCTCCCTTTTGTTTTTCTATTATTCCTATTTATATTAGTTTTTTCTCAACCCTAATTGTCGGAAAAAAAAATAGAACACCTCTCATTTCATTATTCACCTCTCCCGTCATTCTCCTTTTTTTTCCTCCCATCGATTAGAAACAAAAATAGATGAATATGTTTGTGTGAATCCTATGGCTAGAACTCTGGTGGCTTTTATCTCTAGAAATGAATATCCTATGATTTGTTTTGTCGATGGATGCAGAATTAGAGATTGGTGTTGGCTAGTATGTTTGGTAAGTTGATGTAAATCATGGTGGCTTTTATCTCTAGAAATGAATATCCTATGATTTATTTTGTCAATGGATGCAAATTAGAGATTTGGTGTTGGCTGGTATGTTGGGTAAGTTGATGTAAATCAAGCACTGTCCATGAAAAAGACGTGTTTGTCATCTTTGTCATTGATTTAGTTTTTAGGTAATAGCTAGTGACAAAGCAAAATGAAAAAACAAGGGCTCTAATTTCGTGAATTTCATTATTTTAATTATTTCATTTTTTTTAGAGCAAACATGATGCACTGAACACTACTAATCTATTTTACATGTAGATCTCATCATGGTTGGAGGGATTAGTTTGTTAATTTTACTCGAATGAATTTAATTGGGTTCATATGAAATTCTAAAAGAGTTAGTACCAAATTTGATATATGTAGTATGAAATATCATCAAATTTGTAAATTTTTGTAGAGTTAGTATGGAATTTGACATGATTATGATTGTCCAAAATTGGTGAGTAGTATGAAATTAATATGAAATTAATTTCTAAATGTAGTATATAATTTCTCGATGTAGTATGATTTCTTTTTATATAGTACAGAATTGTGATTGTCCAAGATTAGTGAGTAGTATGAAATTAATTTCTCAATTTAATAAATGTAGTATATAATTTCTAAATGTAGTATGCATTTTTTATGTAGTATAGAATTATAATTGTTCAAGATTGGTGGTTATTATGAAATTAATACACAATATATGAATTTTGGATGGATTAAACTTGAAAAAAAAAAAGAAAAGAAAATTTGAAATTATATTTTGAATCAAGTGGGAAGTTAGAGATTTCAATTAACTATTTGGGAAGAAATATTTCATTAATGGTCTATATAGGAATTGACCCTGATTTTTATTTGAAAATATGAGTAGTATGGAATTCGACCATGAGTAGTATAAAATTGACATGAATTTTATTTGAAAACATGAGTAGTATGGAATTCGACCATAGGTAGTATAAAATTAATATGAATTTTATTTGAAAAAAATGGAAGAAAGAAAAAGAAAATTGAAAAATAAAACAAAATTGGGTAGTAAGGGTAAACTTGTACACTTATATATTAAGTTTGATTAAATGGGAAATTAAATGAGTAAATGGGAAATTAATATTTTCAATGGATTATTTAGGAAAGAATGTTTTCCTTTTGGACTATATGGGAATTGTCTGTATATATATATATATGGTTGGGTTCAAATGAAAACTCGTCCTTATTTATGAACTTAGGGTTTAATCTACACCATTTAATAATCTAATATAATGGCTACCATTAAAGTGTAAATAACTGATTCAAGATTTTGTGTTGCTTACTTATGAAAATTTGTCAAAAGATCAATAGCTTGCCCGCAAGAGAACGGGGTCGCGCGTAGTTTGGCAACTTGACTTGAGTCGTCTCTCGAGGAACATACAATCGGAATTCTCAAACAGTTTGTTCAACTTAAATTCACATACATTTGGGGGGGAATTTTGATTGTTTGATTATCTAAGAATTTAAAACGCAAGAACTAAAATTAAAACTAGGAAATTGAATTCAGCTATTTGAACTTATAAACTAGAGAAATTATTCTAAGAACTCAAATAAGATTAACTAGCGTATAATCAAGCAATTATCAAGAACGCAATGCAAACGAAATGAATTAACTAACAAGAATAATAACCAAGCATTAATTAAACTAAAGATTATGAATTTAATACCAAAAGTATCTAGGGTTCTAAGCTTAAAACAATCCAAAAAACAAATATTGAAAAGCAGCTACTTAATTGCATAAATTAAACTACGAAAACGAATAAAGGGTTTAGAGTACTTATTAAACTAGAAAGCGTAGTAAATTCTCCAGCTAATCCGGAGAGGTGGTTGATCTCGGTCGAAGAACGGATCACGAACGGACGGTTGGAGCTTGGCGATCCTCGAATCTTCGATCTTGATCAATTGTTGTTATAGGGATGTGGATGGTGTTGTTCTTTAACCAAAAGGTTTGAATATTCAGAGTATGGGTGAGAGGTATATCCTTTTGGGACGGACTTAGGGGGGTTTATATAGATTTCCCTTAACTTGGAGCATAAGAGACCCTAAAATCCCAATTCTGGGCCGCCACATCGACGGTGCATCGACAGTGCATCGACTGATGCGTGCCGGTGCTCGGTGCTGCCACTGCCTGGGTGTGCGCGTCGGCTGGGCGGGTGCGTCGACTGACGCGTGCTTGGATTGACGCTTCAGCAAGTTGCGTCGACGGTGCATCGACTGACGCTCCTTCAGTTGACGCTTCAGCAAGTTGCGTCGACGTTGCGTCGGCCCTGCGTCAACTGACGCGGATCATGGCTCGCGTCGACGGAGCATCGACGCTCGCGTCAGTCGACGCAACAGAGCGTCTTCCTCAGTTCCTCTATCTTTTTGCTACTCATTCACCGGAAAGCTCGTTCTCCATTTCTTGAACATCAACGTCATCTAATTACGTGCCGAACTCTTCTGGTTACTTAGATGTAAGGTGAAAAACAACGAAATATCACCTAATTGCATCAATTACGATCAAAACATGGTAAAATAAGCTGGAACTATGGAAATACGAAATTAAGCTTAAATCATCCAACTTATACCAAAAACAAATAGAAAAACGTACTAAAATACTAACAAAAATAAGGACAATTATGTGCTAATCAACTACCCCACGCTTAATTGGTTTGTTCGTCCTCGAACAAACGATAGATTCAAAGTATAGCAAGAAATGAAAATCAGTCCAAGCAATGAGTCGTGCTATAGGTACATGCAATGCAACTTCAAACACTCCACCCGTATTACATTGTCGCTTCAAAATCGAATTCATGCATCCTCACAAAAGGGAAATATATAGGGGTGTACGCTCAAGCACTCGAGTATTTTCTGCATAGGACGTGTATACGCTCAAATCATACAAATACAAGCACAATAAACAAGCACCGAAAATCAATCTCTTTTCAATCGCAAATTAAATGTGTTGTCGAACAAAGAATCGGAAAAGGTCTTTTCGGGTTGTAATGTAAGGCTCTTTGGACGGGTATGGAATATAAGTCGTGTGGCTAACTCACGATCTAACGTGATCAATAACTCACCAAACCTATTCTAATCATGAAGCAATACGCTTCACCTCAAATAAAAATAAAAACCTCACTAAACGCACATTACGTAGCCTTTAAACATAGGCTACTTCTCAACTCTTTACTCTAAACCGGCTTGAAGCTCAAACCACATAATCACAATTGAAGCTCATAACTCGCTTCTTACATAAATCATGCCTTCTAAACAATAGGCTCATAAAATAAAATAAATAATAGACACAAGCCTTCATTAACGCGTAGGCAATGACTAACACAATTCACCATCCTTCTTTTTTTTTTTCTCTTTTTTTTATCCCCCTCTAATTCTGTTTTATGGGGTCTTTTCTTTTCTTTTTTTCCTTTTTTTATTGAAGGATGGTGATCCTTTATTACAAAAATTCATAAATCCCTTATAAAAACTCCAAAACACTAATAACCAATAAAAATTACTAACTCCTACCCCACGCTTTTAATGGGTTGTAGGGGTCGACTCAAAAATCACTCATGGCTAATTGAAATGGATTATTTGGCTATGATTGGCTCATTCGTAATTTATAGTGGCTAAAAATATATGGATATGGCCGGAATAGGGTTTTTTATGTGCCTTAACCTCATTTTCCAAGTCAACTACACACAACGGTTTCAAAGAGATCTCAAATCAAAGCTCATTCAATTATATGCAAAGATGATAAACACTCAGGCTACTCACTGGCTTTTTGCATGAAAAAAAGTTTTGAACTGACGCTGATTTTAAAGTTTTGCGAAATCAATTGCGTCCAAGTACCATTTTACAATATATAAATAATAATTTTGAAAAATTTATGCACTTATACACGCTCAAAGACAAAAACATTAAATCATATATAGCTAACTTCGACAGGCATGCCATACAAACACAATTTAGCGCAGAAATAGCAAATAATCACGTAAAAATTTAAAATTTGCACACAATTTTCAATCGCATACTCAACCATCCATTAACCATCCCCCCCTCTTAAAAATTCGGCAATCCCCTGATTGCCATAAATATAAAGAAAAACAAATCAAAAGAGGAAAGGAGTGGAAAAACGTCCCTGAAAATTGATGGTCGAATTTCTCCAATTGAAGTCGTGCAATTGGACGTTGTCTAGAGTCTCGTGATTGTATTTGTCCTTGAACAAACCTATTAAAAAAAAACAAACAAACAAACAAAGGAAACAAAACACGAATGCGATCAATTTCCATGCGCAAGTGCCCGGTGGCATAAATTTTTGGGATTTGAAATGGCCGGATTGCGGCTCAACGTCATAAGTGGCTGGATTGTAGCTCATCGTTATCCCTGATTGCTGCGGCTAACGGTAAGTTCAGTGGTTGATCATCATTGTTAACGCCTCGAGTGGAACTAGCGGTAAGGCCTTGCGGTAGCGAGCTACTGCTATAACCGTTAGTTGTCCAGAACAAGCGATTCTATCGTATTTTCTGCACATCAATACACACATAAACGTACCACGGCAATTGACACAATGTAAAAATAGAAATAAAATAAAGAAAATAAGGAAAAGAAAATGAAAACTAACTATCGCTTGGGTTGCCTCCCAATAAGTGCAACATTTAACGTCCTATGCTCAACGTGATTCCATGCGATCAATTTTTAGCTCGTGGGGGCCCCACTAATTCTTCTTTATCACGATCGCGATTCAGCTCATGTTCCTTGTAGAAGGGTTTGATTCTATGCTTGTGGACTTGGAATCTCGACTTCTTACTCTCATCGTATAGAGTGGCAACTCCGTACTCATCCATTTCCGTTATCATAAATGGGCCACTCCATTCGGCCTTGAAATTGGTCGGTTTACGTTCGGAATTGTAGAGCATTAGTTGACCAACCTTGGTTTTTGTATCATGAATCTTCTTGTCATAAACCTCGCTCGACGTCTTCTTCTTCGTCGTCCAATCTTTGCTAAGCGCCTCGCCCTTGTTCTTTGTACGTTTAAAATTCTTGAGGGAAACAATTCTCGAATGATTTGGTTTCGACTCCACTTTTGGCCCGATTTTAGGTACGTCGCTCTTTTTGCATAACTCGGTACCACAACCAGCAATTCCATCTATAATTTCTCGTATGTCAATCCCCAACAATTCGATCAATTGCTCCCCACTCAAATGCTCCTCGTCGTCCTCGCCGTCAAACCCGCTTATAGTTGTAATGCTTTGGAGATCATGGACGCAAGAATCGATTAGATCTACAAATGAACACTCATCTTGCATAAATGATGAAGGAGTGTTTTGGATGTCTCGAAGTGAAAACGTCACTGACTCGCCTAAGACGGACATGGTCATCCTTCATTTGTTCACATCTATTAAAGTATGAGAGGTGGACATAAATGGTCGACCTAGCAGAATAGTATGCTCCGTGCCTTCTTTTGGAACTTCGCCGACATCAAGTATGATGAAATCAACTGGAATTACAAGTTTTCTGACTTGAACTAATACATCTTCAACTATCCCAAGCGGTTGTCTAATTGATCGATCTGCCATTTGTAGTCGCATCGTAGTCGGCCTCATTGTTCCAAGGTCAGATTCTTTATATAGTGAGTACGGTATCAAATTGATCCCTGCACCAAGGTCGAGCATTCCACGTGCTGTTTGACCATTTCCTAAGGCAATAGTTATGCAAAAACTACCCGGGTCTTTCTCCTTTTTGGGTAGCGGACCCTTTCATATGGCTCTCACCTCTTTGGTTAATTCTACTTGTTGTGTCGTCTCCATTCGCCGTTCTCTCGCGACTAACTCCTTGAGAAATTTAACGTATGCGGGCATCGTCTTTATCACATCTAGTAAGGGGAGATTAACGTTCACGTTTTTCAGTAAATTGTACAACTCCATAAACTTCTTGTTTTCTTTCGCCGGACGAAGTCGACTTGGAAAGGGAATATGATCATAACTAGTCGGATTCTTTGGATGGTCAGTTGCCGAATTGTTCCTCATTTTTAACACTCCCGGCACATATAGATTGGTCGATTTATGCATAAGATCGGCCGATTTTATTGCATCTTCTTGCGGTTGGGTCTCGGCTTTCTCCGTGCCTTCTTCCTTTTCTAACTCTATGCCATTATCGACCTTCTTTCCACTTCTCAGCACATGAATAGCTGAGGCGTGTTCCGTTTGGCTTGGAAATTTATTTTTCTCCTTCGACAATGTTGCTACAGTCACGGATAATTATCCCATAATCATATCCGAATGTCGTTGCCCTTGTTTCACAGCCTTAACAAGCTCATGACCTTGCTGTACAGCCTTGACTAGTTCATCAAACCTTGACTCGAATTTCGCATTGAGGTCCGTTATTTGCTTATTCACTTGTGAAGTTAATTGCGTGAGTCCTTCTCGATTTCGCACAGTCTCCGCTACTTGATTTTGTTGCCATACTAACAGTTGATCATTTTCTTGCACAGGCGCAGGCGCTTGTCCGGGGCCATATGTGAAGTTTGGATGATTGGGTGGTCCTGGATGATATGTGTTTCCCGCTGGAGGTTGAGGTTGGAAATTTTGAATAGCTTTGACCTCCATTTCTTCCACTTTATCAAACACGGTTGTGCACACGCCTGCTACATGTCCTTACAATCCACATCGTGCACATAACTCAACAGTCTTCTTCGATGATTCCATATTTGCCACCTTTGCTCTTAGGGCGGCCAACTCCTTGGCTATCTCTTCGAACTTCATGTCTCTCTTGTTTGGCATATCGGAGACTTCTTTTGCCATAAACGTTCGTGGTCGAGAATTAGTCTGTCTCGATTTCTCGCTCAACTTCTCAAACAGTTACTTGGCCTCTGTTGCTGTCAAGTGTCCAAAATCTCCCCCAGCAGCTACCTCTACGTTATTCTTGTATGGATCCGAAAGTCCTTCGCAAAAAAGTTGATTCACCATCCCCGGAGAGTTGTGATGATGTGGGCAAGTTTGTAACAGAGCCTTGAAACGTTCCCATGCTTCGTGAAACAGCTCCCCGTCCTGTTGGACAAAATTGGCTATTTGTCTCCTTATGTGGCCCGTCGTCTGAGCTGAGTAGTACTGATTAATGAATTTGTCGCTCACCATGGGCCAGTCGACCAGAGATCTCGGTTCCAGTGATAGTAGCCAAGACTTGGCTTTATCCTTCATGCAGCTAGGAAAACACACCATTTGAAGGTCCTCGTGATGAAGTCCCGGGGACGGAATCCTACTAACTTCGGCATAGAACTCCTTGAGGAACGTCAATGGATCCTCTTTGGCGAGGCCATGAAATGTCGGGAGGTTGTTGATAATGTGAGGTTTTAGCTCGAAGTCTCTTGCAGTTCTGCCTAACACAATGGCAGAACTATAGGGACCCACTTGAGGAGTCGTGAACTCTCTTTGTCTTGGTTCGCGCGCCTCCCGTTGGTATCTTTCTTGGTGATTTTGCCTTGCGTAGTTCCTATCGTACTCGTTCCTCTCATTGTAGTTGTCGTTTGCGAGCAAGTCATTAACCCGCTCGTCACCATGGTAAGATCTCTCAGAATAGTCATTTGGAATGTGGCGGTGGCAATTCTTATCCCCTCTTCTTTGGCCGTCATTCTGGCCTATCACGTTTCGTTGAATATTTTCCCAGTACTCGTGCGGTTGTACCGGTCCGTCGGGATGAATTGGTTCACTCCCATACCCATTTCTTTGTTGCTTGGGTGGATGCCTTGGTGGTTGATCGTCCTCGTTGTTATGGGCATGGTTGTCTAGTCGCAACATCGTTTCCGAAATCGGATCACAAATAAAATCAGTCGTGGCAGACGATTCACTTGTGGATGAGTGAGGTGGTCTCACTTGATTTGAACGATGAACGTTGTCGATGAATGGTGCAAGTTCGAGCCTAAGCGATCTACGACCTTGCATGAACTTAACAACAAATTAAATGCATCGACTAGAGAAAACAATTATACAAATAAACGACTAAAATAACAATAAAAATAAAAATGAACAAACATGTTTTTGAAAACCTTTGTATACTCCCCGGCAACGGCGCCAAAATTTTGATTCAAGCTTTTGTGTTGCTTACTTATGAAAATTTGTCAAAAGATCAATAGCTTGCCCGCAAGAGAACGGGGTCGCGCGTAGTTTGGCAACTTGACTCGAGTCGTCTCTCGAGGAACATACAATCGGAAATCTCAAATAGTTTGTTCAAACGCAATACTTATATTAAAAGGGGGGGGGGGGGGGGTATTTGATTGTTTTGATTATCTAGAAATTTTAAACACATGAACAATAATTAAAACTAGGTAATTTAATTCAGCAATTGGAACTTATAAACTAGAGAAATTATTCTAAGAACTCAAACAAGATTAACTAGCGTAAAATCAAGCAATTATCAAGAACGCAATGCAAACGAAACGAATTAACTAACAAGAATAATAACCAAGCATTAATTAAACTAAAGATTACGAATTTAATACCAAAAGTATCTAGGGTTCTAAGCATAAAACAATTCAAAAAACAATTATTGAAAAGCAGTTACTTAATTGCATAAATTAAACTACAAAAATGAATAAAGGGTTTAGAGTACTTATTAAACTAGAAAGCGTAGTAAATTCTCCAGCTAATCCGGAGAGGTGGTTGATCTCGGTCGAAGAACGGATCACGAACGGACGGTTGGAGCTTGGCGATCCTCGAATCTTCGATCTTGATCAATTGTTATTATAGGGATGTGGATGGTGTTGTTCTTTAACGAAAAGGGTTGAATATTCAGAGTATGGGTAAGAGGTATATCCTTTTGGGACGGACTTAGGGGGGTTTATATAGATTTCCCTTAACTTGGAGCATAAGAAACCCTAATATCCCGATTCTGGGCCGCCGCGTGTACGGTGCGTCGACAGTGCGTCGACTGACGCGTGCCAGTGCTCGGTGCTGCCGCTGCCTGGGTGTGCACGTCGGCTGGGCGGGTGCGTCGACTGACGCGTGCTTGGATCGACGCTTCAGCAAGTTGCGTCGACGGTGCGTCGACTGACGCTCCTTCAGTCGACGCTTCAGCAAGTTGCGTCGACGGTGCGTCGACTGACGCTCCTTCAGTCGACGCTTCAGCAAGTTGCGTCGATGGTGCGTCGACTGATGCTCCTTCAGTCGATGCTTCAGCAAGTTGCGTCGACGGTGTGTCGGCCTTGCATTGACTGACGCGGATCATGGCTCGCGTCGACGCTCGCGTCAGTCGACGCAACAGAGTGTCTTCCTCAGTTCCTCTATCTTTTTGCTACTCGTTCACCGGAAAGCTCGTTCTCCATTTATTGAACATCAACGTCATCTAATTACGCACCGAACTCTTCCGGTTACTTAGCTGTAAGGTGAAAAACAACGAAATATCACCTAATTGCATCAATTACGATCAAAACATGGTAAAATAAGCTGGAACTATGGAAATACGAAATTAAGCTTAGATCATCCAACTTATACCAAAAACAAATAGAAAAACGTACTAAAATACTAACAAAAATAAGGACAAATATGTGCTAATCAATAACAAATAAAAAAAGGATTAATTATTTAAACCATTTGAACT
This sequence comes from Phtheirospermum japonicum, assembly GCA_014905375.1. Classification (NCBI taxonomy): domain Eukaryota; kingdom Viridiplantae; phylum Streptophyta; class Magnoliopsida; order Lamiales; family Orobanchaceae; genus Phtheirospermum; species Phtheirospermum japonicum. The sequence continues at coordinate 1,258,961 of BMAC01000077.1, forward strand.
GCCACTAGAGGGATAAAAATGTCTAACTGTAGATTCTGAGGAATCCTGTTTCTCAATAAACCGCAATCTTCAGGTAGATAAATCGTCACTTTCTAAAAATCCTTCATCCCACTCAAACATCATAAGCCCTCCTAAATAGTTCTCTTAAAAAACCACACTTTTTAAGCCCCAACAATTAATAAAAAATAGTCCAAATTGTTGAAGATTCTAACTGAACCAAGATGGGAAAACGACCAAGGTAGGAGGATCCATAGGCAACCGCCCATCTTTACAGAAAAGGTAGAGTTTTAAACAACCTGCTGAGTTATTTACATATTTGATTTTTCCAAAAACCCCAAAAACCCATTGATTGAAAGCATGGTAGAATCAAAATCCAAAGTTTAAACAAATAAGCAGATTCGTTCAAACAGAAAAAAATGCAAGAATTAATCGATTTTTGAATTTTTCCTATATTCTGGTTTTTTGTGTTTTTGATTATTGGGATTTCGGATTTTTATATGTTATGGTAATTTGGAAGAGGATTTGGTACAGAAAGTGATGCAAACCGCCCTTGGTTCAGTTTTGTTATTTTTTTATTTTTGAAAACCCAATAACTAAAAGTAGTGCTTTTTTATATATTTAGTCTGTTTTCTTGTACATGATAAAATGCTTTTTTTTTTGTATTTCATACCTGCTGCTTTGTTAGTGGTATGCAGATGCTTCATGAACTTTCTTTTAAGGTTCTTTATTGGAGTTTTGTAGTGCTTTATTTCGTATGTACCTGAAATGAAGCAAATTTGATGTACCTGCAGTATTGGAGTTTTGGAGGTGCTTTATTGGAGTTTTGTAGTGCTTCATGATCTTTCGTATGTACATGAAATTCACTACTGAGATGCTTTATTGGAGTTTTGTTAGAGGTATGTACCTGCTGTATTTCGTACCTACTGCTTTTTTTAAATTAGAACTAGTGCTTTATTGGAGTTTTATAGGTGCTTTCTGAAATTGAACAGTTTCAAGATATTATGGTGTTTGAAATTTATATTTTTTATATATGAAAATGCATAAATATTACGAGCTGTACTTTTTTTTAAAAATTACATTGTAGGTGCTTTTTATACTTTTACGCGGTGTTTGGCCATGAATACTTTTATTTGATGCTTAAAAATGCGGTTTCTGCATTAGTGCGTTGTCCTAAAATGGACCCCACAGCTTCATTTGAAGTATCACACATTATTTCAAAAGGTAGAGTCCAGTCAGGGGCAACAACTACAGGGGCAGAACTAAGACTCTCTTTAAGCTCATTAAACGCATTTATACATTTTTCATTAAAAACAAAAGGATTATCTAAAGTCAAGAGTTTACAAAGTGGACGGCTAATTTTTGAAAAATCTTTAATAAAACGTCTATAAAAACCTGCATAACCAAGAAAACTCCTAATACCTTTCACATTACGAGGGGGAGGAAGAGTTTCGATAACATCAATTTTAGCTTTATCAACTTCCAAACCCCTATTAGAAACAACATGACCTAAAACAGTACCACTTTTTACCATAAAATGGGATTTCTCCCAACTCAACGTAAGATTCTTCTCAATGCAACATTCTACAACCTTAGAAAAATTAGATAAGAAATGTTCGAAAGAAGAACCAAAAATTGAAAAATCACCCATAAACACTTCAAGAAAACCATCAATAAAATCAGTAAAAATTGAAAGCATTCACCTTTGAAAAGTTGCTGGTGTGTTGCATAAACCGAAAGGCATCCTTCTAAAGGCAAATGTGCGGAAAGGGCACGTGAATGTAGTCTTACTTTGGTCCTCCAGAGCAATGGCTACTTGGTAATAGCCCGAAAGGCCATCCAAAAACCAATAGAACTCATGTCCGGCAAGTTGTAGAGAAGTTGGTCTATGAACGACAAAGGAAAGTGGTCTTTACGAGTGGCTGGATTTAATTTCCTATAATCGATGCACATACGCCATCAACTAGTCAGTCGGGTTGGAACTATCTCGCCTTTTTCATTTTCGGTTATGGTGATGCCTTCTTTCTTTGGAACCACATGGATTGGGCTCACTCATTTACTGTCAGAAATAGCAAAAATAATCCCTTCATCTTTAAGCTTCAGAATTTCCTTCTTGACCACTGAAGTTTAGTTTTTTGTGGTTTTAGAAATAAAAGGTTCTATTGGCTTGGTGTTATCAGAAATCGATTCAATTAGAGGATTCAATGTGTTTCAAGCTTGGAAAAGTAAAAGGAAAATGTAAATAAAGCAATTAACCTATCTAATCTAAACTAGAAATTGAAATAGCAAGTTGGTCGAATGCCTCGTCGTATGACTCAATATGGAAATGCAAAGCAATTATGGAAATAAGCAAGAAAATGCAATGTTTCACCAAGTACAAGCATGCAAGCACAAGGTACAACTATGCATAAAAACTGAAATAATGCAAATAAGAAAAAATCGAAAGCATGAATGAATAAAGCAATGAAAATAGATGGGAAAGTTTAAAACTTTATGAAAAATAACAAGCAACAAAGAGTAGATCTAGGATTTAAGCATGAAACAAGGCATGAAAATAAGATTTAAAATAAAGCATGTGAAAAACTCAAAATCAAGATGATCCAAGACTCGATCTACGATCTAGACGTGTCACTCATCTAGATTCCATAGCCAATTCTTAAGATCTAACAGGAATTCAAGGTGCTAAGACAAAAGGCATAAAATGAATAAAAATGCATGAAACATATGAAATTAAACGATCTAGGCATCAATCTATGATCTAGTTGTGTCACTCAACTAGATTCCATGGATGATTCACAAGATCAAGCACAAATTCTAATACCTAAGGCAAAAAGCATAAAACAAATGAAGAACAAAGCATGAAACTAAAAGAAAGCTTACTAGAATTAAAGAGAGAATCCAAAAGCTTGATTGAAATTGCAAGGAATTAAAAATCCAAGGGAGTACTTGAATCCTTCTTGAGCTTACGAACCCAAGGAAAAACTTGAAATTAAATCTAGAGAGAGAAAATAATCCCAAATCCAAGCTTGGGTTGGGAGGAGGTGGTAATATTTTTTTACAAAACGAGAGATAGGTCTATTTATACAAGGTAATTAGGGGTAAATTGGTCAATTATCACTTGTAAGCTTGGATTTCCAATCTTTGACCAAATTTGAACCAAAATGGTCATATAAGATCATTTGGGTAGAATTGGTTCGGTTTGGCTCGAGGTTGGGCGAGTGTGGTTCGACATGGGCTGAGATGGCTCGGCACTGGGCGGGAATGGCTGACCGTGGTCGGCAGGCCTCGGCAGGGATGTACGGGCGTGGTCGGCAGGCCTCGGCGGTGTGGCTCGGAAGCTCAGCATCGACACGTGTGGGGCGTCGATCGACGCATCATGGATCGACGCCCACAGAGAGTTGGCATCGACCCTTAGTCGACCAATGCGCGCGGGTCTTGGCAGCTCTCTTGGCAGCGACGCGGTAGCTCTCGGCCAGGATCAGCAGCACTCGGCAGGCGTCGGCCCAGCATCGGCTGATGCGGCGGGTGTCTCAGCAGCTCTCGGCCACTATCTGCGGGACTGCTCGGCAGCGCTCAGCAGCTGCCGGCAGGTGTCGGCAGCTGCGCGCGAGCACGCTCGACTCGCGCCGGCTAAGTTCGATTTTCGGGCCTCGATGCCTTCACCTATAAAATATGATTTAAAACCATAAAAAACCATGATTCACCACAGACCTCAAGTTTATCGAACCATTTAACCAAATTAAATATAAAATTAACAAGAAACGTGAAAAATAATAAAATGAGAGAACAAACGAAAAACCTAACAAAACTCGATTAAAAACTACTAAAATCAACATAAAATACTAATTAAAAACACGAGAAAAACACCACAATTACATGTAAAACAACCACCCCAAACTTATTGGTTTGTTCGTCCTCGAACAACGAAAAGAATCGAGAGTGCACATGCAATGAACATTGTGTAAAAAGAAAAATCCTTATGCTTATCCTTATTTATATGATGAAAGTATCAACATAAACTTGTTATCATCAAGCAATGCTCGTATTACTCTTTCTCAAATGCAAACCAAATCGATGACTTCCTCACAAAAGGAGTTTTTGAGGGTGTTCGCTCAATCCGCTCAAGTGTTTGATATGGGACGTGTATACTCTCCAGTCAGACAAAACATGCACCTCGTCAAGAATTCACAAATCGGACGCTCAAAATTTCTCATAGTACATGACCAAACAAAAATTGAAAGAGGTCTTTATTTTGGGTTGTAATGTTGGCTCTTTGGTAAGGTATGGAACATTTGGATATAGTGGCTAACACGCGATCAAACGTGATCAATAACACACAAAATCCTAAATTCTAAAACCCGAAGCTTATGATTGCTTCACCTTTCCCGATTTGCCAAACTTTCATTCGAAACCCTTTCATTTATTTACACACTCTCCCGACTAATTTTCACAACACTTAGAAGCTTTTTGAATTTGCTTCTTTTCACTAAACTTAGCCTTTAAATTAGGCTTTACACATGAATGCACACTTTATCACTTTTCGTGATTTGTGTTGGAGTATTATTCTTCTTCTCCTTTTTTTCTTTTTTTATAAGCAACTCAAAACCCGAAACCCACAATCGATTTCCCTCACATTTCTTGTCAACTAATCATACACTCTTAACTCAAAATTTATGAAGATATAAGAGCTAAAATCGAGCTCGGTTAACAAGAAATGGGACATAGGCTCAAGGGGGCTCGTTTGGGATTTTTAAAGTAGCTTAAATATATGGATATGGCTGGAACAAGGGTGATATATATACCTCGAGGATATTTTTAAATTCAATCATGTACGAGAAAAATCAAACCTCCTTGATGCAATTCCCATAAAAATGCAAGCAAGCCGATAAATCACACTAGGCTACTCACTAGTTTGCACCGAATTTGGGAGCGAAATCCTCCCAAATTCAAAAATTCACCAGATCAGCGAAGGTGGGTGATAGGGCATGATCGGGAAGACCTGGATTGGGGTAGACCTGAAGTTAAAACTGATTAAGGAAAAGGGGAAGAGCCTGAATTGACCCCGTCCTCAAGAAGGACTGACCTAGTCTCTTCCAGGGAAGATCGCTATGGCTCGGGAATTGTCCTGACCTGGTGAGATCCTCCATAATAAAACCCTCAGAGACCAGAATTGAGCTTGGGATGACATCGAGGCTGAGGTGATATAGAAAGAAGAGAGGGAGAGCAGGACCAGGGAAGACCTGGTTCCCTGCTTCTCTACGAGGGGACAAGTGGGACCACTTGTTAGAATTAGTTACGCAATGGCCCTTGATTCGCAGCATGTGCTCCTGAGATCCCGGATGGGGTCCCCACTGGGAAAAACTATAAATATCTCATCCCCAAGGCTGAGAGAGGTATGTCATTTTGGTGCATTCCTTGCTTTGTTCATCAGAAACACTCTATACGCTTACTGACTTAAGCATCGGAGAGGTTTCCACTAGAAAACCCTCGGTGGTCCTTTCTAACGTGTGTTTGTGTGCAGGTCGGGAAGGTATTCAATTCCCAGGTGGTGTCATATTTTAGGGTGAAACAATTGGCGCCGTCTGTGGGAAACTCTGAGCTAAGGCGTGAGTTTGAATGGCTTCAGACGGGTTGCGACAGAATCTTGTAAGAGTACTGGGCGGAACCTCTAGTTCCACCATGCCGTGGTCAACAGAGCTATCGACGACAAGTCCAGAGGGGGAAGATCCATCAGTAGCAACTGGACCAAGCACCGCGCCACCCCACTCCGGTGGATCTACGCCTGCCGTTGGTGGATCGTTGAACGACACCTTTCTCAGGCAGCTGTCTAAGCTCATCGGCAAAGCTGTGGAGGCGGCTATGGAGAAAAAATTTGCAGAGATCTCAACGCCGCCATCTGGCACATGGCCAGATTGAACGGTTCCGCTGGCAGAAACGGAACTGTTGCACTATCAACATACGCAGCGGACCCCCCTCCAAGACAGAGACGAGCACTTTTCCACCTCTGACAGCGAAACGTTGAGCCAAGCCAATCCAGGTCTGGCTGAGCAGATGCAGAGCTTGCAGAAGAAGGTGAGAGAATTCAAGAGGAAGATGACAAATGCCAACACAGAGAGGCACGCCGTTCACCGAGGAGGTCATGCGCGTTGACATGCCGGCTTCCTACAGATCTCTAGGTTTTGAGTATAATGGGACTACTGATCCGTGGGATCATCTGAGCTGCTTCGAAATTTCATCAATGGTGCATAAGTTTTCAGACGCGGTCATGTGCCGGTTCTTTCCGATGACTTTCACCAAGTCAGCTCAGCTATGGTTTAGCCAGCTGCTGCCGTGGTCTATTAGCAACTTTGATGAATTCAGCTCGGCCTTCCTGCATCAGTTTACCAGTTGCAGGAAGTATCAGAAGATGCCGCTTGAGCTGTTTATTTTGAAACAGAAGGAGAACGAGAGTTTGAGTGCTTATATTAGTCGGTTTACAAACGCAAAGCTAGAGGTGCCTTCCGCGTCGGAAGAGCTCTTGGTAAACGCATTGGCACAGGGCCTTAGAAGAGGTGAGTTTTTCCGATCGCTGGTTGTGAAACCAGCTTTGAAGTTTGGAGAGCTCCTGGAGAGGGCAGAAATGTATATTCATCTAGAAGAGGCCCTGAAAATCAAGGAGGAGGGAGAGAAAAAGAGAGAGAGATACGACAGATATGAAAGGGTCCCGACGAAGAGGTCTCAGCCAGACCTGGTAGGGGGACGACCTCATTTTGACAAATACACTCCCTTGGCGGTAGCTCAGGGAGAGATCCTGCAAGCGGTAAAGAGGCACCCCGACCTTAAGTGGCCCAAGACTTACTCTCAAAAGCCGCGGAAAGAAAGGTCTGACCGATTCTGTCGATACCACAACGAGTACGGTCATAACACAGACCAGTGTACTCATCTGAAGGATGAGTTGGAGAGAATGGTGCAGGCTGGGCACCTCAAAGATATCGTGCGGATGAGAAGGGAAGAGTCCAGGCCTGACTCTTATGCGAAAGGTCATCCTCAGGAGAACAGGCGTAACTCAAACAACCGCAGTGCTGGACGAAGGAATGATCAAGCGCAGGAAGTTCGGGGAGAGATCCTCATGGTTACAGGGGGTGAATGGGACGAACATTCCAGACGAACCTAGAATAACTATGCACGTGCTGCGAAATTTTGAATGTTAAAGATCTGACCCAAAAAAGGACAGAGGTAGGACAGGTGGCCCCAAGTCCGAATGTTTGTTTTGGTTCAGAAGATGAAAACGGGATCCTAGCCCTCCATATGGATGCCCTAGTCATAACAGCTACCATTGCTAACTATAATGATAGGGCATGATTAGGAAGATTTGGATTGCGGTAGACCTGAGGTTAAAACTGACTAAGGAAAAGGTAAAAGCCTGAATTGACCCCGTTCTTGGGAAGGACTGACCTAGTTTCTTCCAGAGAAGATCGCTATGGCTCAAGAATTGTCCTGACCTGGTAAAACCCTCCACGAGAAAATCCTCAAAGACCAAAATTGAGCCTAGGATGACATCAAGGCTGGGGAGATATAGAAAGAAGTAGGGAGAGCAAGACTAGGGAAGACCTGACTCCCTGCTTCCCAACGAGGAGACAAGTGGGACCATTTGTCAGAATTAGTTACGCAACGACCCTTGATTTGCGGCATGTGCTCCTGAGATTCCGACTGGGGCCCCCACGGGGAGAAACTATAAATATCTCAGCCCCCCAAGGCTGAGAAAGGTATGTCATTTTGTGCATTCCTTTCTTCTTTCCTGGAAAACACCTCATACGCTTTCTGACTTAAGCATCGGAGAGGTTTCCATCGGAAAACCACCGGTGGTCCTTTCTAACGTGTGTTTGTGTGCAGGTTGAGAAGGTTTACAAGTCCCAGGTGGTGTCGTATTTTGGGGTGAAACAATTGGCGCCGTCTGTGGGAATATCTGAGCTAAGGCGTGAGTTTGAATGGCTTCAGACGGGTTACGACGGAATCTGGTGGGAGAACTCGGCGGAACCCCTAGTTCCACCGTGCCGTGGGGCATGCCACGGTCGGCAGAGCCATTGACGACAAGGCTAGAGGGGGCAGATCTGTCAGTAGCAACTGGACCAGGCACCGCGCCACCCCCCTCCGGTGTATCTACGCCTGCCGTTGGTGGATTTTTTGAACGACACCTTTCTCAGGCAGCTGTCTGAGCTCATCGACAAAGTTGTGGAAGCGGCTGTGGAGAAAAAATTTACAGAGATCTCAACACCGCCGTCTTGTGCGCGACCAGAGCGGACGGTCCCGCTAGCAGAGACGGAGCCATTGCGCAACCAGCGCACGGATCGGCCTCACCTCCAGGATAGAGAAGAGCACTTCTCAAACTCCGATAGCGAAACATCAAGCCAAGACAATCCAGGTTTGGCCGAGCAGATGCAGAGTCTGCAGAAGGAGGTGAGAGAGTTCAAGAGGAAGATGGCAAATGCTGGGACGGTGCCGAGACGGAGAGGCACGCCATTTACTAAGGAGGTCATGCGCGATAACGTGCCGTCCTCCTACAGATTCTTGGGCTTTGAGTATAATGGGATGACAGATCCATGGGATCATTTAAGTCGCTTTGAAACTGCAGCAGCGGTACACAAATTCTCCGATGCAGTTATGTGCCGGGTCTTCCCGATGACTTTCACCAAGTCAGCCCAGCTCTGGTTTAGCCAGCTGCCACCGCGTTCCATCAGTAACTTCGATGAGTTCAGCTCGACTTTCTTGCATCAGTTAACTAGCTGCAGGAAGTACCAGAAAATGCCGCTTGAGCTATTTAGTTTAAAGCAAAAAGAGAACGAAAGCTTGCGTGCTTATATCAGTCAATTTACGAATGCCAAACTCGAGGTGCCTTCCGCGTCAGAAGAACTCTTGGTGAATGCATTAGCGCAAGGGCTTCGGAGAGGGGAGTTTTTTCAGTCGCTAGTTGTAAAGCCAACTCTGAAGTTTGGAGAGCTCTTGGAAAGGGCGGAGAAATACATCCATTTAGAAGAAGCATTGAAGATCAAAGAGGAGGGAGAGAAAAAGAGAGAGAGATATGACAGAGAGGAAAGGGTACCGACGAAGAGGTCCAGGACAGACCTGGTAGGGGGACGACCTCGTTTCAAAAAATACACTCCCCTGGCGATAGCTCAGGGAGAGATCCTACAAGCGGTGGAGAGGCACCTCGACTTTAAGTGGCCCAAGACTTACTCTCAAAAACCGCGGAAGGAAAGGTCTGACTGATTCTGTCGATACCACAACGAATACAGTCATGACACAGACCAGTGTACTCATCTGAAGGATGAGTTGGAGAGAATATTCTACTGCAGAAAGGCTTTTTAACGGCGGTTTTTGAACCGCCTTTGTATCGACCGCCGTTAATAATAACGCCGCATTACCTTTGGAAAAATCCAATCAAACCCCTTGCTTAGATTTACTCAACTGCGCACCACTCAACATCTTAAATGGGGTCACAACACTATTATTATATATATATATATATATATATATATATATATATATATATATATAATATATATATATATATATATATATATATATATATATATATATATATATATATATATTATATATATATATATATAT
>BMAC01000077.1:1272597-1286556 GCA_014905375.1 Phtheirospermum japonicum
TCAATTAACACATTAAATTCACAAGTTGGTTTATTTTTGACATAAAAAGTTTTCATAATATATTATTGTGTTTCGAAATTAGAAATTTTAAAGAATACTTAACTTAAAATTACCGCTAGAAGTTGTTGCATCAAGACATGACAATCGTGAGACTTTAAGCCGACCAATTTAAGGTCTTGCATTGAAACAAGACTCTTGATATTGGAAGAGTATCCTTGTGGCACTTTCACGCCTCGTAGAGACTCACAAAACTTTTTTTTTTCTTCTCTCGACAAAGTATGACATGCCGGGGGCAGATATGTTTTATTTCCGGACGATACAAGGTGCAAGTCTAGCCGTATACCCATATGAGCCAAGTCTTGTCGAGTCTTAACGTTATCCTTCGTCTTGCCCTTAATGTTGAGAAGTGTGCCGATCAAACTATCACACACATTTTTCTCCACATGCATCACATCTATACAGTGTCTCACATCCAGATGGCGCCAATACGGAAGATCGAAGAAAATTGACCGCTTCTTCCAAATGTTTTTCTCACTAGCCCTCTTTTGGGTCTTTCCGAATATAGTATTAATGTCCTTCACCCGATCATAAACCTGATGACCAGTTAGTGGTGTTGGCCCAAATCCTTCCTCGACACTTCCATCAAAAGCTTTTTTCAATATACGATATGGGTGATCACGTCGGAGCCACCGCCTAGAACGAGTGTACACAGTCTTTCCCCCATGTTTGAGTTGTAGATAGCCCGTTTCGTCTGCACATATAGGACATGCGAGATGGCCCTTGTTACTATACCAGCTCAAGTTTCCATATGCTGGAAAATCATTAATGGTACAAAATAAGAGAGCACGCAACTTGAATGTTTGCCTTCGGTACCCATCAAACATGTAAACACCCTCATCCCATAACTTTTTCAAGTCCTCAATCAAGGGTTTTAAATAAACATCTATGTCATTTCCGGGCTGTTTTGGTCCCGATATCATCATGGAAAGTAAGATAAATTTTCGTTTCATACACAGCCATGAAGGTAGATTGTAAATAACAAGCAACACGGGCCATGAACTATGTTGACTACTCAAATTACCATACGGATTCATTCCATCTGTAGAAAGTCCAAGCCGAAGGTTTCGTGATTCGCTTCCAAAATCTGGGAACAAACGATCAATTTTCTTCCACTGAGAAGAATCTTCCGGATGTCGCAACTTGCCATCGCATTTTCTCCCATCTGCATGCCATGTAAGGTTCTTTGCATTTTCTGCATTAGCAAACAAACGTTTAAATCTAGGGATGATCGGAAGATACCATACCGCTTTCACTGGGGAACGTCGGTTTGTGCTCTCGTTGCTACTACATTCACCTGATCTCTCTTTGTACCGTGATACCCCACACCTAGGGCACTTATCTGATGACTCGTACTCATTTCTGTATAATATACAATCATTACAACATGCGTGTATCTTCTTATACTCCAAACCCATCGGACATAATATCTTCTCTGCCTCGTAGTGGCGGCTTGGCAAAGTGTTATCTTCTGGAAACATCATTTTCAGCTATTCAAGCAATTCGGTGAAACTTTTGTCACTCCACCCATTGAGTGCCTTAATATTGACCAGTGTTAACGTTGCTGACAAGCGTGTGAAGTTTTTACACCCAGGGAACAAAGGCTTCTCTGAATCACTCTTCAAAATATCATGCACATGTGCTTCCTGAAAGGATTCTTGACCAACATCACGTATCATGTCCTCAAGTTTGTCCCCGTCTTGAATTCGATCATCGACATCTCCACGAGTGCRTTGGCCATAAGCTTGCTCAGYCGTCTCTGGTGGAATGTYGAACACTTCRCYATGCCATGTCCATACCGTATAATTCTTGTTTATACCATCACACAGAAGATGTTCCTTGATCATATGGGCTTCATGTCGTCTCCCATTCAAATAGTTAACACAAGGACACAAAAACTTATCACTAGGTTCTAACTGATTCACTTTAGAAAATTTTATAAAAAAATCCACCCCATCTTCATATTCCTTGCTTACTTTACTTGCTTTCATCCAACTCCGATCCATCTCTTGTAAAAGATCGAAAAGCGAAATACGAAGGAGGATATAATTTTTTTAATAAGTATTTTATATTAATTATAACAATCGTGGTTATTGATAGTGAAGTAATTGTATTTTGAAAGTCATTTCATATAAAAGAAAATGCACCATTAGAAGATAGTAGTTAGAAAGTGAAGACAACTTACAATTTTGTCGGATGGAAGGGGGAGCCGAGCGACACCAACCTAAGACACCTTCACGCAATCGTTTTTCACCTTGAACTATAGAGTTGGAATCCTGCGCATCAAGACAATTCAGAGTAGGATTAACTTTCGATAAACACGAAATGATAGGACAACTATCTTTCACACATAAGTAATGATAACTATCTTTTTTATTTTTTTTTTGTCCAAGAATTACAAATTTCTGAATTTACAAATGATTTATTTTTGATGTCCTTTACTTTTTTTTTTAGGGGTTTTTTATGTTTTTCCKTTGTTTCTAAGTAAGTTTTGGTCTTTTTAATTTAGGTTGTCTAATTCACTTTCACACACTAAGTTTTGAGGTTTAGGCTAAACATTGGCAATCTAGTTATCAACAATTTCGAGTTTGAACTTATAAACTTTTACATTTAGGCCAATTATATATTTAGTAATATCATTTTATAGCTAGCACTGTGATATATAAAGTTATATCATTTTGTTATACCTCATTTTTATGTAGTGTATCAACATTTTAAAGAAGCAAATCTCAGCTATTGATGAATAAAACATTGCATATTTTCAAACAGTTTAAGAAAGTGATTTAGACTTTTAGCTTATAATCTCTTTAAAATATCTTATAAGATATTTAAAAAGCTTATAAGCTCTTCAAATGGAGTTTGAGGTGATTATCGATACTTGATTTAGTACCAACATTTTTGTTTATTGGTCTTACCTCGAATTCATGTTTATAAAATACTTCTCATCTCAATATGTTAAGTCTGTGAAATATAAACCCTATTATTCTTTGGGTTTTCCCGATGCGTTCACTCAAAACGAATTTTGTTTATTGCTCAAATAAAGACACTTGAAGGTTATTCATTATGAAGAATTAGAACAAACAATGTTATGATTTGTGTGTACTCTTTTTTACTAAAACCTAATGTATACTGTTAAAAATAGGTTTTACGGTGCTTCTAAATGAATACTTTAGTCTTTAAAGGATGTTTCACTAAACCGGGCCCATTTGTAATATTTTTGAAGTTAATAAAATAGAAGAACAATCACATAAATTCTGCACATTACAAATAATTAAATAAAGAACTCAAATAACAGAAAACCATCATTAATATAAAAAAGCATCCAAATACATGTTAAAAAGCACTGCCACAAAGCATTGCTGCTACTAAATAATTCCTGTGTTATATTTTCTTAAGATGATCAATGCAGATTGTTTCACTACTTAATTTATATCAGTGAATAAAGTTTTGCACTTGGACTACAAAATTTAGAAAATCTATCTTTTGCATGATAACCTCTGAGGGCTTGACTTGGACCTATCATGAGTTGACACTTATCACTTTAATATGGTCCAAAGATAAGTTGCGACGAATTATAAGTTCAGTATATAATATGTATTTTCAAAGTTCCGCTATAGTTTTAAAACATCTGACATGAACCTTCAATAAAAATATGGAAAGAAACACCAAAAGAGTCGTCCTGCTCGAAGCGACACAGAGCTTTCCAATATATTATATATATATATATATATATATATATATATATAATATATATATATATTCCCATTATGTAATCCTTACGAATTTGTGCGATGAAAAAAAGTCTTTGAGTTTGTCGACATCTTAAGAATAACATCTGTACAAGAAAGAGAGTCTACAGTTTATGGCCCCTGAAGAGATCAAAGATTTAAAAAAAAAAAAAAACACAAAATTCTGCCTTAAAAACTCTACTCCAGTTTCAGGATGACACAATGGCTAAGTTAGCTAAGATAGAAACAACAATGTTTGCCCTGAGTTTGATGCTCGGGCTCTGTTTGGCTGATCGAGCACTCATCGAATTGCTACTGCATTAGTAAGCGTGTGATAATCTGCCAAACAGCTTATTATTATTATTATTATTATTATTATTATTATTATTATTATTATTATTATTATTATTATTATTATTATTATTATTATTATTATTATTATTATTATTATTATCATCATCATCATCATCATCATCATCATCATCGTTATTATTATTTGCAAATCAGAAAAATTATAAAAACACCCCTAAGCTTTATTATTTTCTATTTTTTTTCCTACCGGAAGTCTATCCATATATTAAGTGAAAAAATAAAGTAATTCTACAATGGAGTTCACTTAAGAGTGGTTTACAACTTTGAAATTTAACCATAGAAATATGTTAGGAGGTAGCAATTGACTGATTGCAGCAAGTCAATATGTTGGAACATCTCTCACATAAGTTGCAGCAAGTCAACAAATTGTCCAACAAGTAATTTTCACCGATAATTCCCAGAAAAAACACAAATCCACAGCTTTTTTTGTTATCACACAACAAAATCCTTAATAAGGTCCGATCGATAAAACCATCCCTTATTTTTCCCATCTCACACTTATCAGTTACATCACTACTACAAACGGGACAATTCACGTCGGTTTTTTTCCCCATTTAACGTCGGTTTTACAACCGACGTCTAAACCACCGACGTGGAATGTCACGTCGGTTTTCAGGAACCGACGTGACATTCCACGTCGGTTTTCCAGAGAACCGACGTGGAATATTACGTCGGTTCCTGAAAACCGACGTGACTTCCACGTCGGTAGTTTAGACGTCGATTGTAAAACTGACGTTAAATGGGGAAGAAAACCGACGTGGATCGTTTCAAAAAACTGACGTGGTGGTATGGACATCGGTTTTGAAAACCGACGTTAAAAATGTCTAACAACCGATGCTGGCCATTTATAATATCAGTGTTTTTTTGATGGTCCTCGTTTTCTTAAAAATAAATTCTAAAAGCTGAAAATAAATTAAATAAATCCCAGATTCATATCAAACATCCATTATCATCAATATATTCTAAAAGTCGAATACATCAAACAACCAACATCAATCCATTGTTCGAATTCTCCACACCAAGACAAAATGAATTCAAAGTGCACATATTCTAGTTATCAAACAAACATGAGTATATAATTAAAAAACCTTACAGAAGATTCATTATTTTTAATTTCAAGAAAATATCTCGACATTGAGCTTGAACTTCTTCGATACTCTCTTGAGAAAATGATTCGCTATCACCAAATATCTGCAATAATTATATATAATATTTTTAACATATCAAAAAATAATGAAATCAAGTCTATTTTTCACGTTTTGTATAGGCTTGCACGTAATAGATTTTTCACAACTGTGAGAATAAGCATAAGAAATGTCAAAAGGAAGAAAAAACAAAAATGCAAGTTGATTCAATCGATCCTGAATAGCTTTTTCACAAGAATAAGGAGGAAGAAGAAATAAGTAATTAATAGCATTTTCAATACCTTTGCAAGAAGATAAAAGGTCCAAGTCAGAACAGCAGCAGATGTTTCATGTCCAGCTATGAGCAATGTCATTAGATCATCACGGAGTTGTTTGCTCGAAACCTACAAATTTATTGCAATTAGGACTGGGCCGGGAAAACTTATTTTCCGACTGATATATACAGAAGCTGTAACTGATTTCGTACATCATCCCCAGATGCTAATAGGAAATGCAGAATACTAGGATCTTGTTCGTTCATGTATTCCTCGTGAAACTGCAATTCTTCTTCGTCAACCATTTTCTGCAAATGCATGATGAGAATATGTCAAAAGACAAAAATAAAGTGTACATCTCATAAAATTCGGACAAACTGGAAAAGAAACGGTTTAATTACAAAAACTACCCTGAGTTTTAGCTTACTTACAAGGGAAAAAAAGTTATCTTTTAAAATTACAAACGGTGTAGTTAGTAAAAACAGTTATCTTTGAACAAAAGTTCTCTTTGAAAACATAAACAGTTCTATATCTCGTCATAACAATAACATGCAGATAAAGAAGAGCATGAACATACTTTTATACCTTACAAATGGCGATTAGATCGTCAAGTGTTTCATTGACCAGTTTGAGAGCTGCATTAACCTTCTTGAGCTTTGGGGAAATATCTTTCCATATTGGGATCTCCCAAAACGGAATCGGAACAACACTTCTGTCTTCGGCTTCTCGAAGGACAGTGTATACAGCCTGCTCCAGAAACATTAGAGCTGCTTTAATATAAAAGGAATAATTACAAATACTACCCTCAAGTTTAGCTTAATCACACACAAAAAAACACATATTAATTATCTTTCAAAAATACAAATAATACTCCCTCGACAAATGTTTCTATTTTTCATATTGCACCTATCGAGCGGGTGTATTTAGTATAATAATAATAATAATAATAATAATAGTAATAATAATAACGAACAGAAACTACACACACCTGATGGACAGAGCCTGTTAAAGTGAATACGACTTGTCGTAAAAATCATTCGGAGGGTCGGGGAGTGGGCCCGCAACGCCACCCCTTGAGTTAGAATAATGCAAAACTGTCACGCCGGTGACCCTTTGCCAGAGCGACTCATTCACAAATCGGGCGCTCGCCATGATATAATAATCGCTGCTCGCGTTCTGATCCATAGTAACAAGAAAAGTGTAAGATTGGCCTACATGGATGTCCAGGCTGGAATAGTTCTGCTGGATCGTGTAATAACCCTCCGTCTCTGCTAAAAGCAAATTWTGGCCTTGGATTCGGAAATTCAAACTAGTCGACACTCCGACGTTATGCACCCGAATGCGATAAGTCTTGCCTGCAAATTTCCAAACAAGAATAGCAATTATAAACTTTCATATTATGGCGAAAATTTCCAAAATATTGCTAAAGGTTCACGGTTCAACCGTCGGGCCAAATTTCCTAAAAATTATTAATTTTTATGATAATTACAAAAACCACCCMAGGTTTGTGGTATTTACAAAAGAACCCCAGTTAACTTCAAAAATTAAAAAAACCACCCTTGAATGTGTTTACATTTTACCCCAACCATCCATTATCAAATATTACACTATTGAACCCTCAACTCATCTGAATATTATGAATAGCCCATCTTTTCGTCAGGTTTAATTTGGGAGTTATTTACAATATTTAGAAAAATTGAGRGTGTAAACGTAAACATATGTGATAATGAATACGTAACCTCAAGGGTGATTTTTGTAATTTTCAAAATTAATTAGGGGTTTTTTACATAGGCTGAACCTCAAGGGGTGGTTTTTGTAATTGTCCCCAACTTTTATTATATTGAATAAAATCAGAATAGAATACATTGTTTTTATGAGATAGATATTCAAAAGGAAATATATACATTATTCAACTAAAAGAAAAAAAAAAACTAATATTCAAATTGTCACACACAGACATATTTTTTAACCAAAAATAAAAATAAAAATTCATATAATAATTTTTTTTAAAGAAAACAAATACTGTTTTCAAACCGCCGTTCGAKCCCAGTTATTAAAACATGTGTATAAATATATCAGCAACATTAATTTGGAACATCGGCAAGAAATCAAAATATAGCATGTGTGTCGGATTGCTTTCGTTAAAGCAGTTATCGAGGAATTTAATTTTACMAGGATCGACATATATAGTCTCGTACTGGATCCCATCAGGAACAAGAGACGTGTTGTATCTATACGGTCCTTTTCCATTAATAAGAACTCCATCCGGCATTCCAAGCCCTTTCCCACCATCCAAATCTTCCCGAAGAGCCTAAACTCATTTTCATGCAAATTTTTTAAAAAAACATATTAAATAAATAAATAATCAGATAATATTAATAAACACTACAATCAAGTACAAGAAGCCTTATAGTTATGTACCGTGTGGTTGCGAGTATACCAATCGCCGATCGTAATGACAATATCGCCATCAGGAGCATTAAAAGGCAACRGAATAATATTTCRGTTCGTGACAATAAAAGGCCCAAACCCACCCGAAGCTCTCTGCATGTTTAGAGAAGGGTAATAAAAAAAGCTGYCGATTTGATCCTTGACCTGAAACTGGTAAGTCCAGTTCCACTTCGATGGTATCGGGCAATTCGTGCCTAAAACACCGTCTTTTCCCACTTTTATGAAAAKGAGTAGAAGCATCGATCCAGCCAAAGTCATTTCCCATTCTCTGATGTTTCTGATGCTTTGCTTTATCWTTTTAGTATTGCAGTGAGGGCTAAAAACCAAGCACAGGCTTAATAATGTGCACAGACATGTATGTTGTACCCTACAAAAATTAATACTAACAGATAATTAAGTATTATTATCTTTTTKGATATCATTTACAATAATTAGCCAAAGCCAAGAAGGCTTAGTGGCTAAAAACATTAAAAAGACAATAGTTTCAACTAAACTTCTAAACCAGGTTTCTAACCCTCTTCAATGTATACATAAAACTACAAACATCAAAAAAATGTACTATCAARCTAGAAAAACAGTACAATATAATTTGTATTTAGAATCATAAACTGTACAMAAACCACGGATATCCGTAATAAATTCAAAGGCCACAACAGGGAAGGAAAAGGATTGTAGAATTATTTTTATTTAACATTTGAACTGGCTGAAAAGGAATTGATTTCAATTTTCACACACACGCACACAAATATATATACACACATACTCCTAATTTATCTAGGAGTCAAAACCACAACACAAAAAAGAGATATCTGATAGGAAATCTTGTGAAGCATTTAGAAAATTAGTACTCAACAAGACAGGCTTATTGAGGTAAATCCATCAAAACCACAGAATCACATCAATAATGGATATCCGCCAATTTAACTCACAGTATTCACTTCAACTCCACTTCGCCGATCTAACAACCAGCAAAATTAATTCACAAATAATCAACCCTCATAAGACGTATACTCAATAATTAAACAGTTTAAGAGTGAACAATAAATTTTTTAATAAAACTTAAACAATCAAATCCACTCGATATCAGCAAAATCAGTTGAGAGATTTACCAGCGGGGACGTGATTAAGCGAGACGCCGGTGCTGTTAAGCGCCTGTTGAACAGCAGGCGAGATCCTGGTGGTGTCGCCGTAAGCAGATATGGAGACGGGCCCACAATAACTCATCTTCACGAGCGCCGAACTTATATTCTGCGCGATGGTGTGCGGATCGGAACTTTTCGGCACGTGACAGTTCTCGATGTCCCACCACACAGACGTCTTCGCCTTGACGTACTGCTCCTCTGCCGCAGCAGCCAGGGGCATCTGTAGCGGCTGTGCTCCGTCTCCACCCATAATTAGGGTTTTACAGTTATAAGGATATATCAAGTCGAGAGTTGAGGGGCTGATGTTGGATGTTACGGTGGAGGACGACGGAGAGATTGACGGGGCTGAGAACGGATGGACGGAGAGGCGAGGGTTGAACAAGCGACTACGGGGAGAGAGAAAGCGACTACGGGGTTCTGTTTCTGCCTAAAACATAAGTTAAAATATTAACTCAAGTGCGTGTCTAAAAGTGCCGCGTGTTTGGCCGGTTTTATTATTTATTTTATTTATTATATTAACATTTTTTTAATACAATTTATTACGTCGGTTATTTATAAAACCGACGTAAATGTATCACATATCACGTTGGTTTTGTAAATAACCGACGTCAAAAACATTTCACGTCGGTTTTTCAAAAACCGACGTTAATAAGCCGACGTGAAAAGCCTGTTTTTTGTAGTAGTGCATCCACTACCCCAAATTTTAACTATAATCATAAATTAGGGTTCCAGATCAGACAACCATGAGTTTTGATTCAGCCTCACCATTAATTTACCCTACTAATTTACCACTTATCAAAACCCTAGATAAATCCAACCATTAATTTTCCCAACTTTTTATACATTATTTAAACCATCCCCTAATTCTTTTTAATTTTTCTTTTTTTGTTGTAATTAGATCGAAATCATAAACCACGTGCTAGATATGTATTTACTAGCATTTATAAAAAAATCCACGAAGAGAAGTAAACCACACAGGACATTATATATATATATATTATACAGCGATTGATCATACGAATCTCCACTGCTCCAAGAATAAGCCACGAGGCGAACCAGTTTGCCAAAGTCACTACACTTCCTGCTAGGCCTTTGATTTTAGGAGGAAGAATCTGAAATAATAACAATATATAAGTAACTGTGTCAAATAATATAAAAAAAAATGGGAACAAAATGATGATATCAAAAGAAAAAAGAAAAAATGTGCTTTTTTTCCGTCCCTCACAGGAATTGATCTTCATAATTAACTAGGAAATGTTCGCACACAAACAGAAAATTGAAAAGACAAAAGTAAAAAGGAAAAGAGAACAAGAAAAATTAATGAAACTCTCATATATTTAATCTGTTTGTAATTTCTAAGTGAATGAACTATCTATTCTTGGCCATCGAGTAAACCTGAACGATTGGAATGACTGATCACTAGAAAATATTCCGAGAAACTAAAGTTCATTGGCAAGTTATTAACTCAAGATTTTAATGATTCACAAAGTCATCAAGGGGCAAATTCTTTGATAAAAAGTAGTTTCATCATAGCCTTCTAAATCAACCATTAATGCTTGAAGCTCAGAAATCCAAATTATTTTTCAGTTCAATTTATAGTCTAGTTTTTCTTCAATAGCCAATCAAATACCACCACAATAGAATGTCTTAGACTTAATTAGGGAAACCTATATTGGGATGTGCTATCAACAGTTGAATCGAACAGAGTGAAAGTAAAAGAAAACACAATTGAACTCAATTAAAAGAACAGAGTGAAAGAAAACGTTGAATCGAACACATCTTAAACTTCAAGTAAAAGAAAACATTGAATCGAATAGAGTGAAAGTACAGTCCGCTTCACTTACCTCTCTTTTAAATTTCTTCTTCTGCGTTGCTCAGTCCTCGAATGCTTCGAATGTGAGGGGTTTATTTTCCGATCACCACTTTTCGAAAGTTACGATTTCACGCCCTAACTTTGGACTATTACATCAATCCATACTTTTGAAAGCCAAGCACCTACAGATTTAAGTAGACTTTTAATTAAAAACTGCATTTACTGGGACATATTATATATGACCTAATTAAAGGAAAATAGTGAGGGGACTGCATTTACTCAGAAAACAAATAGAAGTTGCAGATTTGAGCAAAGTTTTGCTACTTAAATCAAGTCCTTCAATTCAATAAAGAAACCCACAAAGACAACCAATCAAGATTAGGTGAAATAGAAACATAAAAGCTGAAAAGCAAAATCAATTTGACAGACTTCTAAAAATCCCCTCAAAACCAGGGTTAACTATATCCAATTTTCAATTGACTGCGAAGAGCTTACAAAGAAATTTTTCCCTAGCCGGAGATTGAGTCTGGGACTGGATCCGCGAAGAGGAGCCCGTCTTGGTGAAGCAGGAGATTCGGTCTTCACCGCTTTCATAATCTAGGAGGTGCAATTTTGGGGATAGGGCTAAGTGTGTGAAATTTGGGGTGAAAATCGACGGGATAGGGCTAAGTGTTTTGCTGGCCGAAGAAGAGGAGGCCGTCGTGGTGTGGGACTGGAGCCAGAGATTGAGTCGTCGCCGTTTTCAGAATCTGGGAAGTGCAAGGGCTAAGTGTGAAGACGGGGACATGTAATGACGGGAAGTGTTTTAAAAATCATGCCAAAAAAAATTAATAATATATTTTACGGCGCTTTTTAAAAACCGCCGTGTACACGTGCACCGAAAATAAAAAATGTGAGTTTTTACGGCGGTTTTAACATAACCGCCGTCGCATATTTCTGTTTTTACGGCGGTTATCTGATAACTGACGTTAAAATAAACTTGCCCCCTGTTTTACGGCGGTTTTGGAATAACTGTCGTAGTATTAGTTGAGTTTTTACGGCGTTTCATTGTAAAACCGCCGTCGATAATAGGAAACCACGGCGTTTTTTGAGGAACCGCCGTTAAAATATAATATTAACGTCGGTTTTATAAAAACCGCCGTTAAAATATGGATTTGACGGCGGTTTATCACAGAACCGCCGTTAAAATTATTTTAACGGCGGTTTTCCAGAACCGCCATTAATAAGCCGCCGTTAAATCCTGTTTCTGTAGTAGTGTGCAGGCCGGGCACCTCAAAGAATTCATGCGGATGAGAAGGGAAGAGCCCAGGACTGACTCTTATGCAAAAGGTCGGCCTCAGGAGAACAGGCGTAACGCAGACATCCGCAGTGCTGGACGAAAGAGTGATCAAATGCAAGGAGGTTCGGGGAGAGATCCTCATGATTACAGGGGGCGAGTGGGATGAGCACTCCAAACGAACCCAAAACAATTATGTGCGTGCTGCGAAAGACTTGACTAGAAAGGGGAAGGAGGTGGGACAGGTAGCGCCAAGTCCAAATGTTTGCTTTGGATCAGAGGATGAGGATGGGATCCTAGCCTCCTCATATGGATGCCCTGGTCATTACGGCTACCATAGCCAATTATAGTGTCCGACGAATCTTTGTGGACACAGGGAGCTCGGCAGACATCATGTTTTACGACTGCTTCAAAAAGATGAACCTAGATGTGGAATCAGAAGAGGTCACAACATCGTTGGTTGGATTCGCAGGAGGTGCGTTGAAACCCCTCGGGGCAGTTAACCTTTTGGTTACTTTGGGGGACGAGCCATATCGACAGACCAGGAAAATCCGGTTCTTGGTGGTAGACGCAGCCTCCTCTTATAATGTGATGATGGGAAGACCTTTTTTGAGCAAATTTCAAGCAATGATCTCGATCTACCACAAGAAATTGAAATTTCCTGCTCATGATGGAGTAGGTGAAGCTAGAGGAGACCAGTATGCATCGAGGCAGACATACGTAGAGAGTATTACACGAAATGAAGAGGAAAGATAGGCCAAGAGGCTTCGAACAGAGGAAAAACCCAAAATGATTGAGAGGGAGGAGAACTTGATGACTGTGGAGGTAGTCCCAGGGGACGACAGTCGAGTTCTCCGTGTAGGGACAACTCTCAGTCTGGAGGTTTTGGTTGACCTGGTAGCACTGCTGCGAGAGAGTGCGGATATACTTGCCTGGTCTCCCCAAGACCTGGTCGGGATATACCCAGAGGTGACTGAGCACCACCTCAATATTAGCCCTACGATGAAGCCAGTCAAACAGAAGAAACGGAGTTTTGGGCCAGAGAAGGAGGCCATTATAGAGGCTGAGGTGAAGAAGTTGTTGAAAGCTAAGAACATCCAGGAAATACAACTTCCCGAGTGGCTCTCCAACGCCGTGCTGGTCCCTAAGACCCAAGATGACTGGCGCATGTGCACAGACTTCCGCGACCTCAACAAGGCTTGCCCCAAAGACCATTATCCATTGCCAAGGATAGACCAGCTGGTCGATTCCACATCAGGTTGTGAGCTTTTAAGTATGATGGACGCCTCGCAGGGTTATTACCAGATCTGGATGGCCAAGGATGACCAAAAACGTGTTAGCTTTATAACCCCAAAAGGGACGTATTGCTATATGGTCATGCCATTTGGGCTTAAGAATGCAGGCGCCACATACCAGCGATTGGTGGACAAGATGTTCAAGAACCAGCTCGGGCGGAATATGGAGGTCTATGTGGATGATATGCTGGTAAAGAGCATGAAAGCAACTTCGCATGTGGACGACTTGAGGGAGACCTTCGATACACTGAGGATATATAGAATGAAGCTCAACCCCAAAAAATGCATGTTCGGGGTAAGAGCTGGCAAATTCCTGGGCTACATGGTCACGGAGAAAGGTATCGAGGCTAATCCTGAGAAGGTAAGAGCCATTATGGATATGCAAGCGCCGAGAATTGTCAAAGAAATGCAGTGCTTGGCAGGTCG
>BMAC01000077.1:1304272-1318367 GCA_014905375.1 Phtheirospermum japonicum
AAGGGCGGATGCCCCAATTTCCTGACCTGATTGTCAGTATAAGCCAGGATTGGCTAAGGGCGGATACCCCAATTTCCTGACATGATGGTCAATTAAAGCCTGAACTGGCTAAGGGCATATGCCCCAATTTCATGACCTGATTGTCAGTATAAATTGGCTTAGGGCGAAGACCCCGACATTCTTGAATCTGACAGATAAACTGGGATTAACCAAGGTGGATACCCATAAAAGCACCTGACCTGGCTATCAAACGGATCCAGGAATGGCTTAAAGTAGAGATGAAAATGTTTGATTTAAATCTCTAAGTTTAAAACGGATCTGGCAAAAGACAGATGCCTTGTTTTCCAGATCTGACTATAAATTCAAAAACCAGGATTGGTTAACACTGAAAACTTTAATTCTCAAATTGAGGAGCAAAAATCAAACTAAAATTCTTCTGGAAAAAGGGCATTTTCATTCATCTTTTTCCGGTAATACAAAATGTATTGCGCACACCTTCTACGAAGGTTGGCAAATTTAATTATAAATGCAGGAAATAAAAGGAAAAATGAATATAAGAATTTTCATCCATGAGAGGTTCTTCAATCTGAGTCCAGAGCTCGGAGAACACGCCATAGCTCACGTTCAGTCTCGTGGTAACGCTGACGGTATTTGTCAGCTCGCTCGGATAGAGCATGTGCCTCGCTGGCGGCGACAGTCAAGCGATGCACCGACTCTATTAAATCGGCTTTCTCCTCTGCAACTGGCGATTTACTTGGCGGAGCTCATCTCACTCCCTCTTATAGTGGCGCTTCTTTTATATTTTCCTCTCCAGAAGACGGTAGAGGTAGCCGATCTTTTCCCTGAGCATGGTTAGTTTGTCAGAAAGCTAGAAGTTTTCGACGACCAATGAGATATTTTTCCGCTTCACTATATCAAGTTCTTCGAGAAGAGGAGAAGAAGCTATTTCAGAGAATTGAAAGAAAATGAATCATACATGCACGTATATAAAGAAAACGGTGGCACGTGCCAAGGAATCAAAAGTACTAGGGTTTCAGGAAAACTAGGAAACCCTAGAAGCCCAAGAGTCACTACAAGACAAAACGCATTTATTACCATCAAAATAATTCAGAGTACAAATTCAGAAAAAACAAAAGATAGACCAGCCACACAGGCTAACTACAAGTCTAGCTAAAAACAAAAGAAACTATCCTAAGAGCCTAAGTCTCAGCTTCTAGCTCATCATCCAACTCTGCTGCCAGTTGGTCCATCGCACCTTCAGACAAGGCACCTGGAGAAGCCCCGCCTGGCAACTCACCCAGACCTGCAAAGGTTGGGGAGGGAGAAGAAGCAGGAGGAACCATAGCAAGAGTCAGGTCTAGTCGAGACTACCTAGGCTCAGGAGAATGGAGAAGACATGCTCGGAAAACTCTGC
This sequence comes from Phtheirospermum japonicum, assembly GCA_014905375.1. Taxonomy (NCBI): domain Eukaryota; kingdom Viridiplantae; phylum Streptophyta; class Magnoliopsida; order Lamiales; family Orobanchaceae; genus Phtheirospermum; species Phtheirospermum japonicum. Next base: position 1,305,687 of record BMAC01000077.1, read on the forward strand.
AGACCCGATGGTATGCAGTCGATCTAGCTCCAGGGCATAGGCTCAGGAGGGTTCTTCAATGGCAAACTTCGGTCGAAGGGAAGCCCGGGGTTGGCTAAGGCCCACTTGGCCTGCTCGTCTAGGCCTAGGTTATAGTAAACCACAGCCTCTGGGAAGAGTAGGGCATAGAGATCCTTGGACCCCAGGAAAGCTTTCCGGGCCTCTTCCCTTGCGACTTGGACCATCTTCAAGCCCTCCTCTGAGTTCCAAAACTCGGTCTTCCACCTCTCCCGGGCTTTTGCCAATGCCTCGTCTGCAAGGCTTCTCGCCTCCGCCAGAGCTTCATCTCTCGCCTCCGAGCGGGATGTCTCCAGCATCTTGTCTTGAGCTTTCTTCATCCCGGCCAGCTCATCCTCTAGCTCAGTCAGCTTATTCCCTTGTTTCTTCAGTGCGACTCCTCGCTCCTTGGCTAAAGTCTTGATGCGCTCGAACTTCGCGGCTAGCTCCTTATTTTCTTTGATCACATCAAACTGGATCATGGACCTGGTGGCTCGAGTGGCCAAGAGATCCTTCTTAGAGATAGCTTGATTTTGGGAAAGAAGATTAGAACTTAGACATGGTAACGAAAGATAAGAATGAAGAGAGAAAATTTACCCTTGCTTCGTCCTGGCACCAAGACTCCAGGAGATCGCGATCGCTCATCTTCTCCAGCTCGGGCTGGTCTGCCGGCAGCATTTGCCTGTGCATGAATTAGAGAGCCACTTCGCCCGAACAAATGAGGACTGAGTTGATCGGAGGAGGAGCACTACGTGTAATGGGAGCGTTGTGTGTAATGGGGGTAGTGACCGGTGCTACCGGACCACTCCGGGTCGTACGAGGTCGCTTGGCCAGAGGAACCTCATCCTCTTCAGACTCGGAGGAAGGGTTCTTCGCCGCGGTGGGGCGAGAGGGCAGTCTGGAAGGGCTGGATCTTAGTAGGCATGGAGTTTGTTAACTCTGGACTGGGGGAGCCGAAGACGAACCCGCTCCGTGAACTCTCAGCTCTGGAGAAGCCTCCGCTCCTTTCTTGGATGCCTCGATCATTTGTCGCATCATCCTTTCTGATACAAGAAAGGGAGAAAAGTGAGACTCATGAAAATTAAAGTTATAATGAGACAGACCAGGATAAAAGGAGTTTTACCGATCTCCTTGGTCAGAGGACCTGTCTCTGATGTTTCATTAAAGAAGTCTAAGACGAAAGGAAGGAGGAGATTGGTGACATGGATGAGGTTCCCATTGAGGGTGGATATTATCTTTTGAAGACGGGGAGATCTGTCCACGGCAGAGAGGTGTTGGTAAGAGAGTAGCTTTTTGATGGGCTTTGGTTTGAAACCCCAATCTCCATTGCAGTGGACAAAGAAAAACTTCTTCCTCCAAGCCTTATTGGAGGAAGGGAGTTTGTACAAGAAGTGGACCCCAGGTCTGGCACTGAGGTAGAAGCAGCCTGGGTAAGAGCTCTTCGCTTGAAAGAGCTGGAAAAAGGTGTGAGTTGTTGGATCCAGAACAGCAAAGGGCATGCCCAGATTGTAGCACACCATGATCCTAAATGAGTTGGGGGTGAATTGGAAGACAGGGATTTTTTACAGAGCCACGATCTCTAACATCAGTGGGTTCACCAGAAGGCGCAAGCCCGCCTGAAATTTACCGACATAAAACGTCAACCATCCAGTCGGTGCCTGGCACGCTAAGATATATGTCGGGGGGTTGTAAGGGTCGTATTTCTCAGGAAGTTTATATTTATGGTGTAATTCCTCAACAAATCTATCACTGAGAATAGAAGTGACTTTGGGGTGGCCGGGAACTGGCGGGGGATATTCTAAGCCACTGGCGGAGGAAGAAGCGGCCGTCGCGGCCTCAGGAGAAGCTGACGGAGACAAGGAGACCGCCGTCGCCTCTGGAGAGGCAGATGGCGAAGAAGAAGGAGCTATCGTCGCCGCCAAATAGGCAGGCGGTGAGGAGGAGGAAGTCGCTGCCGCCTCTGGAGAGTAAGACGGCAGAGGAGGGGAGGCTCCCACCACCGGAGAAGGGGTAACCGGGGGAATATTGGAGAGAGAAATAGACGACGACATTATAAGAAATTAAAAGAGTAAAATACTAAGGAAGTACCTGTCTACAGAGATGATCGGAGAAATGGAACTGAGAAATTGAAGTTAGAAAATTCGCCGGAAGTATTGGAGAGAGGAGAGGGAAGCTCGAGGATTTTTTGTAAAAGTAAAATATGAAAAGTGAGAGAGAGGGAAGAGGCCAGCGAGAATAAAAGGCAATGGATAAAATAAAAAAAAACAAAAATCGAGAAAAGCGGGATTTGATGGGATCCCCGCATTTAATGTGGGCAGATGAACAGTACCCTAGGTGGTGAGCTGGCACGCTAACCGTTCTAGGGTAGGTCATGTGCCGCTGACTTGTCAGTATTTGGAAAGGCGTGTGGGAATAGTAACCGTTGGGGAATGTGGGCCGACACCACTAATGCCAATGATTAGACCTGGCTGCCAGGCGGATTTCTCGGGATTCGTACTAAGTACGAGAAACAATAAAGGACAGGGGGGATCTCATTTATTCCTGAAAAGCCCTGGAATGCTATAGCTCTACCCCAGCCATTTCGGGGAGAGGAGTTGATAGGGCATGATCAGGAAGACCTGGACTGGGGTATACCTGAAGTTAAAACTGATTAAGGAAAAGGGGAAGAGCCTGAATTTACCCCGTCCTCAAGAAGGATTGACCTAGTCTCTTCCAGGGAAGATCGCTACGGCTCGGGAATTGTCCTGAACTGGTGAAATCCTCCATAAGAACACCCTCATAGACCAGAATTGAGCCTGGGATGACATCGAGGCTGAGGTGATATAGAAAGAAGAGAGGGAGAGCAGGACCAGGGAAGACCTGGTTCCCTGTTTCTCTACGGGGGGACAAGTGGGACCACTTGTCAGAACTAGTTACGCAATGGCCCTTGATTCGCGACATGTGTTCCTGAGATCCCAGCTGGGGTCTCCATTGGGAAAAACTATAAATATCTCAGCCCCAAGGCTGAGAGAGGTATGTCATTTTGGTGCATTCCTTGCTTTGTTCATCAGAAACACTCTATATGCTTACTGACTTAAGCATTGGAGAGGTTTCCACTGGAAAACCCTCGGTGTTCCTTTCTAACGTGTGTTTGTGTGCAGGTCGGGAAGGTATTCAAGTCCTAGGTGGTGTCATATTTTAGGGTGAAACAGTGGGGGAGAAGGTAGGAGCAGTAAGCGCCAAAGTCAAACCCTGATCTGGCCGAGAGGGAGATGCCTGAGCTCATGGAATATCTTGAGTATATGCTCGACGAACTCGAGACCTCCAATTCTATGCAGTCGATCATCCTCAGCTGCATACGTAAAGCTGGTAGGCTCAGAAGCTCCCTGGATCAGATGACTTCGGCCAAAAGGAGTGGAAGGGTTCTCCTTGGACCACTTCTCGTAGGCATCCAGGCCAAGGTAGTAATACACTATGGCCTCTGGGACGAGAAGTCTGTAAAGGGCTTCAGAGTGAAGGAAGGCCTATTAAGTGGCCTCTCTGGTGGTGTATATCGGCCTGAAACCTTACCCTTGCCCCATTCTGTCAAAGAGGTTCGATTAGTTCGAGATCGGACCACTTATCAGGGTGTGACGATCAGAAGCAGGGCACTGTCCCTGAACGAACTCGATGGCCACATCCCCAGAGCATTTCAGAACTGAGGCATGGGTGAACAACATCACATTATGATTTACCACCTTTGGCACCACCTCTTTGTCGGTCCTAGTGCGCTTTCGAGAGAGAGGCGCACCGTTTGGTCCACCTCGGGACGGGATATCCCTGATGGAGTAGCCGCCCTTCCAGATCGGGTTACTTCTTCTGATACAGCAGTTAACCCCGTAGGGGGCCTTTGCCCTGAGGGGGAAGCAGTTTTTTGTTGTTGGGCTTCTAACAATTTCTTCATCATCGTGACTGTAAAAAAAAAAATAAAAAGAAGGATAGGAAGGTTAGGTGTAGATTAACAAAGACACAAGATCTGGGTCGATTCCAAAAGAAAAATAAAAAAAATAAAAAGAGAAGAAGTAGAAGAGGAAAGAAAGAGGAAGGCATGGCTGGAAAAGCTCCTTCATATACCGATCTCAGGGGCCAAAGGTCTAGACTCCTCCGTCGAATTGAAGAAGTTTAGGATGGTAGGGGAAAGGAGTTTGGTCAAATTGAAGACGTTGTGGTTTAAGGTTGAGATGATGTTTTGCAAGGAAGGAGACTTATCTCCTCCGGTCAGCTGAGCCTGAGTGGGGAGAGCAGTAAGGGATTTGGCGGGAAAACCCCAATCACCCAAGCAGTGGACGAAGAAGTATTTTCCCTCCAGGCTTTGCTCTAAGAGGGGTTGCCTATCAAAAATCGAACGCCAGCCCTGGCAGTGAGGTAGAAAAAGCCAGAGGATGCGCTCTCGGCCTGGAATAAAGAATAAAGCAATTGGGTTGTAGGGATAAGCCCAGAAAAATGGGCCGCAAAGTGAACCCTATGATAATATGAAAAGCATTAGGCACGAATTGATGTACCAGAATACGGTACATCCTGAACATAGATAAGATGAAAGGGTTGAAGGGGAGACGTAGCCCGGCTTGGAACTGGTCCACAAAGAAAGTCAGGTTATCGACCGGCGGTTGATAGGCCACCTGACCGACATCAGGGTTAACTAAGGAGAAAGCAATAAGAATTTGGAATTTGGACCTTAGCCCCTCCACAGTCCTATTATTGAGAATGGACACTACATTATCTGGGTGACCTGGAATTGGAGTATTTTGGTCATCGGAAGAAAACAGGGATAAGGTCGCCAAAGAATAAGTAGTTAAATAAATAGAAGAAGACGAGGGGGATGACTGAGTAGACATGATCGTAAAATATGAAGGAGATCAGAGAAGTACCTAGTTTCAGAGAAGAGAGAGAGTTTCGAGTTTTGAGAGAGACGATTGCTTGGCGAGAATGAAAAAGTGAGAATGAGTGAAGTGAATCGTGAAAGAAGAGGACGAGATATGTTTTGAAAAAGTGATTTTTTTGGAAAATGAGGATTTGGCGGGATTTGTGCATTTAATGCGTGTCAGAGTACAGTACCCGAAGAGACGTGTTACAGATCCCACCCGTTGGGTGGGATACGAGGCGTTACAGCTCATCCCTTAAGGAGTACGACTTAATTTGAGTAGGAGGATTTAGCGAGATTTGCGCATTCAATGCGTGTCAGAGCACATTACCTGGGGACGTGTGAGGAATCTCAACCGCGGTGGTTGATTTGAGCCGAGGCCACAAGGAAAAGGAGAAAAGATAAGCCTAGCTTGAAAGAACTGGCCATGACCTGACCAGTATTCCCGGATGAGGCTTCAGGAAGATCAGGTCAGGAATCCAAGGAAATAATTGATTGACCTCATGAGAGGAAATCTTTGGACCAGGTCTCCTCTCAGGGTGAATAATCTAGTCATGTCGTTCCGAGTAACAGCCCAAGATTCGCGGGTTTCTATTTCTGAGATCTCGGAAAGGCCCCACCTAGTGAGGGTTATAAATATCTCAGCCTTAAGGCTGGAAAAGGTATGACATTCTGAGCATTCTTCTTCTATTTTTACTTATTCCGATCCCAAAAGCTTAACTGACTTAAGCATCGGAGATGTTTCTACCGGAAAACCCCCGGTGGTCCTTTCTAACGTGTTTTTGTTGGAGCAGGTCGGGATATTCTCAGGGAGGGGAGCAGATGTTATTGGTGTAACTTTCAGGGCGAAACAATAATTATTTTCTCTCTCCTCCTCATACCAATATTCCTCTCAACCAAACCACACTTATTTTTCGTGGTTTATCCATGACCACCCAACCACAATTTCATATAAAACTATTTTATTTTTAGATTAAAGTATAATTAATCATAATAAATAAATTAAATTAAACTAAAATTGAATAAAAAAGTGCAAACTAAAAAAAAATAGAAAATATGACAGGATAAACTTAAACAAACTAAGAACATAAATTTCAACAATCGAGATACGAAATTGAAAATAAATAATTGACGCTTCAAGTAGATGAGAATTGCACAATCAGTTACACTCTCCGAATCCCTCCTATATATGCTCGATTAAGTCATTTTTAAGAGTGATGCGAGCTTCTCTATTGCGAAGTTGTGACCTATTTTTCATACAGTTGGATAGAATTGCAATCCGTTCTGTAAATAATTAAAAACTCGAATCATCACTATCTTCTCCACCACTTTGAGCATTCTATTGTGTAAGTCGATCTTGCATAAATTCAGTAGGATCACGATAGCTTAGATTAGTGTGTCTTTCATACTCCACTATCATGTTGTGCATGATGATGCAAGCAATCATTATTTTCCCAATCATATCACAATCTCATAAAATAAATTGGCACTTGATATGTGCAAAACGAGCTTGTAGAAACCTCTTTATGTTCAGCAAATAACTCGAGCTTCCAATAGTAATAGATATGAAAAATGCTACCCATGAAGGATATATGCAATCATTGAGATAATATGCCATATTTCTAGATTGGTCATTCATGACATAATTAATCTTTAGTGCTCGGCCTTCCAATATATTAATAAAAATAGAAGATTGTTCAAGTACATTGATATCATTTCAAGAACCTGAGGTTCCAAAATATGCATGCCAGGCCCATGAGTCTTGTGATGCAACTGCTTCTAAGATGATTGTTGCCTTACCGCTTCTTCCCATATATTGCTTTCCCCATGAAGTAGAAAGAATTTTCTATTCCCATTTCATGCAATCAATACTACCCATCATGCTTGGGAACCCACGTTATTCACTGACACGCAGAAAAAATGCCATATCCTCTTCAGTGGGCTTCTCGACGTACTCATCACCGAAGTTTGGAATTACACCTTTAATGAATTTTCTAACCGAAGTCCTTATAATTTGTTTTCTCATGCACAAGTACTCAACATGCAAGTCTTCTCTATTTCCATAGGCTAACACCCTCATAGATGTAGTAGATTCTTGAATTGAAGACATACCTAAGCGACCCATGGCATCACACTTTTGTTGAAAGTATTCTTCAGTGGCAACTACTTTGTTCATTATACGTCGGAAAAATGAATTTTTCATGTGAAACCTTGTTCAAAAACTTCCAAAGGATATATTATCCCTTCTAAGAAGTATTGCTAGAATCTGAATGACCACCCCTTCGATAACGAGGTCAAGTTTTTGGTTTTGTTAAGAAACACATTCTTCTTATTCATCAAATTCGACGATATTTGAAGCATCATTACTAGAGCTTGAACCGTGATAAAAGCTTTTATTTGATGACATATTTCAAAAAGAGTGGATTCACTATTATGAAGATATAACAAATATGAGTGTGGGAGATTAGAGTTAGGTTTGTTTTCAGATTTAAAGATTCAATTATTTAACCAACCATGTGACTGATAGTTGCAATATATGTGAAATTTATCAAATGCATGTGAATTGAGAAGTAGTGCATGTGACTTGAAAAAGTAATACATGTGAGTCGAAAAAGTAATTCATGTGACTCAGAAAAAGTAATACATGTGACTCTAAAAAATAATGCATGTAACTCTGAAAAAGTAATCAGTGTGACTTGATAGAGTCACACGAATCTTGGTGTTTTATGTAATAATGTTTATGACATGCATAGAATCATAAACATCATAATCATTTGTATACCAAATGCATGAAAATAATCAAAATGACATAACTCTAAATTAAATAACAATTGAAATTGCATAAACTAAAATTCAACACTGAAATTACATAAACTAAACTTAGCAATAGCCAAAATTACATAAACCAAGATTACACAAATAGAAAGGTACTACATTACGATAATTAAAATGACAAAAACTAAAATTACAAGAAAATCTTTATGAAAAGATTCTTGTCATTAGACGACGTTTCAGATTATCTTCTTCTTGAAATAAGTAGCTTTACCCCTATAGATATTAAGCACATATGATTTCATCCTCATTTATCTCAGATTAGTCATTGCTTCACGTTCCTTTCAGGTATGATTCTCATCTCGCAAACTTTTGTAGTGAAATAATCAAGAATAGGGGAACAATGCGATACCACACCTTTTCCTTTCCTCTTGGCATTATCTCGACCAGTGGGACGATGATTGTTGAAGCATCACTAACTGGAGTTTCTAGAGTAGAGTTGCTTCGTCTTCATCGGTTCGTGATTTTTCGAGCCATCACGTCATTCTTCAATATTATCTTCATTGTCTAGATGGGAACGTGTATATTCATTACCCAATTTTAATTCCCATTTGGGATGGTGATGCATATCTCATTCAAAAACCTCTTGGTTCGTAAACTTAGATTTCCCATACGTTGCTTGAGCTGCTTTCTCGATATCTTTGTTGGACATTCCGCTCGTCCTTTGATTATATGCTTCCTTGTATGCACCAATCCACTTGGTTACATTTGTATTAACTCCTTTATAGTGATTTCTAAATGATTCAATGGAAAAATGATTGTTTTAATCTATTAAATAATGAGAGAAAGAAAGAATTTTAATAGGGAAAATTGATGATATATGCAGATAAATAAAAGAATTTCAGTGTGTACAACAATGACATGTTAAGTCTTTATTTATAGAAAATGATAAAAAGTATGAGTTTCTTGGTATAAAAAAGAGAATATATATACACACACACACATAAAAAAGGAATTATCATGGGAGATTTCTTGGTTTGTGAAGCATTTTCCTAATGTAAATATCTAGATTTTAACTATTTCTTCAACTGTATATATAGTTTTAACTATTTATTGAACTAGTGAAAATGATGTATATATAGTTTTATTAATGGAAATATTTGTTCTTATACTTTTTCTTTTTCTTTTTTTTCGTTTCGTTTTGTTGGGGCTTATTTTTATTAAGCAGGTTTAACAAAGTGGATATTCAAAATTCGTGTATTCAATATTCCTATATGGCAAACACTTGTATTGGGCCAGATTGACGGGTTATGACCCGTTAGGTTATATGAACCGATACTATGTTGTATTGGTTTTACTATAATGTATGTGTTTTTTTACTCGAAAGTATTGGTTTTTAATAAATCTCCGAACCATGCTATGATATATTAATTTTTATACAGTGATATATTGGTACTATGATGTATTGATTTTTTACTATATTGTATTTTTTTTGTACTATAATATATTGGTATGAAATTTTTGCCAACAGATGATCCGTTAGTCCAACCTAACAAGAGTGTTGCCCTTCCTATATTTGATGGGCTTCCAAGTTTTTATGAGAAAACAATACTAAGTGTGTGTAAATATATCATTTTGCGGAAGAAATATTAATTTGGGTCTGCAGTTACAGTTTAGAGATATTTAACTTCAAGAATATTTATTATTCAATTGCCCAAGAATTAACCACCATAAGTTATAAGCTCTGAAAAAAAATAAAAAATTGAAGGATTCTTTTATTCTCATCTCATCCTATAAATAAATAAACACACACACACACACACACATAAGGAGTTGATCCAATGAGTCCACCTTTTATAATGAGTTCGTAAGGCCAATCTCAACCATCAGTAAGTTAAATTCGATGCAAATGAATTTAGAGGAAGAAAAATATATAAAAATTCTTTCTAAAAGCGTGTCAATGGATCTCTTAATGTATATCAACTGAATTTTAAATGAGAAATAACATTGTTAAATGAATATAAAGTCTCTCTCTCTTTTTTTTTTCACTCTCCTCCCTTAATATACATCTTCCATTAAAATATCTTTATATCTTTTGAGAAATACAAATATTCTTGAAATGAATTACATCATATTATTCTTTATAATTTACTAAACAAGACGCATACCATTTGACCTACAAAATTCTAACTTAAGAGTTCGATTTAAAATTATTTCAAAAATCAATGAAATATATAAATTTCTTTAAAAATGCACATGTAGATGTTTGTTAATGCACATTTAGAAGTCAGGTAATGCACACTTAGATGAACCACGACGCACACTTACATACTTTTTTCAAATTAAGCAAATCTTCAACAATATCATTGCACATTTTAAAGGAAGTTGTTGCACATTTAGAGGTTCGTTAATGAACACTTATAATGGCCTATAATGATATATGTAACAAATTTTCAAATAATTTAGATTCATCAGATCTACTAATGAGTGGTTGTGATTTGTGCCTAAAGACACATTTTAAGAATTGGACCCATAGGATTCAATCGCTATATATATATATATATATATATATATATAATATATATAGGATTAGGTTCAAATGAAACCCACGTCAATATATGCGAACCTAGGGACCAATCTAGGCCTTAGATCTAATAATTTGTGTGGACCAGATTTTTTCGATTTTTTAAATTCATTAAATTATATATATATAAGGACAAGGGTGTGTATGTAAATTTACATAACCATCTTAATCAATTTAAACCCCAACCCACCCCCGTCTCTAACTCAAACCCTTCTCTCCCTCTCTCCCCAAAATCGTCGTCCATCCCTCTCTCCACAAAATCGGCCGCTCATCCCTCTCTCCTGAATTGTCGACGGCAGCGGCCCAATGAACTAGCGAGGCGGAGGCGGCATTTTGCAGCGGCGGAGGCGAGGAAACGGCCGCGATGAAGCACACCCGCTGCGTTTTGGCAGCGGCGGTGGGTCTCGAATCGACTGGAGTCGAACGCCATCGCCCGATTGAATCCGTCGCCATCGCTGATTGACGATGAATTGGCCGCCGAATCGGAGGCCCTTGACGTCGGAGGAAGGCTTGAGAGAGAGATCGGAGGCGGTTTTGGCGGTTTGGTCGTTTATATGTTGGTGTTTTTGCTTGTCTTGGGTTTATCATCCATGGAGAAAGGGAAGGGGTTTTGCTCTGTTTGGGTGGATATTGATGAATGATGATGGTGAGGGGTCGAAGCACCCTGCTCTGTTTGTTCTTACTAGATTCATTGCATTTTGATTTTTTGCTGAGGTTTGTTGATTGTTTGTTGATGTGTGGAAAGAGGGTTTTGAAGTCAATGAGGTTAGAGATGATGCGGTTGAGGAGAAAGGGAAGGAAGAGGATGGCGTGGCAAGAAATAACTGAGGGAAGGCCAAGCATGTGTGGGGTGATTAAATGAGTTTTGGATGGCCCATTATGTTTAAATTAATTCTCAGCCCGTATGGGGTTTTGTAGTAATTGTTGGTCCTTTTTGATTAGTCATATTATTTTATGGATTGTTTGTCTTGGGTTTATCAGCAATGGTTGTTGATTGTTTGTTGATTGTGGGCCTTTTGGACTTGTAGTTTATGATTGAACCATAAATCCTCGCCAATCGAAAAAAGCAGTGATAGTATAGTAAAAAAACGCTGCAATAATATTAAAAAAGCATTGCTACGTTATATAAAAGAACTAAAATATAGTAAAAATCCAAAATTCTTACTCATAATTAACAGTGTTTTTTTATACAGTAATGTAGTGTTAAAATTAATCACATACGATACTTTTAATATTCAGGTTTTTAACAGTGCTTTTTATACAGTACTGTAGTGCTAAAATTAATCACATGCGATGCTTTTAATATTCAGGTTTTTAAATTTAATTACATTTATTTATAAAACGAATTGTGTGATGCTTTTTTGTATACACTTGTAGTGCTTTTCTTTACCCGTGTGCTTTCTAAAGAGCAATGCAGTGCTCTTTCGAAATGTTGATATATGTCCAAATTACCCTTTTTATTAAATTAATACAATATTTTCCATAATTACCCTGCTGACATGTCATGTTCTCAACCATTAAGATTATCCAATCTAATGGTCAAGGTGAGTCCCTAGGTTCACATATATTGACAGGGTTTCATTTGAACCCAACCCTATATATATATATACTATATATAATATATATATGAGAGAGAGAGAGAGGAGAGAGAGAGAGAGAGAATAAATTGAAAAAAAAAATTTAAATCCTGATATCAAGATTTGATAAAAACTTAAATCCCGATATCAAAACATCACAAAACTAAATGAAATCTTAGATAATTGGATTTCAGAAAATAATAATAAAATGCAAAAAAATCAATGAGAATGGACAAGTGTCTCATTCCCAGTTGGTAGTTAAAAAGGCCTAGGCTACATTTTGTGGTTGTGGCCGCCCTCGAAAATTTAATCATAGCTAATGTTTCTCTTTTTTTTCTTCAAGAAATTAATGGCACAAATGGTCGATCACCTCTCTCCACATGAGCGCAATATTTATACTCTTAGATGGGAGATGGTGGGTTAGAATCCCACTCCACTCATAGGTAAATTATAATGTATATCAGGATGCAAATAATTGATACACCTTGATATATTTTACTTGTTATATGATTTATCTATACAGTAATGTATATTAATTTTTATGTGATATATCTATATAGGGAAAAATACTTGTATGAGACGATCTCATAGCAATGATACCACCCCTCTCTTTCACACGCGATTGACACCAAATTGGTTTGCCCTTCTTTTTTGTTTTTCAGGCCAGGACGACGGTGGCTTGCAGCAGAGCAAACGTAGTTGTTGTTGCTTCTTTTCCTTCCCTTTTTTTAATTGGATTTTCCTAATGATGAATTTCCGTGGATGAGAATGTGAGTTCGTGGGCTGAATTAGGTTTGTTGGGGAAGTAAATTAATATTTATGAATTTGATTGA
>BMAC01000077.1:1318392-1336025 GCA_014905375.1 Phtheirospermum japonicum
ATTACCCATGGAGTGATTTATTTTAAATGTCGGAGATGACTCGTGCGTCGCCCTTATTTCACTTCAAACTTTGAGGGTGCAGAGATTCTTTCCCGAACACCTGTACTTTCTTACTAAAGTATTTGGGGGATTTTTGAGAAATTACATAGCATGTTTGTGTCTAAACTGTTTGAGGTGTCTTTGTTATTTCATTCAATTTATATCGTCTACTCCTCAGCATTTCGACACCACGCGGGGTCTTTGCCAAACTATTCCTTGTTTTGTGGCCAAGCCAATAACAATGAGCACTTGGATATGATTCCATGGTAATTTGTTGGATATTATTTTATAGGTTGTAATTTTCGATAGGTTTATCAATGATGATACAATAAATCGCAAACAATAGAATGATACAAAGGACCCATCCGATAGATTGTAATGAATCTAAGTTCAGTGAAACTTGCTTAATGTATCACAAGTCACAGTAAAAGTATCATAAAATAATTATTTGAGAGTAATTTCATATTCTCACTATGTTCAGTAAAAGTATCACAAAATTAGGTTAATGTATCATTATAACCACTAAAAGTATCGCTAATATTCATCAAACAAATGTAGTTGGCCAAATATTTATGGCAAAAAAAAGACATAATTTCGTACAATTGTGATGAATATAAACTTCATTGAAATCATTAAACTTTTATATATTTTTAACTAGAAGACTCAATAAAATTATCACAAAAGGTTGTTAAAGTATCATAATTTCATCTAAAAGGATCACAATTTTAGGTAACAAAAATAATATTATAATTTTACTTGAAATTATTATAAATTTATATAAAAGTATTGTAAGTTGGACTAAAAGTATCACAAATTCAAATTAAAAGTATTACAATTTTAGATAAAAATGACACTTCAAAGTATTATACTTATTCTTAAAAGTATTATAAATCACTGTAAAGGTATCAACAAATTAGCTGAAAGTTTAAAAAATTCATGTAAAAGTATTGCAAATTTATATGATAGTTTTATATAAATATATTACAAATTAAAGTAAAATTATCACAAATTTAGCAAAAAGTATTACAATTTAAGTTAAAATTATTACAACTTTATGTAAATAATCTTATATTTTATACTTCTATATAGAGTATCACAAATTGTAGTAATAATATCACAACTGAATTTAAAAGTATCACAACTTTAGTTACAAATACTGCACATTATATGTTGAATATTTTTGTAATATTATAATAATTTTCTATGATACTTTAATTTTTGTGATACTTTTAGTTGAATCTGTAATACTTTAAAGTAATTTGTGATACTTTATAAATAATAAGATTGTTAAAACCATAACACATAGTTAAAGTATCACAATTCACAAGTTTTTATTTTTGTTTTAGTTTCTATATACCACAAAATATTGATAAAGATTACAAAGTACAGTTCAAGTATCATAAGTTGATATGATTTATATTTTTCCATCTTTATTTTTTTAACTCAACATGTTTTAGTATCACAAAAAATTGCAAAAGTATCACAAAATATAGTTAAAGTATCTAAGTTTTTATATCTATTTTTTAAATTAAAGCCTAGTTAACTAATATTTTAACTCACTATATTTAAATATCACAATATATTATTAAAGTATCACAAAAAACTATTAAAGTATCACAAGTTTTTTATACCGATTATAAATTAAAGTATAGTTTATTAACATTTTTTAACTCAAGATGTTTAAGCATCACAAAATATTGTTAAGGTATTACAAATCATAGTTAAAGTATCACAACTAGTCTCTTAAATCAAGGACTTTCATACTTAATATACAAACATTATAAACTTCTGATTATCATCTATTTTCATATTATTTGAAATAAAAATATCACAACTTTAACTAAAAGTATCACAACTTCAATCAGAAGTATCACATGATTACATAATTTCCAATTTTACAATAATATTTTATTTTACAATAAGTATCACATGATATTGTTAAAGTATCACAACTCTTAGTTAAAGTATCACATATTTTTAATTACAAACAATGTAGATACTCATATAATTGTTTCATTTTGTCCTTGGCCAGTGGTTATAAGAAAATGAGTCACAAACTTAAAATTTCATGAAAATGTGTCACAATATTGAATTAAAGTATCAAAAGTCTCATCAAAAGTATCACTTTTATTTTTATATTAAAAATTTCTTACTCCCTTTGTATGATATTTGGAGATTATGTTCACTCCCCAACATGAAATGCTACATGCCAAAAAAAGAAAAAAAAAAGTGGTGACAAATGCCAACATCCTCTGGTATACCTATACATCTCAAAACTTATACCTAGTCTGCAATTTAAACACCCCAATTGAGAAAGCAAAAGTGAAGCCAAAAAAGCACAACTACTCCAACTATAGTGACACGAACATATCCCATAAAATCATGCCTGAACCTAAAAAAGCTCCTTATAACCTCCTTCAATGCTTCACCTGTCCCAAGCTTATCTTGCAAGTCTCCAAATTGCGACGCAACTAATCGTACACAAAATCCCCATAGGATTATGCTACAGACATACACTTGTAAAACTAGTTTTCCAGTAGTCTCCTTTTTTACAAGATCCCAAGGTCCAACAACGATGAACACCTCAAAGTGGTTGTGATTGTTTTCTGCAACCCGAAAAGGACTATAAAAAACCTCAAATTTTTGCAGTGATATAGCGTATAAGATTTTAGGGAGTTGTTTACTACATAGAGTAATACGACCAAGAATGATGTGAAAAGCATATTCATAACTAGAAATGTGACAACCTCGAGATAGAGATTATTGAATCCAAAACCACAATAATATCTTCAACTCAAGTTTAACATGGGAACAACCACATGCCTTTTGTTGGTTTTGATCCTATAATAGCTAGAAACACCAAAAAATGAATTACAAAAAAAATTAAAAAAAAACAAGATTTCTTCAACATCAAGTCCAATACAATTAACCTAAAATGATGTTTATCTTCGGCATAATCAGGAGCTCTCGAAACAACGGGGCCAACAACTAATGCATTGGACCCAACTTCAATCACATGCAAGCGATGATCACAGTTCTCTATTTGCATAAAATAAGAATTAAATTTGTGAAGAAATGCTTAGAATTGAAACAAATTATAATCAATAGAAACTAGGTATTGAATTAAATATTCACAAACCAATGATTAGAAAATCAAATATTCACAATTCATAATTATAAAATTACTTACAGTGGATAGAATGCAAAAGCCAGTAATTTTGACGGATCAATAGCGTGCTGCTGCGCCACTTGAATGGTATGAACGGAGGCGAAAAAGATTTTTTTAAAAAATAAATCTTGTACCGAAGAACGAACAAAGAGCCAAAAAATATACCTGATGAGCGAATGAATGATTGGGCAGAAATATACGCCGGAAAGCATGACCTTCCACTGTTCGCCGCAGTTGAATCAGTCCTCAGAGCTACGCAATTTCTAGAGAAGCAGGTTTTCGTTGCATGCATCTGAGAAGAAAGGCATGGAATATGTTTATCAGATAAAGGTTGCAAGAAGAAACTACGGGTCGGAGCAACTGATAATGTTGGTGCGGTTGAGTTTTCACGGATCAGATAATAGGTAAGATTAAAAATGATCTTATAGTATGAGAATAGTCTAACAGAAGACCTACTCATCTATATGGTAGTTATAATTATTTTAAATATATATATTGATGTATATTTATATATAATGTAATATATCTATTAATATTAAATAATGTATCTATATATTGATTATACTTATTTGTTATTTATTTTACCTAATATTTGATATATATTTAAGTAGTTGATTAATGTACCTATTAACAAGTTGCACGTAAGGTGCACTCTGATACCTAATTCAACGATTATCGGACTCCAATTTGTTAAAAGCTTTATTTTCAAAAAAATTAAAATCACAAACAACTACACAGAAAGACAAAACTTGTCACGTGGCCCAGCCTGACCGTGCGTGACAAGGGCTGCCGGCCAGCCAATCGCTATTTATCAATGTTTAACATTTACCTCGTTCTTGGAGAAAAGAAAACAAATATGAGCCACTCTCCCAACCTGAATCGCCAGATCGAATTTCATTTTTTTTCCCATTAATTTTCACTCTCACTTTCGTCTAGTCTTTTATATGCGCCACAATTTGATCTGCAAACAAACAAACCCCTATTCTATCTCCTCTTTCTCTCTCTAAATCTCTCTCCCTGCTGTCTATGCAACGACCGTCAGGTGCGTTTCTTTAAAATGACCCATCTTTCTATTTCTCCTACATAATAATATGTAATGTTCATACATCAGCCTTCACATGTAACCTTTTTGTATATACGAGTGAAATTATTGTCGAGTCGCAATTGTTTTTCCTAAGTAATTGCACCAATTAGAGTTTGACGAACCCCGAGGTGGGTTTCTCGGTATCTGCAATATTTTATCATTTGCCTTTGATTTTTCGATTTTCGTAAAACCCTTATATCAAGCTGATTTGAGCTCTTAGGTTCCTTTCTGGTTTGGTTGTTTTTTTTATTCATCTTTCCTTTTACCGAGTTCTTAAAGCTTATTGGAGAATCGGTGGGGTTTTAAGTTATTTTGATTTTTGAGCGGTATGGATAGTGGGTCGTTGAGAAGGGGTTTGGATTTTACCAACAGGAAGAAGAGATGGATAATTTTGCTTGGATTGGTTGGGTTTTCTACATACGGTGTGTATAAAATGTATCACATGCCCTCTGTAGCTAGAAAGAGAGAGAGAATCTTGAAATTGTTGGGATCCCTAGTGTCAATGGCCGAAATGGTTTCTGATTCCGCGGAGACGATCACGGTGGTGTCAAGGGACTTGAAGGAGTTTCTGAAGTCGGATTCGGATGAAATCCCTAATAGTTTGAAGCAATTGTCAAAAATCACTCGGTCCGAAGAGTTTTCCGAGTCCGTGGTTCGTGTTTGCCAGGCTATGACGATTGGGATTTTAAGGGGTCACAAGGTGGAGAGTAGCGGGACCGATATTCAAGAAGTTGACTGTTCGACTTTTCCTGATAGGATTATGGAGAAACTAATGTCTAGTGCTGGGACGGGGTTTGTCTCGGTTGTGGTCGGTAGTTTCGCTAGGAATTTGATTTTGGGGTTTTATGCTAATGGTGGTTCGAGCGAAGATGGGCACAATGAGAAGTCGAGTTCCTTAATGATGCCTACATGGTTAAGTGTGGTGTCGGATGATAAATGCAGAGTGTTAATAGCTGATTGCATCAAGACGTTTGTTAGCACTGCGGTTGCAGTTTATCTCGACAAAACTATGGATGTCAACTTTTACGATGAGATGTTTTCGGGCTTGACTAATCCCAAACATCAAAATAAGGTGACTGACTTCTTAGTTTCTCTGTGTAATGGAGCTGTCGAAACTCTTGTAAAGTCCTCGCACCAAGTACTGACAGCTTCAAAACTAGATCTCGTGTCAGGATCGAATGACTCTTATTCAATCAGTTCCGAATTGGGGAACAAGAAGGGTTCCGATCCGGAACCCCGTTTAAGAAAAGATACGAACGGAGATGTTGATCTTCAGAATAGTGGTTGGGTTAGGAGTGTTTCGACAACGTTAGCAGTGCCAAGAAATCGCAAGTTTGTGCTTGATGTCACTGGCCGGGTTACGTTTGAAACGGTTAGATCGGTGGTCAAGTTTTTCTTGTGGAAAATATCGGAGGGCTTGAAAAGAAGTGTGAATGTGGTTCATGGCGAGGTTGTGGAGAGAGGATTCGAGGTTGTGAGATACGTTGGTTACAAATCTTCCGTTATTCTTACTATATGCCTTGCATTGTTTTTGCATATCCTCGGCAACACTCGTGAATTGTTGCCTGCATGAAAGTTTGATGTTTCAACTTATTGATGCTCGAATGTAAGCGATTCTTATTATATGAAAAGTGTAGTTGACATTTAGTCTCATGTGATGTTTCTGGACGAGTTCTTGGTTGCCTCGGGATGAGCTGCTGCTGGAACCATCTGGTGCAAAGAAGAAAAAGAAAAGAAAAGAAAAGAAGCAGCTGGATTATATGAAGCCTGTGATAGCTGATGCTAGAAATTGATGCAAACTCAGCGGCAAACCTAACTGTTGCACTTAATAATATCTCGTTTTCTTATCTAGAACATTTGTTCCTCTGTTGTACCCTTTGCGTTGTATAATGTAGAGTCTTCAACAGTTTGAAGTGTCTTATATCCGGGCCATGAATTTGACATGTGCTTTCCCCATGATGTAATGTATACGAAATAGAAACATAATCGATTAATTTAAGTTGTTTCACACGCTATCTTCATCCGTGGTGTCTCTTGTTTATTCGAAAACTTCAATGTTTTCGCTAAGGCTTTGCAATACGAGTTTATCTACTTGTACATTATAGCAAACAATACAAACTTTATGCAATAGATGCAGATCTGTAGTCGACGAGGTCAATGTTTCCCTTTGCTTCAAGTCTCGGGGAATCTGTTTTTGGAAAAAAATAATAAAAAGATTTCATTTTTATCCATATAGCAGAATGAGAACATCGGTTTTTAAATTGTTGTTAATAATACATTATAAATGCTTATATTGTTATTTATTTGCAACCAGGTCATTTTCTGTATTCTGTTCTATTGTGCTTGTGATATTATTGCGTTAGGTTGTCAGCCAGAGAACTTGTCATATCTGCGTGAAATGAATCAACAATCATATAAGACATTGTATTAAGCTAGCATTTAGTAACGAGACAACGTGATGTGCTAATTTTTTATTTGTCCTTGCCGATACTTATTTCTGCCGTTTTCTGATGCAAAATGCAGTTTGCTAATGCTAGTTTTGGAGTCGAGTTTGAGAAACAATTCAGGGGTTTCTATACAGAAGAATACGAAATGGAGAGGAAGTGGGGACTTTTCTAGCCTTATTTGACAATATAAACTATTGTTCTTTGTGTTTATCTCTTTGTGAAGAATGACATAGATTGAAGTTGCAATTCGATCCTGGACTTGTCAATGTAGCTTTGTTTGCCACCTCTTCAAAAAAAATTGTTAAACAAGTTTACTACAAAAAAAATAGCAATTTTTCGAGGGGAAAATCGAGGGAAGGAAAGTATTTTATTTCGGTTTTCCCTTGAAAATACGGCGCCAATATTTACCGTCATAATTATCGAAGGCAATACCGACGGCTTTCCGAGTTTAACATTACCGAAGAAATTTAGCCTTCGAAAAAATCGAGGGGAATGAGATTCCCTCGGAAAAAACCGAGGGCAACACCATCCCCTCGGTTCTCTATTTATTTATTTTAAATTAATAAAACCGAGGGTCTTCTGCTGCCCTTTGAAAAAACCGAGGGCATTGATAGCCCCTTGGTTTTTTATTTTTTTTTTAATTAAAAAAAACCGAGGGCGGATTTTGCCCTCGAAAAAACCCGAAGGTATGTATAGCCCTCGGTTTTTATTATTTTTATTATATCTTACTAAATTTAATATTTTTCTTTTATTATATTTTACCAATAATTTTTGTTTATTCTTCTAATATAAAAATATAAATAAGTTATAAATAATTATATTTAATTTTTTTTAAATGATTCATAATATTTTCATGTTTGTAATTTTTAACGTCAATTATCATTAATTTATATTTTATTGAATTGTGATTCACAAAATTTACTATCCACATGAGTATGTGGATGAGATTTATATTTTATTGAATTGTGATTCACAAAATTTATTAGACGAATATTTTTTTTTTAAAAACGCGTGGAATTTTTCCCGGTTTTTTCAAGGATAAAAATGGAAATCTTTTTTGAAAAAAAATAGAAAATTAGTAAAAAAAAATAGAAACAAATCCCATCATATTACGAATGGGGCAGGGAGGGGTGCGTCACGGTGTCCCGGAACCACGAGGGTCGATTGTCGATCGTTAGGTACGCGTTTTCTATTTTTTTTCCGATTTTTTTCGATTTCTTTTAATTGGAAAAACCGAGGGGAGGGCTGGGCCCTCGGTCTTTTTTCGAGGGAAATACCTCCCCTCAATTTTTGTTAAATAAAAAAAATAAAAAAATAGAAAAATCGTAAAAATGAAACAAATCCTATCATCTCAGGCACGTGGGGTGGTCTTAACGCAATTTCGATCGAAAATTATGATCGAGCATGTGCGTATTCACACTTGTCGTACAATTCGACCAACAACCAAGATACGATCGATCAATCAACTTGTTCGGTTGGAAACGCGAAGCGACGAGGCGTCGTGATTTTGCCGAGGAGGTACGGGATGCGTCTCGGTGTCGTGGAACCACGAGGGTCGGTTGTCGATCGTTAAGTACGCGTTTTCTATTTGTTTTCAAATTTTAAATAAAAAATCGAAAAAAACCCGAGAAAAATAGAAAATTAGTAAAAAGTAGAAACAAATCCCATCATATTACGAACGGGGCGGAGAGGGTGTGTCTCGGTAACCACGAGGGTCGATTGTCGATCGTTAGGTACGCGTTTTCTATTTTTTTTTTTAAATAAAAAATGGAAATAATTTCGAAAAAAAAAGAAAATTAGTAAAAAAAAAAATATAGAAACAAATCCCATCATATTAAAAACGGAGCAGAGAGGGGTGCTTCTCGGTGCCCCGAAACCACGAGGGTCGATTGTCGATCGTTAGATACGCGTTTTCTATTTTATTCCAATTTTTTCGATTTTTTTTAATTGGAAAAACGAGGGGAGGTGTTTTCCATCGGAAAAAACCGAGGGGAGGGCTGGGCCCTCGGTTTTTTCCGAGAGGAAAAACCTCCCTCGGTTTTTGTTAAATAAAAAAAAATCTAAAAAAAAAAGAAAATGGCGAAGATTTACGAGGGTGAATCCCCTCGGAAAAATCGAGGGCTACTAATTGCCCTCGGTTCTTAATAAATTAAAAACAAACAAAAAAAAATATGGCGAACATTTCTGAGGGGTATGAATCCCCTCGAAAATACCGAGGGCTACTAATTGCCCTTGGTTTTTAATAAATTAAAAAAAATGGCGAACATTTTCGAGGGGCGTGAATCCCCTCGGAAAAACCGAGGGGTACTAATTGTCCTCGGTTTTTAATAAATTAAAAACAAAAGAAATGGCGAAAAGTTAAGAGGGGCGTAAATCCTCTCGGAAAATCGAGGACTACTAATTGCCCTCGGAAATACCTAAAACCTAAAACAGCAGCGAGCGCAGCCGCTGCTTTCATTTCCATAAAATAGATTTATTTTGCAGATCAATCTATGATGCTTTCTTCAGTGTTTTGTTATGATTTCCATAATTGAGCAAAAAATTTTTAAATTATGATTTTAACTGATTAATTCCCAGAGTTATTGTGTCTAAGAGTAGAGTGTCCGACGTTCCAATTAGATTGGATTTCATTCTACCTGTATAATGATTTTATTGGAATTATATTAATAAAGGCAACTTTCTTTATCTTATTTTTAAGCTTTTATTATAATTGCACGTATGATAAAGTCCTTAGACCAATTTAAACTATGGGATATGGTTGCGCATACGATGGCAATCATGGAACATGTCTCTAAGGTTTTGGTCTTAAACTTGTTCTAAGTCAATGAGCTTTTCGAGATAGGACATTGAATAGCCCAGTAAGACTTGCGCATATGATGCATGCTTGTAAGACAAGGATGGGACATTCCATTAACATCAGTGTTGTGACGCGAGTGCATATATGTGGGTGCTTATTGGAGAACAAGTTCATTGAACATGACCCGATGGAAATTCTTAACTGGAAGATTTGTCTGTCGAATAAGAATTTTCATATTGCAATAGTACATGATTAGTCCTTGACTTGAGGTACAATGGTAGCCTTGTGCACATCGTGCAATACTTAGATTTATCTTTTGATTGCCTGACAATCGTAAAAGGGGTATTTTGGGTATTGTATCGATGTGCATGGAGGTTTGTCTGTAACCAACATAGAATTCGACACTTGTCTATGGACAAGTGAGTATCCTGTGAATTTTCATAGTTTGTGATCAAAGACCTTGGCCAGGGCACGATGAATATTGATTCATAAATGAATTACTTAAACTTGAATGAAATCACAGTTATTAAATCAATTGGGTTTCGACTTATAAATCCATGCCTAAGATTTAATCGGGAAACTAGTTGTCGAAAGGATCGTACATGTATGGACTTGCAATTGAAATAGGTTTACTCGCTATTTCACCTAACACTGGGTAATCATGCTACTTGCTAGATGTTGCCATGATTTGTAGGTTCTTGAAATTAAAGAGTTAATCTCAAGAGAATTAATTAATTAGATTATTATATAATATTATTATTTATAAACTTATAAAAGTTATAAGCCTACTTCTAGTGTTAGTCGTGAACCTAAAAGGGTCACACATAATTTTGGTTGTTGACATTTCAAGATTGATAACTCCAATGGTTGGAATAATTAATTAATTTAGATAATTAAATGAGATTTTGATTTAATTCAATTGTTGGATTAAATATTTGATTTTGATAGTAATTAAATCTAATTTGATTAGAAATTCTCAATTAAAGGAATATATTAAATTAGTCAATTGGATTGATTAATATTATTTATATTTGTACATAATAAATAAATAAATATATATATAATATATATATATATATTATATATATATATTATAATATATATATATATATATATGGTTGGGTTCAAATGAGAACCCGTCATTATATGTGAACCTAGGGACTCATCTTGGACCATTAAATTGGATAATCTTGATGGTTGAGATCATGACATGTCAGCATGGTAATAATGTAAAAAATGCATTAATTAATTAAAAATGGTATTTTGGACATATATCAACGTTTACAAAGAGCACTACATTGTTCTTTAGAAAGCACAATAGATTAAGAAAAAAAATACTACGATTGTATACAAAAAGCATCGCAAATTTCGTCTATAAACTGCAAATTCAAAAATTTGAAATGAAACTCAAATCTTCAACAAACCATAACTTTTTCAAATTTTATTCGTTTTGAATGAAATATATATCAAATTAATCACATTCTCAAGATATACAATTTAAAATACATATTGCATGTTTTAAAACGTAAAATAAATAAATATAAAAATAAATATATATATATATATATATATATATATATATATAAAAAAAAAAAAAAAAAGCAGATCTAATTGCCCTCGCCGCCGCCGCCGCCGCTCGCCTGAAGCCGACGTCGCCGCTGCTCCGCCGACCTACGCTGCCACTCCGTCAAATCTTATGGTATACCTCAGCCGCTTTCTTTCTTTCCCAAACACACACGCGTGTGTAATTACACACACATGCTACCTATATGTTTTCAAAATTCCGCTGCATTTTAGAAAAATTGAAGTCGTTGATTTCATTTATAATTTATTTTGCAGATCAATCTATGATGCTTTCTTCAGTGTTTTGTTATGATTTCCATAATTGAGCAAAAAATTTTTAAATTATGATTTTAACTGATTAATTCCCAGAGTTATTGTGTCTAAGAGTAGAGTGTCCGACGTTCCAATTAGATTGGATTTCATTCTACCTGTATAATGATTTTATTGGAATTATATTAATAAAGGCAACTTTCTTTATCTTATTTTTAAGCTTTTATTATAATTGCACGTATGATAAAGTCCTTAGACCAATTTAAACTATGGGATATGGTTGCGCATACGATGGCAATCATGGAACATGTCTCTAAGGTTTTGGTCTTAAACTTGTTCTAAGTCAATGAGCTTTTCGAGATAGGACATTGAATAGCCCAGTAAGACTTGCGCATATGATGCATGCTTGTAAGACAAGGATGGGACATTCCATTAACATCAGTGTTGTGACGCGAGTGCATATATGTGGGTGCTTATTGGAGAACAAGTTCATTGAACATGACCCGATGGAAATTCTTAACTGGAAGATTTGTCTGTCGAATAAGAATTTTCATATTGCAATAGTACATGATTAGTCCTTGACTTGAGGTACAATGGTAGCCTTGTGCACATCGTGCAATACTTAGATTTATCTTTTGATTGCCTGACAATCGTAAAAGGGGTATTTTGGGTATTGTATCGATGTGCATGGAGGTTTGTCTGTAACCAACATAGAATTCGACACTTGTCTATGGACAAGTGAGTATCCTGTGAATTTTCATAGTTTGTGTTCAAAGACCTTGGCCAGGGCACGATGAATATTGATTCATAAATGAATTACTTAAACTTGAATGAAATCACAGTTATTAAATCAATTGGGTTTCGACTTATAAATCCATGCCCAAGATTTATATATAAAATTAAATTAAAAAAACTGGACTGATTTTAGCACTACAGTACTGTGTAAAAAGCACAATGAACCTGGACATATAATTGCACTGTGCAATATTAAATCTAAGGCCAGGATTAGTCCCTAGGTTCATATATAATGACGGGTTCAAGTACAATGAACCTGGACATATAATTGCACTGTGCAATATTAAATCTAAGGCCAGGATTAGTCCCTAGGTTCACATATAATGACGGGGTTCTCATTTGAACCCAATCATATATATATATATATATATATATATGGTAATTGGGACCAAGTCCTCTTGGTTTTAAAAAGAGACGGAAGACTTGTGAAAGTTTTCTTTTCCTAATTATTTAGTTAATTAAAATTAGACCTAATCTTAACCTAATTATATATATATATATATATATATATATATGTAAGAAAGAGAGAGATAGTAGCCGTCACTTTTAATCTTTCAACAAAAGCAAAACAACAGTTTTCTTTTGAAAAAAAAGTGCGGCCGTACAATAATTAATCTTCAATCAATTGTTGATTGTTGGATTAATCGTTTATTCTTTTAATCAATTTGAAAACGGAACGATTCTACTAGCGAAGAATTTTTCCGGTGTCGCAATCAAAAGGTGGACTCGATTAGAGGAGATACGTTTGGATCTCTACGGCGAGGATTTTTGGTGTTAGCCACATAACCGGGAATTGATTCACTTTCAATCGTCGCTTGAAGATATCGAAAGGGAGGGTATTAATTTATTTTTATAAGAATCAAAATATTTGTATTCAATACATAATAATGAAAATGACGATCGTTAAAATCGCTAACGAAATCTACGGGGTTTAGTATGTATATATATATATATATAATTAAAATTTTCAAAATCCGCTGCGTAGATCGCGTACGATTATAGCGAATCCAACAGTGGTATCAGAGATACGGTTTTTATTTTCTTTATTAGATTTTGATTCTATTTATGTTTATGAGATAAAAATATTTTAATTGTTAAAATTTTTTTGTTTACGATAAATTTGTTTTATATAATTTAATTATTGGGATACAATTCACGATTACCTCTGGAAATGGATTTGTTTATTGTAATTGTTGCAATCAGCAGTATTATGGTCGCAACTTTAAAAAGGATTAAAAAAAAGCAGAATTAGGCTTCGTTGACTTTAAAAAAAGGAGGGGGACTTTTTCTTTATAAGAGCATCTTTAACCCACTACTCAACCCCTCCCCACTTTTTCAATTCCCAACACGCCACATCACCAAAATTACCTCCACATCACCAACTCATTTTATTTCCCTCCCCAACCCCTTTTATCTCATTTATCCTTCAAACTCTCAAACCTACTTTTTATGGACCCCACATGTTTTCCAACAATTTAATTCTTATTTTTCACATTCCAATATTATTATATTTTATCTATTAAATCTATTTAAACTATTTAATCTATTAAATATAGTAATTCTACTTAATCATGAGTTTATGATTAAATTAATAATAATAATAATAATAATAATAATAATAATAATAATAATAATAATAATAATAATTTAAAATTATTTGAAAATAAGCCTCAAAATAAACGTCCATGATAAATTCGGTAAGAAAAAAAAACACATGCAATTTGATTAAATAAAAAGGGCTACAAAATAAAAAAAAGAAATTAAAAAAAAATACAACAAAATAGAGAAAATAAAACACAACAAAAGAGAAATAAATAACAAGTATGCGTGCATCAATCTTGATGATTGGGCTCATTCCATATATGCTCAATCAAATCATTGCGAAGCTGGTGATGCATATTTTTATCCATTAGTTGAGTTTTTCTTTGTAGATATTGTTGAAAAGTGTGTGGGGCACCTAGGAGCTATTCATCTTCAGGCTCACCATCTTCTCTTTGCCAATTAACAACATCTTCACCCTCGTCCTCGATAATCATATTATGCAATATAATACAAGCAATCATTATCTGCCCCAAATCCTCTTTGTACCAACCTCGTGCTGGACCACTTAAAATTGCCCACCTCGCTTGGAGAACTCAAAAAGCGCGTTCGATATCTTTTCGAGCAGCTTCTTGTCTGAGCTTGAACTTTCCTCTTTTCTCATCTGCAGGGCATTGAAAGCTTTTAACAAATGTTGCCCATTCTAGGTAAATGCCGTCTGTCAAATAATAACCCTTTGTATATTCTGTCCCATTGATCGTATAGTTAACTGCAGGTGCATGGCCGTGCATTGCATCATTGAATAGTGGAGACTCATTCAGCACATTTATATCATTTCGTGCACCGGATAGGCCAAAGAAAGCATGCCATATCTACAAGTCTTGTGAGGCAACCGCTTCGAGTATGATAGTCGGAGATCCCTGGTCACCGCGGGTATATGCACCCTGCCATGCGACTGGACAATTTTTCCACTTCCAGTGCATGCAGTCTAAGCTCCCTAGCATGCCAGGAAAACCATGTTTCTCCTCGTGTAACGAGAGTAACCGCGCAACATCGGTTGTGTTGGGTTTGCGTAGATGTTGTGCGCCGAATACCATCCGCACCGCTTCACAAAATTTAACTAAGCACTGGTTCGCTACTTGCTCAGACATACGTAGGTACTCATCAACTTGATGAGCACAACTCCCGTACGCCAATTGACGTATGGCTGCGGTGCACAGCGCTGAAAACCCGTTCCTCCCCATTGCATCACGCCGCTGTTGGAAATATTCAGAATAATTTTATACTCCATCAACGACACGTAATAATAGTGGTCGTGACATCCGAAATCTCCGTCGGAACGTGTGTGCAGGATACACCGGGTTCTCAGCAAAGTAATCTCTGATAAGATTACTCTCTCCGCCTTCACGGTTTCGGTGAATAATCGCTCTAGGTCGACGTGTAGAACTCTCTGTGTGTTGAGCCGCACGTGTTTGATTTAGTCGTTGTTGCAGATAGGCATTTTCTTCTCGGGTGACTGAATCATCTTTTATTAAATTTAAAAAGTTACGATAAGATCTTCGATAAGAATCATCACCAGCCATTTTTTTTCTTGTGTGGATATATTGTGTGAGGAATACTTTTGTTGTATGTGTATATATTAGTTGTAGGATATTTATATAGGACATGAGTGAAGTGTTAGGTGTATAATTGAAGTGGGTAATAATTGAAGCTGGTGATTGTGGATGGGTAGGTGTATAATTGAAGTGGGTAATAATTGAAGTTAGTGATAGTAGATGGGTAGGTGTATAATTGAAGTGGGTGATAGTGGATGAGTAATTGCATAATTGAAATAAACAACCATACATTGGAAATGATCTGATGAAATAAAAATGCAACACACATACATTGAAAATAAGTAGATGGGATAAAAACATAAAACACACAAAAGAAATACAACAAAATAGAAAAGGGGGATAAAAACACGACACACAACTAAAGACCAACTTTCTTCTTCAACTTCGCGAGTAGTGCGAAATGGGCTTCACGAGTTTGCTCAGACATTGTCGTTGTGTCTTCCATTGTCATTTCCTTGTGTCGAATGAGGTGTTCTATTTCCATGCATTCTTCAACGCGGTCGTAATGCCTAGCCTGTCTTTCTTGTATTTGTATAATCCGTTCAGCCTCTTCATTGATCACCACATTTTCTCCCTTTCTCTTGACCGCCTTAGCAGCTTTTTGGCCAGTTGGACGACGCAAAAATGTGTCRTTGTCAGCCTCATCCTCGACATGAAAGCAAGCACTAGACTCATGACTCGGTCCAAAGGTTCGAGACTTCTTTCGCGCCCTTGTTTCCGCACATGCCGATTGAAATTTTGGACTGTATCTAAGTACCTCCCAGCAGTGTATCCACCGAAAGCCATTCCTTTTTGCTCCATCATTGCTGAACTGTTGAAGTGCTCTAGATAGAATGTTCTCATCATTTTCACCGCTACTGGGCTTCAACTTGTTGAAGTAATTGTTGAATAACATGACATCTTGCTGGAATAAATAATAACGAGTTGATATTGCTTTCATTGTCCTCTGGATAAGATCATTCTTCACAGCAGCCGCATTGTAGTAATTTGTAACGTGATTCCAGAAAGTATCCCCATCTTGGTTTGCGCCAACAGCAGCATCAGTACTCACAGTGATGTGAGCTTCGCAAAGCAAAACATCCTCCTTGTGTGTCCAACGCTTCATTGGCTCTTTGTCGCGATTAGCCGTGACAGACTCTTTGTTGCGACTAGCCTTAGTTTGTGAGGGCAGTTCTTCCTCACTATCAAAACAAATTTTGTCCAAGCCATCAACCCCGACACTTGACGGTTGACTAACACCACCTTCCGAGCTACCGTCGGGGGTTCGAGTTGGTGTGAAAGTCCCGTGTTGAGGCAAGACCGGGTAGGCATTTGACATACCATGTGGGGGTTGAAATGCATATGCATTCGGATACGAGAACACATTTGGCATACCGTGTTGAGCGTTAAAAGGGTTGGTTTGATATTGTGGTAGATTATGAGGGGATTGTTGGAAAATTGGGGGGACATTATGAAATTGAGGATTTTCATATCGAGGGATATTATGAAATTGAGAATTAAGTTGAGTGATCGGAACATCACGAGAAATACTTACGTAGCGTCGATGGCGAGAACTTCCCGGGGACGGAGTATCATCCGTATCGGATGAATTATTAGAGATGTTGAAATTTCTATTCATAATTATAAAATATATAGATGATGGATTATAAATAAATGTGAGAGTGGAGAGTTGAGATGTATGTGAGTAGAAAATTGTGTAGTGTATTTATAAAAAAAAATTGATGATAAGATAAGCATTCAGATAAGACTTTTTGAGATTTTTTTGATGATGTTGATATTTTAGATAAATAAATATTTTTTTTCATTAAATAAGATGATATGATGAGATTTTTTGGATGATTTGGAGATTTTGGATAAATAATAATTTTTTTTATATGGATAAGATGGGATTTCCTTAGATGATGTGGAGACTTTGGATAAATAATAATTTTTATTTTTATTTTTATTTTTAGATAAGATGTGATATTTCATTTTATTTATATATACATTCTTGAATTTTTTTTATTTATAATTAATATTTACTTTAAAATTTTAATTAATAATATAATTTTAATTTTTGTAGGTGTGAAAACATATTTTATTAATTTTTATTTTTATTTTTTGAGATAATATGTGATATTCTATTTTATTTATATATCTATTCTTAATTTTTTTTCATTTATAATTAATATTCATGTAAATACTTTAAGATTTTAATTAATAATAAAATTTAAATTCTTTATAAAAACCTTTGATTATTTTATTTGAAATGAAAAGGTTAATTTTAAAATTTATTATTTTATATATATATTTATATATATATTATATATATATA
>BMAC01000077.1:1342970-1359263 GCA_014905375.1 Phtheirospermum japonicum
ATGATTAATTGATAATTTTATCATCTACAATAATTAATCTTCAATCAATTGTTGATTGTTGGATTAATCGTTTATTCTTTTAATCAATTTGAAAACGGAATGATTCTACTAGCGAAGGAATTTTTTCCGGTGTCGCAATCAAAAGGTGGACTCGATTAGAGGGGACACGCTTTGGATCTCTACGGAGGAGGAGTTTTGGTGTTAGCCCATAACCAGGAAATTGATTCACTCTCAATCGTCGTTTGAAGATATCGAAAGTGAGGTATTAAATTTATTTTTATAAGAATCAAAAATATTTGTATTCGATACATAATAATGAAAATGACGATCGTTAAAATCGCTAACAAAATCTACGGGGTTTAGTAATATATATAATTTGATATATATATATATATAATATATATATATATATATATATATATATATATATATATATATATATATATAATATATATATATATATATATATATATATATATATATATATATATATATATATATAGGGTTGGGTTCAAATGAGAACCCGTGATTATATGTGAACCTAGGGACTCATCTTGACCATTAGATCTAATATTGCACAGTGCAATTATATGTCCAGGTTCATTGTGCTTTTTACACAGTACTGTAGTGCTAAATCAGTCCAGTTTTAATTTTTTAATTTAATTATATTATATATATATTTACGTTTTAAAACATGCAATATGTATCTTAAATTGTAGATCTTGAGAATGTGATTAATTTGATATATATTTCATTCAAAACGAATAAAATTTGAAAAAGTTATGGTTTGTTGAAGATTTGAGTTTCATTTCAAATTTTTGAATTTGCAGTTTATAGACAAAATTTGCGATGCTTTTTGTATACAATCGTAGTGTTTTTTTTTCTTAATCTATTGTGTGTTATAAAGAACAATGTAGTGCTCTTTGTAAATGTTGATATATGTCCAAAATACCATTTTTAATTAATTAATGTATTTTTCTACATTATTACCATGTTGACATGGCATGATCTCAACCATCAAGATTATCCAATCTAATGGTCAAGATGAGTCCCTAGGTTCACATATAATCACGGGTTCTCATTTGAACCCAACCCTATATATATATATATATATATTGTTTTAATTAATTAAAAATTTTAAAATCCGCTGCGTAGGCCCCGTACGATTATAGCGAATCCAACATTAATTTCATATATGGGGTAAGGTGAAATGAGAAAAGCTGATTCTCTTGAGTATGTTTGGAAGCTTTGGAATGTGTTGATGGTCTACATGATACTGTTTGACATACGTTGATAGGCAAAATTACTTGAATATTCATGTGCATTCAAGTTAGCAGTATATCTTTATATTCAGAATTATGTTTCTTTATATGACTGATACGGACCAAAATATTCGTACGTAATATTATTTGATATATGAGTGTATTTGTGGTAAGCGACCTCATTTCCTGGAAAGGGTGTTCCTCTGGGAGGTGAGCGAGCTGAATGATTTCAGTGGAAAAGTGAGCGAGTTGGTTTGTGGAGTAGCGACCTGGAGTATGAGGATGAGTTCTCATATAGGGTCGCGACCTCTTATCTCTTTAGTTGGGAGTCGTCTTTTAGCTCGGTCATGGGCTTTGTGATATTATGCCCGAATGAGCTAATATGGATGGTATTTTGAGGTCCCGGCGGACTATATAAAAGGAATAATGGGCCCAGGCCTATTACGGTAAGAGATTTATTATGTATGGGAACTTAACATACAGGAGGAACTCTAATTTTAAGTCAGTTGTGGTATTTATGGAATTATGGTAGGAGAAGGTAACCCTTGACTTGGGGAATACTTCTCTTATCTCTATAAAAGGAGGTGCATACCTCTCTTTATTCTCTATGTTGATCTTCCTTTATCATATTATTAAGTTGTTCAGTAGAAGTAGTGTGAGTTGTGATTTGCTTATTAACTTAAGCATCGGAGGGCCTTGACGGGCCTGTCATCCGACTCGTCCGAGGCGTTGTTTTGCAGGACCAGATAGGTCGCCAGGAGATTCGCGGAGGGCTTGGCAGGTCGCTGTGACGTATTTGGAAGCAGTTTCAGGTCGCTGATCTCAATTATGAGGTTAGTACCCCATATATTTGGTAACCCAACCTTTTGGACTTATCAATGATTTACAGAATTGAAGATGCCATGGTCTACATGATACTAATACGATCTGAGTTTAATTATTGGAAATTTTGGTGCAGTTGTGGCATGTTTGATATTGTGATTTAACATGATTTTGATGTAACATCACGAGTGAGTGTTGCTTTTGTGTAGACAATTAAGTTAATCAAGATGAAAGGGGGAAAAAGAGGCTTATGCAGTTCTTTCATTTGGTCTATATGCATAAGCTGAGGGCCCTAGAAGCGAAAACGCCATTATATTTCCTCACATAAAACATAGTGTTACCCATTTGAGTTGGTCTTCAAACCATGTGACTTTTTTATTTATTTTATATAATTGTGGTTATTTAAGGTTAATTGTTGAGTTAATTTGCAATTAGAGTTTCATTTCTAATTAAGATTTAATTAGTGTTTAATTTTCAATTAGGGTTTAATTTAGAAATAAATACGTAATTGAGGTTCACTTTAGGAGTAATTTGTAATTAGGGTTAAGTTTAGAAATAATTATAAAATTAGGGTTCAATTTAAAAATAATTTATAATTAGAGTTTAATTTAGGAATAATTACGTAATTATGATTCAATTTAGAAATAATTTGTAATTAGAGTTCAATTTAGGAGTAGTTATGTAATTAGGGTTCAACTTAGAAATAATTTGTAATTAGGGTTCAATTAGGAATAATTACGTAATTAGGATTCAATTTAGGAATAATTATGTAATTAGGGTTCAATTTAAGAATAATTACATAATTATGGTTCAATTTAGGAATAATTATGTAATTAGGGTTCAGTTTAGGAATAATTATATAATTAAGGTTCAATTTAGGAATAGTTACGTAATTGGGGTTCAATTTAGGAATAATTACGTAATTATGGTTCAATTTAGGAATAATTACGTAATTAGGGTTAAAAATAGGAATAATTACGTAATTATGGCTCAAGTTAGGAATAATTTAGTATTTAGGGTTCAATTACGTAATAAGGGTTCGTTAGTTTTCATTAAGATTTCAATTATGCAATTATCATTTAAAGTGTATTCGATAATGGTGGTGACATACCGTGGTGATCGGTACATGCATGTTAACTTAATATTTCTTATGGTTTGTTCTTATGGTTTGAATGTGATTGCTTGATGTTGTGATTGGTTTGGGAAGACGTCGGTGATGACGTGGTGTATGGCGCCGACTGGGAGGTTTTGTCCCTTCAATAACGGTTTTCGAAATTATCTTAAAAAATGACGGTGGTTTTCAAAATGTTTTAAATTGTTTGTGATGGTGGTGGTGAATTACCGTGGTGATCGGTACATGAATGTTGTGTTTAACATACATATTATTTTGTAGATATTGTTTAAATGACGTGATTTATTGATTCATGTATACATCTGTGATGACGTGGTTTAGGTGCCGGTCGGGGAGGTTTTGTCCCTCCAATAACGGAGTTTAAAATAGTTTCAATCCAACATAGACTCGTTTGAGATTTAGTATCGAATAGAGAATTCGATACTAAATCCCGAATTGTCCACTTATTTGGACAGGTTAAGAGCGTGATTGTAATATGGCTTATCTTATCTACACGTTTTTTTTTTGTTTATTATATAAGTTTTGGTCCAGTATCTCTCTTATATTCTCGGGTGCATTGCAATATATGTGTACTTAGAGAACTAAAGGGAGATACTGCAGAAATTTTTAGTCAACAAAAATTCATATACTAAGATGCTGTATTACAGGAAAATCACATTTTACCAAAAAATTCAATCATTCTCTAACCACCTTCATGCTGCCCAATTTTTGATAAATCAATATAACAACCGTATAATGTTAGGATGAGTTCCGATCGTAGTTAGATGTAAAAGCGAATCAACAACGACTATTTATCATCACAATTCGTGGATGGAATCAAGAGTTTTATTGAATTTGCTCAAGCACATTGACGGACAGAGGCTGGAATGTCCTTGTTGTCATAGCAGACGTAGGAATAGTAGTTACCTCGATGTCGATGAGATTAAGTACCACTTTGTTAGACACGAGTTCGAGCCGAATTACTATAGATGGATTTACCACGGACAAAGCCGGCTCGCCACTTCTGGACGTCATCACGATTTTCATGCTGGAAGACCCTCTTACATCCCTTCTGAAGAATAATCAAACGCGTACATTAATATGGTTCAAGATGCAACTTGTCCTGATTTTAACGTGGTTGTTGATATGGAAGAGTCGCCGAACCCTGATGCTCAAAAACTTTACGACATGTTAAAAGCTGGAAATCAGACATTGTATCCGGGGTGCAAGGGACATACTCAGTTGTCAGTAGTATCCCATCTCATGAATTTGAAGTCAGAGAATCACATGTCTCATAAGTGTTATGATCAATTGAGTGAATTAATCAAAGAGATTGTAGCGAAAGACAATCTCGTACCCAATAACTTCTACAACAGTAAGAAATTTTTAAGGAGTACGATTGAATTATATTTGTAACAAAAAAAAAAACACACAATTCAATACAGGCTACATAGCAGACAGGCCAAGGTGACCACTATACTCCGGCAGATTTCTGAGAAGGAACTCCATCCCGTCGTTTGGTGCTATAAGGAGGTCCCTAAGGAGACTAAGGAGTTATGGTGGGAGATGTTTCAGGTAATTATTATTTTATTTCCAAATTTGTTAATATTTATTGTAACTACACAATAATATGTATCAATTGAATTGTAATTATTAGTTTATTTTGTAAGATATTTGTTATTGGGACCCGGAGGAGTATAGTGCTCAAGACATACAGAGAGTATTTGACTCGATGATTTCAGACAAGTACGGGAAAAAGCTGAACAAGTATAAACAGTATCATGCTTCTCATGGTGGTCAGCTGCAACCATGTGTTACCAAGGAAGTCTGGAGGTAAACGATTCTGTTATATATTTTTTTATTAAATTAGAATTTCATATTTCTAACAGATAATTTATATCGTATCTTATATATCATGCATCTCAACTAGGGCTTGGAAGGTTGAGTGGGATAAGCCCGAGAACAAGGTAAAATCCGAGCAGTGCAGCCAGAACAGGATGAGCGAGCTTGCTCGACCGGGTACTGGGATGTCGAAGCACAGGGGGGGAGGGCTAGATCTAATATCGATTATGCTCTTGATATCGTATGTAATTTCAGAATACAATAATATATTATTTATTTGTTTATTTTGAATGTTAATTATTTAAAAATTCTATTTGGATACAGGAGCAGGAGACGGGTGAGCCAGCCAAGGCGTACCAGTTTTTTGTACGTACACACAAGAAGAACGACGACATGTGGATCGATGCGAGATCCAGTAATATTAATCCGAGTCTTTTACTTATTTTTAACTTGTTTTTTTGGTTTTAATGTAGAATTTACTAACGAATTATATTTCAGGCGGAGTACGAGTGATAGCTGGAGGAGACACGTGCGTCTTCCCAGGATGTGAGTAGCGAGGTTGACCCTAACTGGGTTTTCTTCGACGTCGTCGGGTCGAGCAAGGGACGACACTACGGCATCGACTCGTATGGGAAGGTGGTTGTTGCTGCGAAGGGTTTTTTCACAGGCAGCTCTTCGTCTTCCTCCTCCCATCAGCATAAAACCCACGTAAGACAGCTCGAGGCGCAGCTCCAGGCGCAGACAAAGGAGTTGGAGGCCACGAGACTATCTCAGGAGGTGCAGCTCTAGGCCCAGAGGGAGGAGCTCTTGGCGGAGGTCTAAGCGATCGAGCAGCGATACCTCGAGTCTGAGCGACAACGTGAGGAGCAGCGCCGACAGCAGGAGGCATCTCAGGCACAAATGACCGAGATGTATGCTGATTTGTACATATTTGTATGTGATTTTCATGTGTTTTTGCATCGTATGTTGTGTGCTTTTAGGGTGTTTAGGTTTATCTTTTTATCGTTTTTCTTCCTTTTGATGTTTTTCGTCTCGTTTGGTGTTTAATGTGTTTTTACATTATTTTATATGAAATAATCTAACTTTTCTTTATTTTAGTGTTATAGCTCGAGACGACGAAGATTGGACGAGCAATGGACTGTGCTGACACTGGGTACCAATCTGACACTGGGTTACCCAGTGTCCGAGTCCTGCCGACACTAGCTGTCGATGCCCGCAACCTGCGCCTGCGTCGATCGACGCACCGTCGACGCTTTGTCGACGCAAAGCTTCTAAAGCGTCGATCCTAGCTCCGTCGATCGACGCACTGCCTGTCGACGCGTGCAGCCTGGCCCGCGTCAATCGACGCACCGTCGATGCTTGGTCGACGCAAAGCTTCTGAAGCGTTGATCCTAGCTCCGTTGATCGACGCACTGCCTGTCGACGTGTGCAGCCTGGCCCGCGTCTATCGACGCACCGTCGACGCTCCGACAGTTTGAGCGGTTATTTTCAAAATTCTATAAAATGCCGGTGGTGTCTTCATTTTGAAAGTGCTTTGACGAGGTGGAAAGGTCCAGAACAATGTAAAGAACCCTCGGTTCATGACACCTTTCGATTCATGCAAAGTTAGAGTTTTATAGTTCGTAGTTTCATCGTTTCTATGCCGTTCAACGTTCAAGGCCGTCTCTCGTCGTTGAAGATCATTGGATTGCTGATGCTTTCTCTAGATTATAGGTTTTTCTGCACTTTGTTATTTACTTTCTATAGTTGGCTTTGGTTATCTTTGAATGTTTATTATCTTTGAATGATTATGTTAATTTAGTTCGTATTTCTTTTACCGTTCGATTATGTTCATGCTTTGTGTTGAAATTATGTTTTGAAAATGATGATGCTTTGTGGCTAGATTTATCGTTCTAGTGTGCTTAGGGTCGTTTAGAGCCATCGGGATTGACAACCCCTATCGTGGAGACGATTCTGGCGCACTAGAACCCTCATTTTCATAATCGTATTTGAAGGCTATTTATTTTATGCTCGTAGATTTTAGAAAACCTCAAACCAAAATTGATTGAGTGTTTAGTTTAGTTTTTATTTTTGTTTCTACGTACATAAAATCGAACACCGAATTAGTTTCCGATTAGTCTTCCTTGTGATTCGACTCGAGTCAGCTTATCGCCTACAATAGCTCTGTTATCTTGCGGACGATCTTTTTATTTTAAAGCAAAAAAATTCGATTCAAAATTTGGCGCCATTGCCGGGGAAGGCTAAAGGCTACGATTTTTGGTGTTTGCTTTTATTTGTTTATTTGTGTTAGTGTTTGTTGTTGAATTTTGTTTTTGTTTATTTTTGTAATTTTTGGTGCATTTAATCTCGGTTTTTGAGTGTTGTGCTTTGTAGCCACATTTTTTTTAAGACTCGAGGTTTT
Organism: Phtheirospermum japonicum; assembly: GCA_014905375.1. Taxonomy (NCBI): domain Eukaryota; kingdom Viridiplantae; phylum Streptophyta; class Magnoliopsida; order Lamiales; family Orobanchaceae; genus Phtheirospermum; species Phtheirospermum japonicum. The sequence continues at coordinate 1,350,409 of BMAC01000077.1, forward strand.
AGATTGAAGATGGAGGATTATCGAGCGAGTTCGCCGTATGATGACTCTTACGCTCCATCTTTTGATGAGGAGATGTTTTGCCAAACATCTGATTGGCATGGGTTTTGACCGGCAATTCCTCTGAGTCTTGCAATGCGGAAATACGATCTAGATGAGTTTTACCTCGAGAAACTCCCGATTTTTCATGGATTTCTGAGCGAAGACCCGCTCCATTTCATCCGACACATTCCCTCTTTTCGGACTTACATGGGATCAAGAGATGATGCGGTTTTTCATGTTCAAGTTAAAGGATCGGGCGAGTAAATGGTTGACAAATATAGAGCCTGATTCCTTAAAAACGTGGGATGAAGTAGTGGATCAGTTCATGGTGTCATTCTACTCGTCTGAATGGGTCCCACCTTCGGTTTCTTACAATTCAAGCTTTAATGATCCATACGCTTCACTTAATCACTTTGATCACACCCCACGGCAAAGTTCCTATTGCCCGACATTTAACGAAATTTTACAATCCGGGTTTGGAAACTTTTTACACGGGATATGATTCGTATGCTCCACCTGATTCCGATTCTTCGAGCTACGCCCCGTTTCCTCTTCTTACATCAAACTCTTATGTTTCGAGTTTTAAGCGGTTTTTTCCCAAAACCACATATCACGATTCGAGATATAATGATCCGTGTGCTCCTTGCGAATCATATTCTTATACCCCGAGCTATGATTGTTATCCTTTGTCTCATTCGTGTATTACTGATCATGAAACTCGAGTTGAGGTAAATCGACCTCATTCTGACGAGGTGACGTTATTTGATTTGGTAGAGCCTACTGTGGATGTTTGTTCGGAAGAGGTTTGTAAGACGACTGAGATCGAGGAGTTCGTTGAGATTCGCCCCCTTGCGATTTTTGATGACACTGCGGATAAAAGTGTGGGGGTGTTGCCGTTGGAGTGCCCAGAAAATATTGGAGATTCGAGTCTCCGTACTCTTGGTGAAGAAGGTGGATTTATGGTGCAAATTTTGGAGGGGAGTGAGACTATTGAGTCATATTATGAACCACCCGAAGCTTTGTTGAAATTTGATTTGGAGGTGGTAGACGTGATAGTCGAGAAGGTGCCCAATCACCCCATGCTACAATTGCCGTTTGATATATTTGTGGTGATCGATTACTCGCGTTTCCGACCTCCGAAGCTAGTTGGAGTGTTCGGCATCTCGGGACATGCTTTTTATGCCCACCTTGGTGATTATCATCGCTAATTCTTGCTCTTGGAGAATACCAAGGCGTGGCACGATCGTTATCTATTTTTAGACCCGGGATGACATTGACCGTGGACGCCTTCAAGATAAAGACGTTAATCAAGCGCTTCTTGGGAGGCAACCCAAGCTCCTTTTATAATTATATATTTTTGTGTGTTTTGTTCTTCTTGTTTCAGGTCCCCTTCAATGTTGAGGCCCGTTGGATGATTTTTAACACTCAACTCATCCTCACAAGCACGATTTCAGGGACGTATCTCTCTTTCTCTTCCTTTTACCATACCTTGCTTAATTTTTCATTTTATACAATGTGGACATTGTATGGTTTAAGTGTGGGGGGTTTGTCCTTGGTTTGGTTAGTAATTTTTGTATGCTTGCTTGTGGTTGATTTGAGTTGTGTGTATTGATATTGATTGGAACCTTGACGAAGTGACGTGGTTAGATGCTTTGGTTAGGATATTTAGATTTCCGTTTGAACAATAGTGTAATTGTGGGGAATGAAGTGTAAATAGCCTATGAAGTGTTTTGTCTTCTGTTTTATTCTTGTTCGTTCTAAAGAGTCGAATACTCTTTACCAGCCCCGTTTTCAGTTAACCTCTATAGGACTTTATGTAATTTTTCTTTTTATTTTGGAGACGTTAAAACTCCACGTGCGATATTGAAGAATGTTATCAGTTGCACTTAGCAACGTAAGATTGGAGTCAATGAACTCTCGCTGTTGATTTATGTAAATTATGTTCGTTTAGTACCTTATCTCTTTAGGTACTCATATGAAAAAAATAAAAAGAAAAGAAAGAAAAAGAAAAATAAAAAAAAAAGAAAAAAGAAAAAAAAGAAAAGAAAAAGAAAGAATGAGTACAAGAAGAGAAAACCTTGTACAAGTTGAGTTCTTATTTTTATTTTTTATTTCTTAGATTATATTGTTAAAGAGGTGTATTGATAACTAGGCTAGTCGGGTGACGATTTGGCGGTTTGAGCAGGGATAGACTTTGGCCGAGGCATGGATGGGTGACTTACATGGAGGTCAACTCGTTACTTTTATATGTTCGGAAGCTAGTCTAAATCTCTTATCTCAACGTTATCGTATCGTCCTTTTAGTTGAGTTTTTAGTCGATCTAATGCATTAACTTCTTGAATCATATGGATGCATTAGTAATTAAGTCATCGGGTAATTAGCTTTTCCTTGTCTACCTCTAGATTAGATTTTGCTTGAGGACAAGCAAAAAGCTAAGTGTGGGGGAGTTGATTTGTACATATTTGTATGTGATTTTCATGTGTTTTTGCATCGTATGTTGTGTGCTTTTAGGGTGTTTAGGTTTATCTTTTTATCATTTTTCTTCCTTTTGATATTTTTCGTCTCGTTTGGTGTTTAATGTGTTTTTACTTTATTTTATATGAAATAATCTAATTTTGCTTTATTTTAGTATTATAGCTCGAGACGACGAAGATTGGACGAGGAATGTACTGCGCTGACACTGGGTACCAGTCTGACACTGGGTTACCCAGTGTCCGAGTCTTGCCGACACTAGCTGCCGACGCCCGCAACCTGCGCCCGCGTCGATCGACGCACCGTCGATGCTTGGTCGATGCAAAGCTTCTGAAGCGTCGATCCTAGCTCCGTCGATCGACGCACTGCCTGTCGACGCGTGCAGCCTAGCCCGCGTCGATCGACGCACTGTCGACGCTTAGTCGATGCAAAGCTTCTGAAGCGTCGATCCTAGCTCCATCGATCGACGCACTGCCTGTCAACGCGTGCAACCTGGCCCATGTCTATCGACGCACCGTCGACGCTCCGACAGTTTGAGCGGTTATTTTTGAAATTCTATAAAAAGCCGGTGGTTTCTTCGTTTTGAAAGTGCTGGGATGAGGGGGAAAGGTCAAGAACAATGTAGAGAACCCTCAGTTCATGCCACCTTTTGATTCATGCAAAGTTAGAGTTTTATAGTTCGTAGTTTCATCGTTTCTATGCCGTTCAACGTTCAAGGCCGTTTCTCGTCGCTGAAGATCATTGGATTGCTGATGCTTTCTCTAGATTATAGGTTTTTCTGCACTTGTTATTTGCTTTCTGTAGTCGGCTTTGGTTATCTTTGAATGTTTATTATCATTGAATGATTATGTTAATTTAGTTCGTATTTCTTTTACCGTTCGATTATGTTCATGCTTTGTGTTGAAATTATGTTTTGAAAATGATGGTGCTTTGTGGCTAGATTTGTCATTCTAGTGTGCTTAGGGTCATTTAGAGCCATCGGGATTGACAACCCCGATCGTGGAGACGATTCCGGCGCACTAGAACCCTCATTTTCATAATCGTTTTTGAAGGCTGTTTATTTTATGGTCGTAGATGTTAGAAAACCTCAAACCAAATTGGATCGAGTGTTTAGTTTAGTTTTTATTTTAGTTTCTACATACGTAAAATCGAACACCGAATTAGTTTCCGAATAGTCTTCCTTGTGATTCGACTCGAGTCAGCTTATTGCCTACAATAGCTTCGTTCTCTTGCGGATGAGCTTTTTATTTTAAAGAGAAAAAGTTCGATTCATATGCTCGTTTCTCGCAGTACCCCCTGACCGCTCGTCGTTGAAGCGTCAAAAACAATATTTATAAAGTCCTCGACTATCCTCTAATAACTAGTAGCAGTGGCAAGCAAGGGTCGATTCCACGAGGAGTGTGGATTAATTTGTGATTATTCGTATTCGAATAAAATAACAAACGGGGGTAGAGATGATAAACTAACCAAATAACTAAAGAACGCAATTAAATAACAAAATAAATAAATAAAGCTTCCAGTCCTAGTTCCGTTTCCACCCTCGTTCCACTTATTTAACCAATCACAATATCATAATCCATTCATCATATGCGGATAAAAATCCTAAGTAGCAATAAGCTCTGCTACTCGCATTTGCCCTTACCGTTTACTCAATTAAAATAAGCTCTTTAATTGATTCTAATTATTGAATAACCTAGAATAAGCTCTCTAGATTCAACCCAACAACAGCATTAATATCTAGGCAAATAGGTTAATCTAAGCAATAAACGCAGAAGATCGGTTTATTCAACCTATGTTGTGTTACCCCTAATGATACGAGACCATTAGTTGCTTCAGAGAAATCGAAACTATGACAATTACACGGGAAGCAGTTCTCTTTCTAGCAATTGATAACCAAATCCCTAATCTAGGTGGCCAATCCAAATTAAGAATTAAGCAATCATGATATGTAAACAAGATAACACAATCAACCGCATATGAAGAACAAAATAAAATATTGCATAAATCAATTAAACATAGTTTCACGAGGGTTTAGACATCCCTAGGACTAGATAAAACAATTACTCTCTAATGGAGTTCATAGAATAACAAGAAAATAAAGAAATAAAACATTGTTCTAAGATAGGGAAGAGATAAGAAAGCTTAGATCTTGGATTGTTGGTCTTGGCTTCAAGCTTTTGTTTATTGGGTGATTTGGGATCCCCTCTTCAAGCCTTGGAACCCTAGGATTGTGTCAAAGTCTATTTTTGACGAGTTTGGGTCGAGTTTATATAGAATTCCTATTTCTTGCCGCCCAAGATTCTTCCTAAAATAACTCGGCCGAGTCGGCATCGACGGAGCGTCGACTGACGCGGACCAGCCTTCGGTGTCAACGCGCATCATCCGCCCGCATCATCCTGCATAGGCGTCGATTGACGCGCTCCCAATCGACGCTTCAGGGCATGAGCGTCGACATTGCGTCAAATGACGCCCTTCCAATCGACGCTTCAGAAGTGAGCTTCGACATTGCGTCGATTGACGGACCTTCTATCGACGCTTCAGCAGCTTCCCGTCGACATGGCGTCGACTGACGCGCGCATAGTCAACGCAGCACCGCACATCACGTCGACTGACGTGAGCCATCCTCGGCATCGACGCTACCTCCCTGATTCGCCGGTTTCCTCTCGTCGCTTGGTTGATCCTTGTCTCTCAACTTTCTTGTAAAACCTCATTCACTTATTATAGCACCAAATACTGCAAAATAAAGAAGAAATATACAATTGGTGCTCCTCCATTCGTAATAGTAAATACGCGAGAAATAAACATATATGAGAATATTAAGCACATAAAAATATAGAGATTAAACCATTAATTACCGTACAATTTCTCGCTTATCAAATTCCCCCAAACTTAAAACCTTGCTTGTCCTCAAGCAACATGAAGAATTAAATCATAGGACAAACATAATATAAGTAACGAGATATTTTCACACAACCGCCAACTTCAAGGCCCCACACAAATTCATATTGAGTACGGAAACCACAAATATACATCAACAACGCAATAATCTAGAATTAACGCTGTTTTGCATGTAATTGTGGTGTTTTTCTCATATTTTTAATTAGAGTTTTATGTTGAGTTTATTAGTTTTGAGTCATGTTTATTTAGGTTTTTTGCTTTTTTTCTTGTTTTTGTTGTTTTTCGTGTTTCTAGTTAGTTTCATATTTAAGTGGGTTTAATGGTTCAATTGATTTGAGGATTGGTGAAATTCTTGGGTTTTTATGTTCAAAATCCTATTTTATAGGTAAAGGCATTAAGGGCAAAAGTTCAAGCCAAGCCGTGCCAAGGCGTGCCAAAATAGGTGCCAAAGAGAGGCTCCAAAATGCCAAATTCTCTGGAATACTAGCCAAGGCTCGCCAGGGCACGCCAAACTGTCCACACTGGGTGGCGCTGCCCACACTGGGTTACCCAGTGTCCGAGCAGCGCCCGCAAGCCTGCCGACAGCGCCTGCCAAGACGCCTGCACATCGCGCGCAGCACCCGCCCACACGGCGCCCGACACTTGTCACACAACTCGCCAGCCCTCGCCAAGCGTCACCAACACTCGCCCACAAGCGCCTGCCCAGGCCTGCCGACCAGCGCTCACCTGCGCCCAGGCTCAGCCATGGCCGAGCCACATCGAGCCGTGGTCAAGCCATCTCGAGCCATATCGAGCCAAAATGTGCAAAAAAGCTAGCCAAGAGTCTAGGAAGGTGCCTTCGGGTCAAACTTGGTCAAAATATGGATTTTCAAGCCTTAAAGGCTATTTTGGCTCATTTAAACCCAATTAAATGTAATATAAATAGGAGACTTCTTTCATTTTACAAAAAAAACACTTCTCATTTTCTCCCAACCCAAGCATGGGTTTGGGGTTAAAAATCCTCTCTAGTTTTTAAGATCTAATTTCTCTCTCTTAGGTTTTAGATTCAATTTCAAGCTTTCATGTAATTTCCTTTTCTAGATTAGATTTAATTTCAAGCACCTCCTTGGGTTTGTAAGCCTAAGAAGAATCCAAATACTCCTTTGGATTGTTACTTTCGATGCAATTTCATTCAAGCTTTGTTTCATTTCTTAATTCAAGTAAGTTTCCTTTAATTTCATGTTTTATGCTTTATTTCCATGCTTTGTTCTTCATTTCCATGCTTGTTCTTCATGTTATGCTTTTTCGCTTTGCTACTTGATTTCATGATGAAACATGTGAATTGACTATGGATTCTAGTTGACTGACACACCTAGGCTATAGATCGGGTCCTTGATCGTCTTGATTTTAATTTTTTCCTATGCTTTATTTTGATTTTTATTTTTATGCTTTGTTTCATGCTTAAATCCTAGATCTACTCTTTGTTTCTTGTTATTTTCTTTAAAGTTTTGAACTTTCTTGTTAATTTCTATTGCTCTTTCCATTCATGCTTTCAATTTTTGCTAATTTTCATTATTTAGGATTTTATGCATAGTTGTACCTTGTGCTTGCATGCTTGTACTTGGTGAAACATTGCATTTTCTTGCTTATTTTCATTACTTGCTTGCATTTTCATTTAAGGCATACGACCGAGGCATCCCACCAACTTGTTATTTCAATTACTAGCTTAGTTTAGCTATTTTAATTATTTTATTTTCATTTTTCCTTTATTTGAATACTTCAATTGAATCGATTTCCGATAATACCGAGCCATGAACCCGTTGATTCATTTCATGTTAGAACTATTACAACTGATGTCGAGCACTAAATAGGAACTATAAAAATGTAAGTCACAAAACTGGAAAAAGCAAAACAGAAAACAGAAATTATAAAATTAGTCGAGTCGAGAATTAATCTCTCTCCGCAAAACGAATTTGCCCCGATAGTGCGTCTTCGGTTATGGCAAATCATTCCTAAAGATGAAACGACTACGTCTTTGGTTTAACCACACCGTAAGAACCCAAAGCTCCGGCGAGCTGGTCGAATATGGACTGAGCTATATAAAAGGAAAATATGCAGGAAAGAAATACTTGCAGAATGTTGTTATATTTCAGATGTTCATGCGTGTGGGAAAAAATAATGAACTGGAGCTACTCACCCTTTTATAGGGTTGCTACCTGGGAGGTTACAGCCTACTTAATGACGACCTTAAAGGAGTCATTAATTCATTCAAACAAGCAGTCATCTGGCAGCATGAACCTGGACGGGTTCAGCGTGCAGATACATTGCATGTTTGAATTCGAACGTTATGGAAACGTTTGAACGGTCAGGAGTTGAGATAACTTCTCAGGCGTTTGAGAAAGTTCAAGGGTCAAACCGCACGTGGCTAAAAAGTAAGCCAGGGTTGAACCAGGACCAGGACCCCACTCGGACCATCACAATCGGACCAGCCAATTCGGACCAATTGCCCAAGACTCAAAACCCAAGAGCCAAGTCCCAAGTCCCAGGCCCAGGCCCAGAGCCCAGGACCCAGGACCGAGGTCCGAGGTCCGGGTCCAGGACTGGGACCGGGCTCGGGCTCGGATCCGCTCGGCTCCGCCGAAGGCGGACTGGCGAACCCAAGTCCAAGAGCCCGCGTGAGCTTCGTTTACACAAAGCCCACAATACCCGCTGGCCCACTTGATGTCCACTCATTAAAAGTTAAACACTTTTAAACTCCCTTCCACATTGAATTTTATTCAATGTGGGATAAACATTAAAGCATTAAAGTAACCATTCAACTTCCAAACACCATTTCTTACTCATCAATAAATGGATTTGAGAAATTCAAAAAGCTATAATTATCGACACAACACGTAGATAAAGCTTATACAATTCGTTAACACAAATTTATACTGTACAATTAAATTAAAATTAATCCAATTTACAACAATCCCCCACATGAGCGAGAAACTCCAAAAACCGAAATGCAAGAATGCAAATACATAGCTCAGTCCTTAAGAGACAATAGAGAATAGGGATAGGTGGCTTGTGGCCTTGAACCCTCCTTAGTTAATACTACCGAGCATACCGTCGGATTAGTGAACATAATTCTTAAACTATTCCCCTTTGTGTATACTAGACAATAGTACCAACCCACTAAGGTCTCAAAATTCTTCCGTTCTCACGTTTGTGTCTGTTTCTGACCATGGACAACTTCTTTGGATTCATAAGCTTCAGTAGAAGCGGCCCTCACTTCTCGCTTACATAGATGATTCTTCAAATCAGCATTCTGTCATACTCAAGTCAAAGATCTGCACAAGAATCATTAAAAATTAGAGATTTAACCTCACCACGTGACAGATTATAAACTCTACTTTTGCAGTTTAAGGAAGAGGGTCGTAGAGTTTAACTTACCCAGATTTTTGTAGTTTAGTTTTCCCATTGAA
>BMAC01000077.1:1376645-1429976 GCA_014905375.1 Phtheirospermum japonicum
TTTTAATTAAAGTCTCCTTTTAAATTCAAGCTTTAGCATAAAACTCAAACCAAACCAATGACTTAATGCTTTCTTAGGAGTAGATTAGTGTAATTAAGCTTAACAAGAGAATAAATAAAACCACCGACCGCCGATTATATCTATCCTCGAGAGACACGACTCGGGAAAACTTACCGCTCCACAATCGACTCCGTACTATTGCGGAGAAGATTTCTTAGAGTGCTAAGAATTCTTCGATCAATGCCTAAGCTATTTCCCGGCGTCCCTCAGTCTTCTCCGGAGCCTTCCACGCCATTGTTATTTTGTGAGGTCATTTCCCCTGTATCTCGTCTAACTTCGTAGCCCCTCTACAGTAGTCTCACCCGCAACATTCGGCGTCTAGGGTTCTTGCGCAAAATCCTATCGGGTTACATGGGTTGGGGTCAAACCCATCCTACCATTCCACCGATTTAGGCTGCTTCTGCCCGTCTTCTGATTCAGGATCCATCAACTTGCACGGACTGGTCAGCAATCCCACCATGTCGGTTTGGATTTTCTCCGCCGTCTATGTTGGTGGCGCATGCATGGCCCGTAAGCCACCTTCTTTTATCCAAATCACATCCGACATTGGTAACTTTCAAAATCATTCTCCCGTAAAAAAGGGTGATTATTTTTCGGTTAATATTGACAATTACCTCTACCAAAAATGGGTGGCAAAACTTCACAACTCTCTTATTCATTGTTTGTTTCGAAATAAAGGTTCTAAACCTTTGACGCTTGAAAAACTTCGTTTGTCTCTCCGAGCTTTGTGGAAAACATCCTTGATCTAAAATTTTATTTTGTTACGTAAGGGAATTTTTAGTGTGATTTCTTCTAATGCCTATGATAGAAGTCGTGTATTCTCTAAATTAGTTTGGAAACTTCAGTTCGGTTCTTTTTTACTTTCTTCTTGGTCGCCTGATTTCAAACTTATAAGGTTAGACCGTCTTCATCGCAAGTGTGGGTTCATATCTATGAACTCCCTATTGAAAATGGGATCGTTCATTTATTGGGAATATCACGAGTGTGGTTAGTAAACCTTTACAAATTAATGAACGTTCCGTGAATAGCTCGGTGGGTCATTTTATCCGAGTGTTAGTAGATTTGAAATTAAAAGTTCATCTTTAGAAATGTGCCATAATTGAGAGAGTAGGTTTTTGCATCTACGTCTCGCTTAGTTATGAGACTTTTCCTAATATTTTCCCATGTCACCAAGCTGTAGACCATTCGCCTTTTTATGCCCCTATTTGAAGCCGCGTATCTAGATGTCTCCTCATTTTAAGTCATGGAAACAAGTTCAACATGATAAAAGGCCTCGCCAATGCTTTGTTTCAAATGACCTACGAGGACGTATGCGACAACGAATAGAGTACCATTTGAAACCTAATGTCAATCCTAAAGTTATTCCTAAAACTTCATACCAGTTCTTATTCCACATTTAATGACTTTGAACAAATTTGACATTTAAATTCGGATGTTTGCATGGATTCGGGGATCACTTCGGATGGTATTGTACTCTCTTTTAGTTGTGAGTTTCACTCTGCCCTTGAGATTTCATCCCCTGACCACGGCCTTGCTCACGCCCGCTGCCTGCGGTGACTACATCGCAAGGAATCCCACAGTAATATGAGGATACCCTGACCGTGAATCTTCCCACGGTGTCCCTTCTCCAGCACTACACTCTATAACGGCCATAGACTCTTGCGACCCTGCCCATTGGTGACACTTTGCCAAGCAGTCTGCCGTAACATACTCTAACACAATCCGTGGCCATACCCTCGGTGCCCCTGTCCATCTTAGTCTTTTCGTATCTCAAATAAATAAATAGTATTTTGTTTTAAAGTGGCCTCCCCTCCAAATTATAAGTCTCACAACACTAGGGATCCATCTCATTTGATTGTGCCATGTGCCCCACCATCGACTAAGGATGTTGAATCTTAGCTTCAATGATGTGTTGATAAGGTAGCTGTAGTGACCTTGCCCATGGTTATGATATTGTTGATAGGGTTGACTTGAACCATCAAAAGGTTATGAAAATGATCGTTTGATGGTTTTTCTCTTTTGGAACATTCGGAGCAATGGTAATGAAGCCTCTCGCTTGATTCTTAAAGATATCTATTGGGTGCATTGTCCCATTTTTTTAGTAGTAGTGGAACTTATGATTTATTTTTCGGACATTCCTTCCATATTTTGGCGCTCTTTAAGAATCACCCTGATCACTGAAAACTTCATATTAATGGGATCCCAGATATCTGGTGCTTCACGAGTTTGAACATAACTCCTATGACGTAGTTGTATTCATTCGACCAAGATATGATCTTTAATGCTATCACTGGAGTTTTAGATTTGAATCACTTTTGTGCATGCCCACAATGCGTCTTCTGCTAGGTATGCTCTTTGAAGTGGTTTTTTGAGCTTCTCTCTCCCCTGGCTCTTTATTATTGGTGATATTAATACGGTGTTGGGTGCCCAATAAAGGCGCGGGAGCAGCCTGCCTAATACCTCTTTTTGCTCGAACTTAAAGAAAATGTTTAGATAGTGGTGGTTTCTTACAAGTTTCTACTCGTGGTAGTTTTTTCATGAGAGTTAGTCATTATCATAATAAGTTCATGTTTGCACATTTGGATTGTGTAATTTATTAGGTAGATTTTCCCCTCACTTATCATCATATTTTGGGTCTTATCTTTCCGCAATCCGGTTCGGACCATCACCCGATTCTTATTAATGTAGTAATGATACGGAAGTCATCTAGAGCCCATAGATTCTTCACTTTCAAAATCTTTATCACCCGCCTCATGATTAAGTTAGGATTTCTTCGGGATTAGAATGTTCAAACAGTTGGTAATATCCACCATCAGATCGTGGTGATTCAAGTAGAGCTTGTGGATTTATAGACTAAGTACTTAGATCTGGGGGACTCTAAAGCCAGTGTTGAGGTAGAGGTTAGACTTCAGGTGGATTCCTCCTCGTTGCTTGCTTCCCAAGCTTCCATTCTTCGACACAAAAGTCGAGCTGACAGGCTTTCAGAGGGGGACCATAACTCCACTTTCTCCATCGCAACATTAAAGATTTTGTTGCTGAATCTTCAATACTGAGTTCCAGATTGATGGTATGATCAACCATAATTTTGATGTGATCAAGATTAAGATTATCTCCTTTTTCTCGGTTCTTTTCTATGTTAACCATCCCTTGACGGATCCAGGTTGGATAAGAGAGGTTTTCCAGCCCATTTTTAGCTTTGATTCGAAATCTTCTCTATTTAGTTATTCCGCGTGATGAGGAGGTTCGTGTGACTCTCTTTGTGCTTGGCTCGAGTAATACCCCCTTCTTAGACCATTTTAACAAGCATTTATTTCATAAGTGCTAGGATGTGTTCAGTTTTGATGTTTGATAGTGGTTCTCTAGTTTTTTGAGTCCACCTCTCTTCCTATGAGTTCTAACTCTAGCTTCATGGGCTTTATTCTGAAAGTTAAGGGATCTATGCATGTCGAGAACTTCCGCTCTATTACTTTTAGAAACTTCTCATTAAAGATTATCACTAAGATCTTGGCGACTTAACTTGGTGTGGTCATTGGTGGAGTGATTTTTGAATCCCAGTTTGTTTTAATTCCGGGCGAGAAAATTTATGATTGTATTATGGTGGCTTCGAAGCCTTTTAACTGCCTTAGTTCTTAAACCTTTAGAAAGAACATGATTACAGAGATCGATATTCAGAAGGCTTTCGACACATTGGATTAGGCCATTCTTGTTGCGATTTTGCATCATTTTGGGTTCTCTCCTATCTTTATTGGCTAAGTTGAAGCAATTGTGGCCTTGGCTTGTATTTCAGTGCTTCTTAATGGAAGTCTGGCTAGTTACTTTAATTTATCCAAGGGGTGCGTCAAGGGTACCTGCTCTCCGCTAGGGGTGGCAATATGATGCACGACACGATTGACCGACATGAACACTGCATGAGAAAATAGGGTTTGGGCTGAGAACCGCTATCATGTATTTTATTAACTAACAGGATAAACACGATAAGGCACGATAATATTTTAATTTCCCCTTTATATCTTCATTTACTCATTATTAGTATTTGTAAATTTTAATTTATCATTAGTACATTTGTCATATTATAATTTTAAATATATTTGACAATTTGTATTGATAACTTTATAAATATGTATTATATTTATTAAGAAAATCATGTATTTTATTAACTAACAGGCCTAATGCGCGGTTCCGGATTAAATAATTTCAGCATTTTTGCTTATCGTGCCGTGCTGTGCTTTTCGTGTTTTTATCGTGTCGTGTAGGGTTTAGATTATAGGCCCGTTAAGCTTATCGTGTCGTGTTCGTGCCTATTCTTATCGTGTTGTGCCTTATCGTTCCGTCCCGATAAGAGCCCGGAACGACCAATTTGCCACCCCTACTCTCCGCTACTCTTTTGCATTATGGAGGATATCTGTGCCTGCACTCTCTGTCACGCCTCGGATTTTGGCATGATTGCTTTGTTTCAAGCTAGATACTCTCTTTACTTTTGGACTTGCTTGCTTTTATGTGGATGATATTCCCGTCATGAGCCCCACAGTATCTTGGATATTGTTAGACGTTACGATGATAGCTCCGGGCAGGTAGTTATTATTCATACATATTTATGTGTGATTTTCGTATGTTATTGTGTCTTGTTTGTGTACTTTAGTCAGGTTTTTGTTGTATTTTCTCCCATTTTCATTGTTTTACATTTTCATAGCTTTGTCGTCGTTTTAGTATTTTTAGTAATTTTCTCATATTTTTATAGATTTTTATGTTATTCTGCTTTTCTTGGTTTTGGGACAATCGAGCGGGCCCTGGAGCGTTTATGAGGATCATAACTAGCTCAACTTGACAAAACACGACCAGTATCTATGAAGCACAACCATTGATTGACACACCATCAATGGCCAATCGACACGCCGCTCTCGCCCATGTCGATCACACAGAGTCGACCAACTGGCCGAGATTCTCGTGCCACCATCGATCGACGCTTGACTGATGTGTCATCGAAACACTACCATCTTCCCAGCATGGACAGCTTGCGTCGATCAAAACATCATCGACGACAGAGAAATCTTTAAATGATGGTCAACCGACGGAAGTTCATTTCTTGTCCATTTTTGTCAAAATTACCATTTCATTCCCACCTTCACCTATGCAAACCCATAAACCAAGCTACATTTTGGTGCCCTTTAACCCTTTAAGGTTTGAGAGCCCAAGCTTATCTTTTCATCTTTCTGTTCCTCCAATCATAAACCATCCTTAGTTAGATTATCTAGTAGAATTTTATCTTAGTTCCTAGATTAGTTTAGTTTGTAGTGTGGATTATCTTATTGTACTTGATGAAGCTTTCTCTCTTGTAGATTTCAAGATTCGAAGATTTCTACTTAGGGTAATTTCTAGTTCTTATTCTCTTGTTTTTTCTTTGTAATTTCCATGAATTTTTGAAGTAATCTGCTTTCATATGTATAGGTTGTAGTTTAAATTTAAGCTTTTCTTGTTTTGTTCTTCACCTTTTCAATTTCCACAATTGTTGTCTTTTTTCTTGGTTTTTAAGATTTTTACTTCTTTTGGCATGCTTTAGGTAGTTGGTAGTGTAGAGAATTGAGTTTAGCCATATTTAGCTAGTAGTTAACTGATTAGCACTAATTTGTCTTGATTTTAGTTCGTTTTTGTTATTGTTTTTGGTGTAAGTTGGATAGATTTAGCATATTTTCTTATCTCCAACATATTTTATCATATTTTAATTATAATTAATTAATTTTGCATTTATTTTAGGTATTTTGAAGATTTTTTGTTCAGACATAATCAAGGATGGGTCTAAAAGTGGAGTTTCAGCGAAAACGGGCCTCGATTTGAAGTATTAAAGTTGACACTGGGTATGCTGATTGACACTGGGTTACCCAGTGTTGACTGTACTACCTGTCAGAGAAGTTAGTGGTAATCGTAACCGCTAGGCATACCGCTAAAGCTACCGTTAGCGGCCCAGAATCCTATTCTTGGGAGGTTTCTTGTGCTTCAATTCTTTGCAATCCTATATATACCTTACCATACTTCTTCAAAGCAAAGTTGGACGTTTTTTAAGGGGATTCCTAGGGTTTTTCAAACCCTAGGATTGCTTCAATTCACTTGATAATTCTCCATATTTCTTAATTTTAAATTTCTAGTTTTTAGATAAAGTAGATTAGTTCTTAGGTAATTTAGATTCAAGATTTCTTCAACCAAACGCTGTCAATTCATCTTCGTTTAATTAGTAAGTATTTATTTTATACTCTCTTAAATTTAGTTGCATGCTTTTTATTAGTTTAATTAATTCTCTTAGAATAATTATTAATTTCATGACGAATTGTGATTTTGATTGTGTTGGGATTGAGATATTGATTATGTTGATAATTATTGGCTAGATCTAATGGGTCTAGAGACTAGATTCATTGTGAACTATCAATTGGGTTATTCCAAGAGATCGTGGAGACGAATCAAAACTCTAGAACCCTAGTTTTCTTAAATAGTTTGAAAAATCTTTTAATTAATAATAATTTCAAGATTTAATTGTTCTTAATTAAATTAATCTTAGATTTTAGATAATTAATTCTTCGATTAAATAACCTTTAGTTTAAATTAATTAGGTCCTAGTTTAGATAATCCTTAGAATTAATTTAGTTTAATTAATCCTTAGATCTTAAAATTCTCAAACAAATATTGGACCGTGTGTTTTTCTTTAATTTCTTACTCGTGAAACGCAAACGCAAAACAAACTTCTGAATCTAGCTTTCCTCTGAGATCGACACTAGTCAACTTACCCACCTACAAGTGATCCCGTACTCATGCGGGCGAACTTTTTAAAAAAATTGACAACTTTAAATAAAAATAGGTGCGGAAAAGTTCGAATCAAAATTTTAGCGCCGTTGTCGGGTAAAGCTAATTAGGTTGTGAATTTTGTGTTTGCCCTTCGTGATCTTTATTTTATTATGATTTTTCTTTTCGTTTATTTTTATTTGGTACGTTTAATCTTGTGCGTTGAGTATTGTGTATGCAAGGTACATCTCTTGAAGCATAGATTCAACGACCGAAAAATTAAAAAAAAATCTAGAAAAATTTTCAAAAAAAAAAATATTTTAGCGGTAACCTAACGGTATCTGTAACCATTAAAGCTACCGTTAGTTTTAAAAAATATATATTTAATTTTCAAAAAAAAATTGTTAACGGTAACACTAATGGTAGCTGCTACTGCTAAGAGCTACCATTAACCTTTAAAAATATATTCAGTTTTTTTTTTTAAATTTTCAAAAATAGATTTAAAAAAAAATTTAAAAAAATGTCGTGAAATCGAGGATATCAATCGTGGGTCGAACAAGGGTATGACGATCCATTTGATTTTCCTTTTCGTGGACCGCCATTCCAATAAGCCCTTCGATGAAAGAGTATGAAGTAGATGATTTTTACTACATGCAACTGCCGGAATTTAGTGGGCATCCGAGTGAGGATCTGGTGAAGTTCATCTAAGAATACGAAGCCGTCACCTGGACTTTTCCTCTTCTCGGCCTTACAAGAGAACAAATTAGGAGACGATTCTTTTTTTGGCAACTAGATGGTCGAGCATGGCGATGGTGGGTAAATTTGGTGCCCAATTCCTTGCCAACTTGGGAGTACGTATACGAAGAATTCATGGTGAAGTTCTACACACCTAGATGGCACCAATACTACTCAAGCCGGGACGATGTTCCATATGCCACACGCGCTTATGATTACGAGCCATATATTTCTCAAGATCAAACTTCTTCCTATTCGTACCGTGATTGTAGCCGTTGAGGAGTAATTGAGCATTGGGCGACTGACTGCCAAGTAACATTTAACGAAGAGCCACTGGAGGATGATATTGACATTCGGAACAATACGAGCTACGAGTCTTATTCTTCTTACGACCAATTCTCCTACTATCCTAGCTGTGAAGAATACGAGCAAGATGACCAATTTTTGGCGCGGCAAGAGGATCAAGAAGCCGAGACCATTTGTCAACAAGGCAACATTGAGCAATTAAAGGAATATGACTTTTCTACGATTGCGGAGAATGTAGAGAGGGCGTGTGCTCAAATAATGGCTTCTTTAGAAGAATCGTCGAACGAGTGGGATGAGGTACCGATTCTTGATGTTGTGGAGCCCCATTTAGAGGTTGAGGATGCGAGCTCGAATTCGTGTTTTGAAGAGGATGAGTGTAAAGAAGAGGTTTTAGAGAGTTTAGTTGAATTTGCTCCTATTGTGCTTAATGATGAAGTGTTGGATGAAGATGTAAGAATGTTGTCGTTGGAGAGCCCAGAGGTTGATGTAGTAATGAGTTTACTTGAGTTTTGCATAGATGAAGAAGAAGTGGCGCCAACCTTGGAAGATGTGATTGTTGAGCCTCACGTCATGCCATTGGAAATCCCGGTGGTTGATGAGAATTCAAGTTTACTCGATATATTTTAAGATGTTGAAGGGGATGAGCCGATTTTAGAAGATGAATTTATTGATCCTCACGTTATGCCACCCGAACCGTTGATGGATTTTAATTTTAAAGTGGTGGAAGAATTAATCGAGAAGGATGCGACGGTCGAGTCTAATATTGAGCTACCCGAAGCTTTAAACAATTTTGAGATGGAGATGGCGGATGAGATAGTTGAGGAAATTCCCAAACCCCCTGCTTACGAATTTAGTTCCCAATATTTCTCAAAACTTAGAGGGGGGTTTTAAAAAAACGAAGGAACTTGGATTAGAGGATGATAAATTCTTATGTTCGACGGATTTTCTCGTATTTCCAAAGTCTAAGGATCACCATGTGCCCAACTTGATTTTTGATATGTTTTTGGTGATAGATTATTCGCCTTTTTGACCGCCCAAGCGAGTTGAGATTTTTGTTCTACGACTTGCTTACCATGCTCGCCTTGGCGAATTAAATTGCCT
The DNA here is from genome assembly GCA_014905375.1 of Phtheirospermum japonicum. Lineage (NCBI taxonomy): Eukaryota > Viridiplantae > Streptophyta > Magnoliopsida > Lamiales > Orobanchaceae > Phtheirospermum > Phtheirospermum japonicum. The sequence continues at coordinate 1,385,616 of BMAC01000077.1, forward strand.
ACTCTTTCTCTTGGAGAATACTAAGGCGTGGCACAATCGTCACCTTTTCTTGGATCCGGGATAGCATCGTTCGTATAAGGCGTCGAGCTTCCGATGTTAAACAAGCGCTTCTTGGGAGGCAACCCAAGTATTCATTTTCTTTTCTTGTTCTTTAAGTTTTTCTAGTTAGTTTGTTTTTGTTCGTTTGTTTTGTCTTTGTAGGTTTTTATTCGAGGCATTTTTTTCACGAGAGTCAAGACGAGGGATAATTGCACAAGCGCCTTTTGGAGTCGCTCGCCTATTTTTCAGGGACACTTTCTTATTTCTTTCCTCTTTTGATTTGATTTTATATATATTTATGACATTCAGGAGATTGCTGTATTTTTAGGGGGGGTGGTTGAGTATGACTTGTGATTGATAATTGTGCAATTTGAATTCGTTGATTTGTAGTATCTAATATTTTACGTGATTAATTGCTATTTCCGCGCTGAATTGTGTTTGTCTGGCTTGCCTGTCAAAGTTAATTAAGTATGATTTGAAGTTCTTGTCTTTTGAGCGTGTATAAGTGCATAAATTTTTTAAAATTATTATTTATATATTGAAAAATGGTACTTTGACGCAATTAATTTCACAAAACCTTAAAAGCAGCGTCAATTCAAAACTTCTTCATGCAAAAAGCCAGTGAGCAGCCTGAGTGTTTATCATCATTGCATGTACTTGAGTGAGTTCTGTTTTGAGATCTCTTTGAAATCACTGTGTGTAGTTATCTTTGAACATGATGATTAGGCACAGAATAAAACCTTTATTCCGGCCATATCCATAAATTTTAGACACTATAAATTCCGAATGAGCCCCTCATAGCCAAATAATCCATTTCCATTAGACATGAGTGTTTATGAGTTGACTCCAACAACCATTAAAAGCGTGGGGTAGGAGTTAGTTATTTTTATTGGTTAGTTGTATTCTGGAAATTTTATTAGGGATTTACGAAATGTTGTAATAAAGGATCACCATCCTTCAATTAAAAAAATAAAAAAGAAATGACCCCATAAAAATGAATAAAAGGGGGACAAAATATATAAAAAAAAAGAAAAAAAAAAAAGAAAAGACCCCATAAAAAAGGGGGATAAAATAAAAAGAAAGAATAAGAAGGATGGTGAATCATGTCGAGTTGTTGCCTATGTTTATAAAGTCTTGCGTTTATTGTTTATTTTCTTAAAGCCTAATGTTTAAGAGGCAATGAGTTATGTTGTAAGACAAGCGTATTATAAGATTCTATATTCTTAAGTGGTTTGAGCTAAAGTTGGTTTTGGGTTACGAGTTGAGGAATGGCCTAAGTATAAAGGCTACGTTATGAGAGTTAAGTGAGGTTTTATTTGAATGAGGTGAAGCAACTAGTTTCGTGATTAGAATAGTTTGGTGAGTTATTGATCACGTTAGATCGTGAGTTAGTCACACGACTTATATATTCCATACCCATCCAAAGAGCCTACATTACAACCCAAAAAGACCTTTTCCGACTCTTTGTTGATAACGCACTTAATTTGTGATTGAGAAGAGATTGATTTTTGGTTCTTATTTATTATGCATGTATTTATATGATTTGAGTGTATACACGTCCCAATAAAAAATTCTCGAGTGCTTTGAGCATACACCCATATATATTACCCTTTGTGAGGATGCATGATTTTGTTTTTGGAGCGACAATGTAATAAGGGTGGAGTGTTTGAAGTTGCGTTGCATGTATCTATATTTTCAAAATTATTTATGTAGCACGACACGACTCATTGGTAGGATAAATTTTCATTTTTGTTAGTCTTTGAAACGAACAAAACAATAAAGCGTGGGGTAGTTGATTAACACTAATTTGTCTTGATTTTAGTTAGTATTTTAGTTTGTTTTTGTTATTGTTTTTGGTGTAAGTCGGATAGATTGAGCATTTTTCGTATTTTCTTATCTCCAACTTATTTTATTGTATTTTAATTATAATTAATTAATTTTATGTTTATTTTAGGTTTTTTGAAGATTTTTGGTTTGGACATAATCAAGGATGGGTCTACAAGTGGAGTTTCAGTGAAAACGGGCCTCAATTTGAAGTATGAAAGCTGATACTAGGTATGCTGAGTGACACTGGGTTACCCAGTGTTGACTGTCTGTTGACTACCTGTCAGAGAAGTTAGCGGTAACCGTAACCGCTAGGCATACACTAAAGCTACCGTTAGCGGCCCAGAATCCTATTTTTGGGAGGTTTCTTGTGATCCAAGTCTTTTTAATCCTATATATACCTTACCATACTTCTTCAAAGTAGAGTTGGACATTTTTTAGGGGATTCCTAGGGTTTCCCAAGACCTAGGATTGCTTCAATTCCCTTGATACTTCTCCATATTTCTTAGTTTTAAGTTTCTAGTTTTTAGATAAAGTAGATTAGTTCTTAGGTAATTTAGATTCAAGATATCTTCAACCAAACGCTGTCAATTCGTCTTCGTTTAATTAGTAAGTATTTATTTTCTACTCTCTTAAATTTAGTTGCATGCTTTTTATTAGTTTAATTAATTCTCTTAGAATATTTATTACTTCCATGACGAATTGTGATTTTGATTGTGTTGGGATTGAGATATTTATTATGTTGATAATTATTGGCTAGATCTAATGGGTCTAGAGCCTAGATTCATTTTGAACCATCAATTGGATTATTCCAAGAGATTGTGGAGACGAATCGAAGCTTTAGAACCTTAATTTTCTTAATTGTTTTAAAAATCTTTTAATTAATAATAATTTATAGATTTAATTGTTCTTAGTTAAATTAATATTAGGTTTTAGATAATTAATTCTTAGATTAAATAATATTTAGTTTAAATTAATTAGGTCCTAGTTTAGATAATCCTAAGAATTAATTTAGTTTAATTAATCCTTAGATCTTAAGATTCTCAAACAAATATGGACCGTGTGTTTTTCTTTAATTTCTTATTCGTGAAACGCAAACGCAAAACAAACTTCCGAATCTAGCTTTCCTCTGAGATCGACATGAGTCAACTTACCCACCTACAAGTGATCCCGTTCTTTTGCGGGCGAACTTTTTAAAATTGACAACTTTAAATAAGAATAGGTGCGAAAAAGTTCGAATCATTAACTGGTAGTATAAAATAGCTTTTTAGGTTAGTAGATGTGTAAGACTAGCTTTTTAGCTTGTCCAAGAATAGATGCTTGTTTTAATCTATTGTGCTTTTAGTTAATTCCTCATGGTGTCACTAAACTTGATTATGTATTTCTTTATTGGTTTAATTATGATCATTCTTGCTCTTAATTTATGTTATTGCATTTTTTGATGATTTTATTGTAGAATATATAGGTCTAGGGTCTAAATGAGTTTAGAACCATCAATTGGTAATTATCGAGTGTTTAATCGAGAATCGGGATTCACAACCCTGGTTTGTAGATTAAGTGTTTAATAAACTAGCAATTGGTCATGGAGACGAGTTTAGAACCCTATACCCCCATTTTACTAATCTTCCTCAAGTTCTCGATTTCATTTCTCATCATATAAATTATTATCGTAGTTGCTAGAAACCAAAAATCCAAAAATTGATTATGTATTTAGAATATCTTTTTCTTTATTTTATATTTCGTGATTCAAACCAGAAAAACCACTTTCGATTAGTCTTCCTTGTGAGATACGAATTGAGTCACCTCACCATACTACGATCGACCCCGTTCTCTTGTGGGCAATGCTCAAAATGTTTGTTAGAAAATAGTGCGTCCGAGATCATTTCAAGTTAGTCCCGACACTACAAGAAATTTGATGTTCGATGACGATACGTTTCGTCATTAAAAGTCTATTTTCTTGTCACTGAAGAGAAACGGTGACGACAATTGAGCGTCACAGCGGTTGTCAATGTATGACTGTCATATTAGGTAAAAGTGACAGTTTTTTGAAGCGCGTCACTAAATGTTCGGTTTTGATGACGCTGATGTAAATTGTCATCATAGATGATTCTATTTGGTGACGCTGAATTCGTCACGTAAGTGATTGAAAAATTGTCATCAAAAGATCGGTTTTGTCACGATATGTTACCATTTTCAATGACGAACACTTAATTTGTCATCAAAACATTTGACATTCCGTGACAAACATAACTACGGTGATAATTTTTATTAAGTTATAATGACACTCATATTGTCATAATATGTATTAAATATTTTCCAAATATAATGTAATTCATCACGATAGATCTATTTTATAGTGACGCAATATTGACCGTCACTGAACATCTATACTTACAATGACAAACCATTGTGTCACCATTTACTATTAAATGTGATGAAATCATTTGTCATGAAAAAACTAGCAATATATGACGCATTTTATTATCATCATAAAAGATATATGTTCAATGATGATTTAAGGGGTACATATGGTGATAAAATCCATTGTCATTACATGAGCTTATATGGTGACAAACCAATCATCATAAATGATTTAGTTTAAGTGACAAGTTCAAAGTATTATGTGATGAAACAAGTTGTCATAATTTATTAAAGTGACAAATTTGAAATACTTATGTGACGCTTAAAGTTGTAATAATTGAGTGAACACGATTTGATTGTTTACTTTCATGACGACATAAATTGTCCTAAATATATGCATTAATTTGTCATTATTCTTTTGTAAGGAAAAAATATCATAACGATGAAAATGAAAGAAAATGAGCATTTATCATTACAATATAATGATAACAATATTCCAAAATATTTCTTCAATGATTTCGAACATACACCAAAACACTTACAACTAGCCAAAATATTACTTTGAAATACCCAGAACACATACCAAATTAGACATCTAGAATCAATGTAGTTGAATATTCAGAATAAGGACTTGGAAGCGTAAACTAAACTAAAAGAGTTATTTCATATACCAAGACTTGAGTCTGACTTGTTCCACATGTCAACATTGCCAAGCAAAAGCAAAAGTGGGATCAGACCACCTGCAAATCTGAAATTTATAATTCAAAATTAGTTTATAATCAAACCATCAAAGAAACACTATACAAAGTTCACAAAATTGAAACTAGAAATTCCGACTTACGTGGAATATAATGGATCAGGTCCCACCCAAAGCATTCCCACCCAAAGCAGACTCATTTGCTCTCATGAAGGTCATAAGCTTGTTGATGCACTCTCCTTTCTGTGTCAGTTGATTTTTCAAATCATCGACTTCATTCTTGAGCTCCGTCACTTGACCTTCCGAATCCTGTAGCTTTCCTCGAGTGTCTGCTAGTTCCTTTTGCAGGAGTTGGGTGTTCGAGTCAGGAAACATGCTGTGTTTTCCTGGAGGTTTCAGTCCATAACCAACGCCTTTGATATAACAAGATGCATGTCCAAGAACTTCAGTTGCTATTTCTTGTTCAGTCTTCTCAATCCCTTCTTCGGCATACTTTTCTTTCCTTGCTATCATCTCATCCTAAAAACACATCGATGTAAGTATAATAATAATAATAATAATAATAATAATAACATGATCATTAACGAAGTTGGATTATAAAAAGCATGTGTTAGTTAGTTAGTTAGTTACCCAGTTTTCTCCTGCCTCATCACTTGACCAACCACCTTTCACGGTATAATGTGTGCGGTTTTAAAGTTCAGTAATATCACATTCATCATCGCCTTCTCAGACTAATCGGCATTTAAAAAAGAAAATAAAAAAAATCAGAATCAGAATAGAAATATAGAAATTGCACCAAAAAGGAATAAACTTAATACTAAAATCTTCATTTCGTTACACTTAAGTGGATTTAATTTATATATCACTGTCAAAGATTTTCCCTTTATATTGCAACAAATTTCACAACATTTTGATTTTACTAACCAACCGCTAATATATCTGAGAATTTTGTTGTAAAAATCTTGTTAAGACTTACAAATTCATTTTGAAGAACAGTGAAAGGAGTTCGGCCTGTAATATGTGGAGCTCGCAGTTTTTTCCGATTTCTGGTATTAGCCTCACTTTGATTCTGCAAAAACACAAATAATAATATTCTCATGGTTGAAAAATACATATGATATATATAATACTATATGTTGATGGTCGGTATCATCCCGAATACTCCACGGAGGAACCGAGCCGAACCACTCAAAGTAATCTGGAGAACTCTACTGGCTGAGCCGGAAGCGCCGAGCAGCCAAAAGTCCATGCGCGGTCTGCCGAGTCCTGCCCGGCGACCCACCGAGCAGAGCCCTCCGAGAAGAGCTTGCTGAGCAGGGAGCGTCGTGCACCTGACCTACCGAACTGCTGAGCTCGGTTGTGTAATTAACTACCGCCGCGGACCGGCGCTGAGCGCTGACGCCAATCTACCGCACAGAGTTCACCGAGTTGCCAAACTGCCGAGCTCGGCCGCATCGCTGACACCCCTCCATTTGACTGAATTGAATGTTCAGACGACCACGACTTGATGAGCCCGAACCCGCCAATGCATAGCCGACTCCGCGCTCAGTGTCTTGTTAATGGTCAATATCGTTCGGGAGACAAGTGCTGAACCAAGCCGAGCACACCCTGCCGAGCTGAAGCACAGCACACGAGACCTACCGAGCACATCTGCACAATGTCGTCGCGCACACACTCGCCGAACTGGAGCACACGGCATGCCAGAGTCGCTGAGCGTATCCACGTCAGGCCGCCAGACCCACACCGCCGAGCAGGACTGCCGAGTAGACTACCACAGTCCGCCGAGTCCTGCGAGGCTGACGCCAAAAAAAGTGCCTAGCAGAACTCTGCCTAGCAGGATTTTGTCAAGCAGAACTCTGCCGAGCAGGATTTTGCAGAGCAGACCAGCACAGTTCATCGAGTCCTACGTAACTGGCACCGAGCAGGACCGCCGAGCAGGATTTTGCCGAGCAGACCAGCACAGTCCGCCAAGTCCTGTGCAACTGGCACCGAGCAGAGTGCCGAGAAGGACTCCGCCGAGCAGGACCACCGAGCAGGATTTTGTCGAGCAGACCAGCACAGTCTGCCAAGTCCTACGCAACTGGCGCCGAGCAGAGTGCCGAGCAGGATCGCCAAATGGAGTCTCGCCAAGCGAGCCAAAGCAGTCCGCCAAGTCCTGCACAACTGGCACCGAGCAGAGTGCCGAGCAGGATTTTGCCGAGCAGAGCAGCACAGTCCGCCGGGTCCTGCAAAGTCGGCGCCGAGTATAGTGCCGAGAAGGATCGCCGAACGGAGTCTTGCTGAGCGGGCCAACGCAGTCCGCCGAGTCCTGCAAAGTCGACGCCAAGCAGGAAGCGCTGGACAAGAAATGCCGAGCAGGATTTGCTCTCCCGACATGTGCATGGTTTGATCATTTCGTTTCCAGTTAGTTGTCGAGCTGAAAATGTCGAGCTGAAGTATTAGACTAAACACTCCGGATCCGTTCGGTGTGAAAGGTATTTGAGGTCAGCATCAAGTCGGTGGAAAATGTCTGAGGTCGGCATTGAGTCGGTGGACATGTGGGTAGAAATTTTGGAAGGCCACTAGGAGAGTGACAGGTGTCCAATTAGGGTTTCAATGGAAAACTATAAATAGCCTCTCCGATGGAGAGAAAAGAATCCCCAATTTTTAGAGAGAGAAACATAGAGAGCTTTAGAGAGAGAAAGCTTGTATTTCAAGGTCAAGCATCTGTAAAAAAGGGTCCGGCTAAGGCCGATCCGAACTGATTTTGAGGAATAAAAGTTAAGCACTTTTTCCCACTCGTTTCTACTATCTAATTGCTGTTCTTCTTGCTATTTTTGGTTTTGTATTGGTTGTGTTACTCTTAACATAAACAAATTGGTTCTAGAGGAAGGTTTCTTGTGATCTGCAGTCCCACTTGCTCAGTCAGCCCTCCAAATTTCGTTTTCTATCTTCTATCCGATTTTCATTTTTTCGTGAGGAGCTGAACCTGAGCTCTTTATTGTTTTTGAGTTCGGTGAAGAAAAAAGGGGAGTTTCTGTTCAACCTACCCACAATTATGAGCCCTTCGGAAAGCTCAAGGAGAAATCCTGGCAAGGAGCTCCAGGAGAGGACTGTGCAATCGGGTCCAAATGAGCTCGACCCGGAATAGGTGCAGTCATTCATGCAGCACCTTGCCTTCGCTAAGGAATTTGAATAGATGATGAAGAAGGCAGCAAAATCAATCTTGACACCAGAGGCTCTGGTCGGCAATCCCAAGAATGATGACCTCCAGGAAGGACAATCGGAATTAGACCCAGCTCAAAAGTGCTGCTGGTCTATTAGGCCAAGGCGGATAAATATGGTCGAGTGGATAAAAGGGAATGAAGAGCTGGTTGAGGATCCTAACGGGGATGAGCCCGGAAACACAATCCCTGAGGAAGAGATGAACACTCAGATAGATGAATTGGCACATGCAAACCATGAAAAATGAAACAAAGATGCTTTGGGCTCAGGAAGGGTAGCCAAGCTAGCGGAAGAAGAACTAGAGAAAGAGCTAAAATCCAATCGCGAGAATGACTAGTATGTTGAGCTCTTCCAAAATGAACAGAGCAAAGAACAAAAAATGGAAAAAGAACTCTCCGGGAAACAGTTCCGAACAGAGATTGCCGACCTCAAAAAAGCCTAATAGAGTGAAGAAAGGAAAATTGAAAACAAGCTCTCTGGGCAACAATGCCGAACAGAGATTGCCGATCTCAAAACATTCGAGCAGGAAAGAAAACAAGAGTGTATGCCGAACTTGAACAGACCGAGCAGGAAGATGCCGACCTGAGCAGGGACCGAGGTCGGCGGCCAGAAAAAGAACCGATGTGGTAACTCAAAGACATCGACTGCCGAGCAGAGAATGCCGGTCTGAAAAATTATCGAGGATGAGCTGGATCCCCGGAAGCCAAGATTGAAGAGAAAGGCTACACATGCTGAGCTAGTTGAAGAACTTGACTGGATCTCAGTTGATGAGCTCGAACCGAGCAAGCTGCTCTGAGTCGGACGAGATCTCTAGGAACCCATTAGATCTGAGCTAATAAGCTTTTTGAAAGCAAATCAGGACATCTTCGCGTGGGCACTTAGCCGACCTAAGGCATTAAGCCAAATAAAGGCGTTGAGAAATCCCAAGGCGTTAAGCCATTCTAAGGCATTAAGTCATCCAAAGGCATTGAGCCAACCTAAGGCGTTAAGCCATTCTAAGGCATTAAGACATCCAAAGGCATTAAGACATCCAAAGGCATTGAGCCAACCTAAGGCGTTAAGCCGTTCGGGTCACGAATTTGGATTTAACCGATCCGAGGTTCTAAGGCATTAAGACAAACAAAGGCGAACAACCACTCAAAGGTACTTAGCCGAACAAAGGCATTAAGCCACTCAAAGTCACAAGCCAACCAAAGGCACTTAGCCGACCTAAGGCATTAAGCCAAATAAAGGAGTTGAAAAATCCAAAGGCGTTAATCCATCCAAAGGCATTGAGCCAACCCAAGGCGTTAAGCCATTCTAAGGCATTAAGTCATCCAAAGGCATTAAGACAACCTAAGGTGTTAAGCCGTTCTAAGGCATTAAGCCAATTAAAGGCGAACAATCACTCAAAGGTACTTAGTCGGCCAAAGGCATTAAGCTACTCAAAATGCCGATCTGAAAAAGCAATCAGTTGAGCTCATCGGCATAAGCCAAACCAATTAGGTTGGCACAAAAAAATAACGTTGCAAAGCCAAAGTGCCGAGCTCAACGTGACGAGCTCAAAAGAGTCAAACTCAAATTGACTCGACACGTCAAAGAGAGCAAGATTTCAAAAAATCCAAGCTCAACGTGCTGAGCTTAAAAGAGTCAAACTCAAATTGACTCGACACGTCAAAGAGAGAAAGATTTTAAAAAAATCCGAGCTCAACGTGCCGAGCTCAAAAGAGTCAAACTCAAATTGAATCGACACGTCAAAGAAAGCAAGATTTCAAAAAATCCGAGCTCAACGTGCCGAGCTCAAAAGAGTCAAACTCAAAATTACTCGATACGTCAAAGAAAGCAAGATTTCAAAAAATCCGAGATCAACGTGCCGAGCTCAAAGGAGTCAAACTCAAACTAGCTCGACACGTCAAAAAGAATAAGTTTTCCAAAAAAAAAAGGCAATATGTGTACATATTTAAGCCGTCGAGCTAAAAACACAAATAAGAGAAGCCACTCAAAAAGTAAGCTAAAGGCAAAGGATACTGAAAGGAAAATCAGCCGACCTGAACTTATTCAAACCGAGAAATACGAGTACATCAAGGTCGACACGGCTGATAAAAGAACAGAGAAACAACCAGACCAAAACACAAGCTAATCACCATCCTCATCGTTGCGCTCCTGTCCATCGCCGAGGTCAACATCCAAATCGTCATCAAACTGATACTTGTACCAACGAATTGCTAAAAGTCATCCATGAAAGAGAATCTCACCTGTACTGAAACTCCCATATTGATTGTACTTGAACTCGCTACCCTAACTCGATTGAGGTTCGGACTAATTTCCACCCTGGATAACTCTATTGAAGCCCCAGAAACCGATCGAATAAGGACCAAAAGGAGTCGAAAGGACAAAGTTTCCCGAAATAAGGGGCTGAGATTATTAAAAAATGTATGTGTCCTCAATGAAGTTTCTTGGAGAAAGGAAGAGAGAATGAGAATGGATATCAAAGGTGTCACATGTCACAAGGGTCCAAAAGCACTAGGGGACAAAACTTGCAAAAGCTTCAAAAGCAGGGGCTGCAAAAGCTTCCATTTCGGAAAGTGTGATGGTCAAACTTCCCGCATAACAAGGCCGATAGAACATAACACATCGCGCCCAGGTCGGCTCGGCTCTCTCGAATGACCAAAATTCAATGAGCCCGAACCCGACCACACATGTCCGACTCCGTGCTCAGGGGCTTGTTGATGGTCGGTATCGTCCCGAATACTCCACGAAGGAACCGAGCCGAACCACTCAAAGTAATCTGGAGAACTCTACTGGCCGAGCAGGAAGCGCCGAGCAGCCAAAAGTCCATCCGCGGTCTGTCAAGTCCTGCCAGGCGACCCGCCGAGCAGAGCCTGCCGAGCAGGGAGCGTCATGCACCCGACCTACCGAACTGCTGAGCTCGGCTGTGTCATTAACTACCACCACGGACCGACGCTGAGCGCTGACGCCAACCTGCCGCGCAGAGTTCACCGAGTTGCCGAACTGTCGAGCTCGGCCACATCGCTGACACCCCTCCTTTTGACTGAATTGAATGTTCAGACGACCAGGACTTGATGAGCCCAAACCCGCCTATGCATAGCTGACTCCGCGCTCAGGGGCTTGTTGATGGTTAATATCGTCCTGGAGACAAGTGCTGAACCAAGCCGAGCACACCCTGCCGAGCTGAAGCACAGCACGCGAGACCTACCGAGCACATCCGCGCAATGTCGCCGCGCACACACTCGCCGAACTGGAGCACGCAGCATGCCAGAGTCACTGAGCGTATCCGTGTCAGGCCGTCAGACCCACACCACCGAGCAGGACTGCCGAGCAGACTACCACAGTCTGCCGAGTCCTGCGAGGCTGACGCCGAGCAAAGTGCCGAGCAGAACTCTGCCGAGCAGGATTTTGCCGAGCAGACCAGCACAGTCCGCCAAGTCCTGCGCAGCTGGCACCGAGCAGAGTGCCGAGCAGGATTTTTCCGAGCAAACTACCACAGTCCGCCGAGTCCAGCGAGGATGACGCTGAGCAAAGTGCCGAGTAGAACTCTACCGAGCAGGACTTTGCCGAGCAGACCAACACAGTTCGCCGAGTCCTGCGTAACTGGCGCCGAGCAGAGTGCCGAGCAGGATTTTGCCGAGCAGACCAGCACAGTCTGCCAAGTCCTGTGCAATTGGCGCCGAGTGGAGTGCCGAGTAGGACTCCACCGAGCAGGATCGCCGAACGGAGTCTCAGTGAGCGAGCCAACGTAGTCCGACAAGTCCTGCGCAACTGGCGCCGAGCAGGACTTCGCCGAGCTGGACCTCTGAGCAGGATTTTGCCGAGCAGACCAGCACAGTCCGTCGGGTCTTGCAAAGCCGGCGTCGAGTATAGCACCGAGCAGGACTCTGCCGAGCAGGATCGCCGAACGGAGTCTCGCTGAGTGGGCCAACGCAGTCCTCCGAGTCCTGCAAAGTCGATGCCGAGAAGGAAGTGCTGGACAGGAAATGCCGAGCAGGATTTGCTCTCCCGACACGTGCACGGTTTAATCATTTCATTTCCAGTTAGTTGTCGAGCTGAAAATGCCGACCTGAAGTATTAGACTAAACACTACGGATCCGTTCGGTGTGAAAGATATTTGAGGTCGGCATCAAGTCGGTGGAAAATGTCTGAGGTCGGCATTGAGTCGGTGGACACGTGGGTAGAAATTCTGGAAGGCCACTAGGAGAGTGACAGGTGTCCAATTAGGGTTTCAATGGAAAACTATAAATAGCCTCTCCAATGGAGAGAAAAGGATCCCTAATTTTTAGAGAGAGAAACATAGAGAGCTTTAGAGAGAGAAAGCTTGTATTTCAAGGTCAAGCACCTGTAAAAAAAGGGTCCAGCTAAGGCCGATCCGAACTGATTTTGAGGAATAAAAGTTAAGCACTTTTTCCCACTCGTTTCTACTATCTGATTGCTGTTCTTCTTGCTATTTTTTGTTTTGTATTGGTTGTGTTACTCTTAACATAAACACTATATAAACAAAAGCATTTGTTTTGAGAGATATTTCCTTGAATTCGGCTGAATTAAAATGGTCGCATAACGATTCCAAATTTTGTTTGTCATGACAAGAACTTGGCCTATTTTTCTTAGCCTCCTCAAGGTTTGGATACTTCAAGTAATGTTTGTGTAGCCTATAACACAGTTTTCGGTAACTTGACTAAAGTCTTTCAATCACGCATTATTTGACACCCGGTTTGTCAAGATTGACATCCATATGAATCCGCATATAACACAATAATGTATAATTAAGCTGATACAAGATTAAAATTCATCGGAAGATAAAATTATAAAAACCCTACCTGCATATGGTCAATGCCTGGATCCAAACTCTTCTCTACATCTACCTCCTTCCACCTCCTCGGCACCGGAAGGACATTCCGAGTCACTACCCCAATCCTACTTGCAAACTTCGCAGATTGCACTCGACTTTTAGGTCTTCCAATCAATGGATCAACCTCTATCTTCATTTTTTCCCTGAAGAAGCATCAAATGCCTTCCTGATGCCCCTTCCCATTGTTGGGCCACGTTTCCTTTTATCAATTTTGGAAACAGCATCTGCACATCAATTAATTAGTATATATCAAAGACTTCATTTGAGATTTAAGTTACTGAAGCTTATTTCATGTATTTGAGAAATATTTAAATAAACTTCATTTATTAGTAAGATGTTTTCATACGAGGAAAATGAAGTAGATCGCTCTAAATCAACCACCAATCAACTTTTAACAAAAGTTATTTTCATAATTATTCATATCAACAATATTATGCATACATTAAACAAACGCCAAACTTAAAACTAATTTATAAATCAACAGTTCTACCCCACATTATATATTGCCCAACTCAACCAGTCACATTTGACATATATATCCAACTATGTAATCCCAACTTTTAGGCAAAGGTAAGTTAATTGTAACTAAGAATTGTAATGTCTCTTCCCAATCAGATGAATCTAAAATAAAAAATGCCAAACTCTATAAAGAATGAAAAACATATAAACAATAGCAGACTTTTAGATCAAAGTAAATCTAATACATATGAACCTCAAGAAAAAAGAATAGTTGCACGTTATGAAATATTTGCCAATTTTGAAACTTGACAATGTCATGTACTATATATGTACAATTGTTATAACATAATAACGTACAACTAATTTCAAATAACACAAATCACTATAGGTATCAAATTAGTATACATCAAAGCACAGAAAACATATGAAGCAGATTCAAGACTATTACCAAGATGAAAAAAAACTGAAATGTAAGAATCATAAACCTGTCTCTTCATCATCTTCATGTCATGAGTCTTCAGTGTTATTTGTTGATTGAAGTCCGGTGCCTGTTGAATCAGTCTGAAACCCAGTTGAATCAGTCTGAGTGTTAGTTGATTCAGATCGGGGGATAGGAGATTGACTATGAGGTTCCTCAGGTTGGGTTTGACTGACAGGTGATTGAGTTTGAGGGGCAGGAGGGGTTTGAGAGATAGGTGATTAAGTTTGGGGGACAGGTTATTTATTTTGGGGGGCAGGTGGTTGGTTTTTTGTGGCAAGTGGTTGGGATTGAGTGGCAGGTGGTTGGCGTTGAGTGACAGGTGATTGGGTTTGACGGCCGATTGATGTAGTTTGAGTGCCTTTAGACGGGATGACTTCAGGGTATTGTGGCATGTGGCTGATAGTACTAGGGCTTGAATCGTTCAGACCGTCAGATTTTCTTGTACTCCTACAGGGTGTGGAGGCATTAATAGAAGTATGGTTTGCGACATATTGTCGAGGCTTGTTTGTGTTGACTTCCTGTTTCTTCAATATACCTCCCGGCGCCATTTCTCCGACTAAACAGAACACAACAAATAACATCATGGATCAACCATGTGATATATAAATAAATTAATAACATTATAATGGATAATAGACACAGTTTGATACTACATTATAAAAAGTTTGTTTAAAAAAATATATTCTGTACATGAGATCTAAGATGAACAACATATATATCCGGCAATTAGATTATAAAAGAAATACAATTGTTGAAAACCATAAGTTAAAAAGACCAGTGTATTGAAATTATATGTTCATCATTGAATAACTATTTAGCATCAATATGTCTTTCATTGCTTAATTAGCATTATTTGGGTTAAATATTAGCAAACACAAAAGCACAGTCAAGCACCGTGGAGATGATACAACTAGCATATGGATTAAAAATTGAAATTATTACAAATAAAAAGATCACAAATATTATAAACTAGATTTACATAATAAATCAAGTTATATTATATTTCATTTTACACAGAACCTGCTAACAAATAATATACAATAATTTTACCATCACAATAATCTAAGATCACAATAAAAGATCTCATTACATAATTTCAGCATCATTAAGTCTGGAATCATCATAAATGTGATACAAAACTAACATAAGGCTACTACACTAGTTAATGTATTCAAGATAAACATCATGAAACATATTATCTAACATAATTTAGATATACAGTAAGCATGTATATCTAAGATCAACATAAATGTGACAGAAAACTAGAAAAGGTTATTACACAATCATATGTATTCCAGTTCAGCATCATAAAACATATTATGTAGTCACAAATTCAATATAAAATTTGCATTTATACACTGACAAGAAAGAACCTGCAAATATATTATGGCATCGCGATTACGATCTACACTAAGCATATATGTCACTAAGTATACATAATCTTTAAATCAGAATAATCTAAAATGTACATAAATGTTATTCAGAATTAGCATAAGTTTATCACATAACATTAGTATTCCAGTTTAACCTCACTAAACAAATTATCTAGAGAATTTTAAATCCACACTATGCATATATATACTCATAACAAAGCAACTGCAAACATCTTTTTAGTTCAGCATAAATACACGTGCCCATTTTTTCATGATATCAATATGCAATGACTTTTTCCTATTATGGTGTATGATTACATATATAATAACTAAAGTAATAGCATTATAATGAATAAGCTGATAAGTTGGAAGAATATATGATTACGTATGCAGTAACTGTGAACATAATTATAAATAGATTAATAATAATCACTAATTTATTATTCTAGTTTTCAACACAAAAAATCACATATTAAAACCAACCAACCCAAATCTCACACACTTCAACACACATGAACAACTACCTTGACTTGACTGCTTATGCACCGCAAGTGGTTTTTATTTATTTTTTTTGCAATTTGGAGAAGTTATGGGTGTGACCGATTCTTTAAACTTATACTGGAAATGGTAGAGATTTAGACACATGAGAATAACTAGTATCACTACCCTAATTAGATTAGAAGTTACCAAAAATAACTGATGTTTAGGCGCCAAAAGAAAAAAAAGACCCGCCTTTTTTTTAGACACGACTGAAAATTTTCTATTTTAGGGATAAGTTTATTTATTTATCAACATATTTGTCTACAACTAAATTCAGTAAAAATAGGAAATAGGGTTTCCTTAACATGAAAAACACCAGTAAATACAATCAGTTTTAAATTTTGTAAAAAAATTGAACACAATTTTAAAATTAGGTCAAGAACATTAAAACCCAAGTACGTTCAGGCATTATCAAGCAATTAAATTTAAAATTTTAAAATTTAGGACAAAGAATTATAAGGAATTAGGTTAATTAACCTGGACGATCTTCGAGACTCTCAAAACTGACGCGTTTGGAGATTTCCATATCGAGCAAATCGAAACTCCAATCGAACCATACTTTTTCTTGTTGGAGCTGCCACCGAGCAGTGGGTTCACATGATTCTTGTGGATGGTCCTCATCTCGCATGGCAGGACGGGTGCAGGCGAGCAATTTCAGGCGCGCGGAGGATCTGGTAGAGTTCATGGTGGATTTCTACTGGAAGAGCTTTTGTGGGCGGTGAAAATGGCGGATAGGGCTGAATGAGGTCGGGGAGTGCGAGAGGTAGGGTCAAGTAAAATTGCCAATTTGACACTGATTTGATATGTGTTTTGTTAATTGGGTTGGGGGTTGGGTCGCACCCACACCGGACCTGTGCACAAAATTGAACAAGTGGAAATGGAAAATAAAGTTTAAATACTTGTACTAAATATGAATTTAAAAATAAATTTCATGTTAATATATATTGTACTATATTAACATTTAAAAATAAGTTTCATGTTAATATATATTGAAAAAATAACTTATAGTAATTGTTATTGATTGAATGGGGATTTTAATTACAACATGAATATATTATTATCTTCATTTATTATTCAAAAATTATTTTAGAACATATTTATGAATATATTATTTATTATTATTATTAGTGAATTATTGTGCATAGTATAAAATGCGATGAGGTGATTGACTTTGAAGGCAGATAGCAGAAATTTTACAGTTTAAATTGAGTCATTATTGTTTAATGGAATCTTATTAAAGTTAAACGTTTATGAACTATGATCCTATTATGCAGTAAAATCATACAGATTAGACCAAACTATTAAATATCATTAGTTCAA
The DNA here is from genome assembly GCA_014905375.1 of Phtheirospermum japonicum. Classification (NCBI taxonomy): domain Eukaryota; kingdom Viridiplantae; phylum Streptophyta; class Magnoliopsida; order Lamiales; family Orobanchaceae; genus Phtheirospermum; species Phtheirospermum japonicum. The sequence continues at coordinate 1,402,757 of BMAC01000077.1, forward strand.
AAACTAAATTTAATGATATTTTTTTACAAGACCAAACTACATTTTTTAACATATGATAATCAATTATATATATTTGAGTAGGCCGGTTGGACAGACGCTTTAATATGTCGGTTGAACAAAAGTCTTACAGTGAACAAAGATTTACAAGCTTTCTTGAAAGTAATATTTTTGTAGTGATTAAAGAATTTGCATTTGTATACTAGTGATACAAAATATAAAGTACCAGCTTGTAATTTTATTTATGTATAATTAATTAAAGATAAATCGAAAAAAAATATGTAAAGTAGTTTTAACTTCTAATTGAACAACTACTATTTTGAATTCTCTAAGTTTATTTTAACTAAAAACTTAAATAACATATACTTCGTAAACTTCAGCTGATATATCTTGAGTATATGTATTATAACATTAATATGATTAAAAATTAATGTATGCTGAAAATGTAAACCCATTAATTTGTGGATACTTCGAGTATTCGAACTCTGAGCATACTCTTTTTTACAATTTATAGTCCTACTATCGATATGATTCGTGGATGGAATTATAAATACTGGGTTTGTTAATACGTAGTGTATGTGTACATTAAGTTTACGACTGAAAAATCAAACCAAACTACCCGCTATTTGATTTGAGTTACATGATATTAAAAGAACGTATTAGATCGACTATTCAGAATTTTGTAAGATTTTTGAAAACACTCGTACGTTTGATAAAAATTAAAGTTCATCTCGATTCGTGTTCTAATCGACTAGACAGAAATATAATTAAAACAAAACTACCCGCTATTTGATTTGAGTTACCTAATATTAAAAGAACCTAATAGATCGACTATTCAAAATTTTGTAAATTTTTTGAAAACACTCGTACATTTGATAAAAATCAAAGTTCATCTCGATTTGTGTTCTAATCGACTCGACACAACTATAATTAAAACAAATATATCCGCTATTTGATTTGAGTTAACTGATATTAAAAGAACGTATTAGATCGACTATTCAAAATTTTGTAAATTTTTTGAAAACACTCGTACATTTAATAAAAATCAGATTTCGTTTTGATTCGTGTTCTAATCGACTCGACACAAATATAATTAAAACAAAACTACCCTATATTTGTTTGAGTTACATGATATTAAAAGAACGTATTAGATCGATTGTTCAAAGTTGTGTAAAATTTTTGAAAACACTCGTACATTTGATAAAAATCAAAGTTCATCTCGATTCGTGTTTTAATCGACTCGACACAAATATAATTAAAACAAAACTACCCACTATTTGATTAAAGTTACCTGATATTAAAAGAACGTATTAGATCGACTATTCAAAATTTTGTAAAATTTTTGAATACACTCGTACATTTGATAAAAATCAAATTTTGTTTCGATTCGTGTTCTAATCGACTCGAAAAAAATATAATTAAAACAAAACTACCCGATATTTGATTTGAGTTACCTGATATTAAAAGAACGTATTAGATCGATTGTTCAAAATTTTATAAATTTTTTGAAAACACCCGTACATTTGATAAAAATTGGATTTCGTCTCGATTCGTGTTCTAATTTACTCAACACAAATATAATTAAAACAAAACCACCCACTATTTGATTTGAGTTACCTGATATTAAAAGAACGTATTAGATTGACTATTCAAAATTTCGTAAAACTTTTGAAAACACTCGTACATTTGATAAAAATCAAAGTTCGTTTCGATTCGTGTTCTAATCGACTCGACACAAATATAATTAAAATAAAACTACCCTCTATTTGATTTGAGTTACCTGGCATTAAAAGAACGGTTTAGATCGATTGTTCAAAGTTGTGTAAAATTTTTGAAAACACTCGTATATTTGATAAAAATCAAAGTTCATCTCGATTCGTGTTCTAATTGACTCGACACAAATATAATTAAAACAAAAATTACCCGCTATTTCATTTGAATTACCTGATATTAAAAGAACGTATTAGATCGACTACTCAAAATTTCGTAAATTTTTTGAAAACACTCGTACATTTGATAAAAATCAAATTTCGTTTCGATTCGTGTTCTAATCGACTCGACACAAATATAACTAAAACAAAACTACCCGCTATTTGATTTGAGTTACCTGATATTAAAAGAACGTATTAGATCGATTGTTCAAAATTTTTTAAAATCTTTGAAAACACTCATACATTTGATAATCGAATCGACTCAAAGTTCATCTTGATTCGTGTTCTAATCGAATCAACTCAAAAAAAATTCAATCGTCTAAATTTCACTCCTTTATAATCCTAATTTACTAATTTAATCAAGAAAGTCTTAATTTTTTTTCATTAAATATACATTCAATTAAGTAATTTTAACAATTAATTTAGTAAAAACACTATACCCTAAATTGCATATTTTATTTGATGTGGTCTAACTATAAACTAAATATAAATTCACCTAACATGGAAAAGGAGCCAAATATTTTGCTATAAGATTTAGAATTATTTATTTTTATTGTAAATGTCAAATTATGTCTTTGATTAAAATATATGTATTTGATAAAATTATTTAAATATAATAATAATAAAATATAAAAAATAAATATGAATAAGCGTAAATAATTATTAGTTGAGTATTAAAAATTGAATTATAAAGCATACGAGCAGAAGTTCAATAAAAAATTTTAGTTTACTTTACTACTTTTGTGCAAATTGCAATCATCAATTAACGGTATGTTTCACCATGTCGCACTAGTTTAATAATGGGGCAATTTCATTGCTGGAATTATTCTACCAATTTGACTTTTTGTATTTAAAAAGAAATAGTTGAAATTATTGCGTCACTCATATTTGGAGCATATTCATGATTTCATATATTTCAATATTAAAAAGAAACCGCAATTTAATAGAAGTACGTCTACTACACACGAAAGCGACAAATATAGTTGATAATATAACTTATAATTTTACCTGTTGTTCATCATCATCTTCAACCTCTGGCGCCACTTAAATATTTTTTTTCCTTAACCTAAATACGTATGTTCAATTAGTAGCGCATATGAAATCCACTCCTTCTCAGAATTTTCCCCCCGGAAATTTGCCTACAAATTGGCGGTGATTGAAATTTCCCGGCTATTGAGAAGGAATTGGCGCCGGCCGAATTCTTCTACCCACGCCAGAATTGTGCTGAAGAATCCTCTTGTCGAGCTGGTGAGTTCAGAATTAAAACTCATCTCCTTCAGTATTGTTTGAATGCAGTGTTATCATTTTTTATTGTTATTTATTGTATTTAGTGTTTTTTGAATGTAGTTAATTTGTTAGCTATTGTCCATTTGTGAATTACCTTTTCTGCATTTGCCACTTATGATTCGTAACTTGTATTATGTTCTTAGAACAGTGATCTGAAGCCATGATTTTATTTTCATTTAGGTTGGCTAATTTAATGTGCGCTCGTAACCTCATTGTTAGATATGTAATGTTATTTGTCTAATTGAGCTACGTTCGATGAGTCTTGTTATTAATCATAATTCTTACTATTAGATTGGTCCAAATCATGACGTTATCTTGGTTGTACTTGCCCCAATAAGCCATTCTAATATTTCTCTGTACATTAGTAACCTTCCTTTAATGGTACCTAATAATAATGGTGATTTATATGAACCTATTGTAACTGAAAACTAATGGTACAACCATCTTCATCCCTTCCGGATTTCTTAAGTTTTTTGTTTTGTATTTTCCATCCAAGAAACATAGGACATGTTCTTTTTTCCGGTCCAAAGACTATTTTGCCCAATCTATCGTAAAGAGTCTTTACATTGATGTACCTTGAACAACAAGTACGACACAAAGATTTAATAATCTAGAAAGGGAGAAGATGGAAAACATCCCCTTAAACTCAGGTTGTCTACTACAACATGTTAGTAGAAACCGTCATAAGTGTCTTCATTGATCCGATTCGTTAGATCCAAATATATTTGAGATTGGATTAATATCTTGAGCAGTTTAGCTTAAGGAACCATGTTGATAAATCATATTTATCAGAATATACCCAAGGACACAGGTGTATATATGACTTCCACTCAGTGGAAGTTGTCGTGAAAGACATTGATGATGGCATATGATCTCCGGAAAACTCAAATTGAAATATGTTTAGGGCATTAATATGAGCCTTTGTTGTAATAATTAACTATAGTTTGCTTTTGTTGTAATAACTCTAACTATCTCAGTTCCCACCATTGATGAGAGGAGTGTGACCCCTACTAGAATTTATCACTTCAATATAGTGTACGTATAAACTTAACTTTCGTAATCTTTTTTTGGGAAATACACCAAACCTCGGGGGCTATATTTGTAGTTATTTAAATTTTTTTTTCAATAAAACAAACCTCATGTGTTTTCTTTTTAAATTATCCATTTAAATAATTAACATATCAAAATTGAGAATGTAAAGACAAATATAGTAGATACGAATTCAAAATAGTATAATAGTCGGGTTATATAGTCAAGATGACTTCGCCTAGAGGTTGAAACCTTCTAGAATTTATCACTTGTATATACATTACATATAAACCTAATCTTTGTAAATCATTATTATTTTTATTTTTAAATTCACCAAACTTTGGGGTTATATTTGTAATTATTTAATGTTCTATCTTTTCTTTAAGTACACCAAATCCCAGGACAAGTGTATTTAATTATTCCTTGAAATAGATAATGTATCACAATGAAGAATATAAATACAACAAACCTCATGGTTTGTTTTTGTAATTATTCATATAAAACGTTATGATAATTAATCAGTTTTATATATTGTTGTGCTAAATATTATATTATTAAAAGTTGCAAGATATTTATAGAATATTGGATTCAGAGTAACATAGTTTTTTTTAGTATAAATGAGCTTTGATTGCATAATGTCAATGTATGGTTCAATGGTTTTTGGGTGTAATCTTAGCAAGATTAGACTTGAACGTGGTTAGGCTATTATTTGTGTATAAAACCTTGGATTAACTATACTTTGTTGTATTGCTAGTTGAAAAATCCATTGCTAATGTAAAATGTATTGTTTCTAAGTATGTTGATCACTATGGTCTATTGTTTGATTTTAAATTACAATTTGGAATATAAGTAATTGAATTTGTTTTGTTTTGTAATTTTAATAAACCCAGAGTTTATTATGTAATTAAGTTAAATCCCAGGGGTAGTTTTCGAAATTCTCCAAATTCTAACAGCACCACCCATTAGAATTAGTCAATATATATAATATGTAATGATAATTAAATAAATTAGTGGAAATTATCAAATAGTACCCCAGATGGAGGTCCATTTGTCAATTAGTCCTCCATCCAATTTTAAGTCAAATACCTCTTTTTTGCCAAATAGTCCAAAATTGTGATATTAATATACCACAATACACTTACTATTAAAATGATAATAATAATAATAATAATAATAATAATAATAATAATAATAATAATAATAATAATAATAATAATAAAATGGGGCCACCTGCTGCCGTCTGCCGCTGCCCCGCCGCCACCGGCCGCCGACCGGCAGAAAATTTTCCGGCGAGATTTTTTTTTTGCCCAGCAAATATAAAGTTTGCCGCCGTCCGCCACCTGCCGCCGACGCCCGGCCGGAAAATTTTCGGACGCCGGAATTTTTTTTCCGATCACATTTTCTTTTCCTGATCATCTGAAAATATTTTTCGGCTGCCGGAACTTATTTTCGACGTTTTTTTCTTTTTTTTTTTTCTGCCCAAAATTTCTTACTGTATATCTGAATTTCTTACTACATGTCCATGGAGTCAGTGCAGTCAGTTTTTTTTTTTCAACGCAGATATTTTTCTTACTGTATGTCTGAATTTTTTTACTATATGTATGTATTTCTTACTACATGTGCAAATATTTCTTACTATATGTCCAAGCATTTGATACTTAATGTCCAAAAAATAATTCCGGTCACCGGAAATATTTCTTACTACATGTCCGAATTTCTTACTATATGTAACAGATTTTTTATTTAATGTCCAAAAATTCATACTTGATGACAAAAAGTATTTTATCTGATTGCAAAAGTTTCTTGCTTTGATGTGCAAATGTTGTTATGTATTTTTTTAACTTATTACACAATTTTTTTTTTACTTATTACACTCTTTTGTTTTGCCAAAAAAAATAGAAAAAAAAATCTTGCTTAATAGCAAATTATTATTATGTATTTTCTTATTTAATACAAATTATATATTATTTTATAGTGAAATTTAATACTTTATGTTCAAAAAATTAATAAAGTTTCTTACTTTATATCCTTTAAAGTAAGAAAGTTTGTTATTTTATATTCGAAAAAATAGGAAAAGTTCTTATTTTATAGTGAAATTTCTTACTTTATTTTCTAAAATAAATATATTTTTAATTTATGTTCAAAAATAAAAAGAAAAAATCTTACTTTATAGTGAAAATCTCATATTTTATGTATGAAAAAAGTAAGAAATTCTCTTATTAAAAATTTCTTACTTTATAGTTAGATTTCTAAATTTATAATTGTTGGGCAAAAAAAATTCTCGCCGGAAAATTCTCCGGCGGCCGGACGGCGGCAGGTGGCGGCGGTGGGGGTGGTTGGCGGGAGGTGGTGGTGTATTGTTKATTGATATTATTATTATTATTATATTATTATTATTATTATGGGTAATCTTGTAATTGTATATTTATGGTTTGACTATTTGACATTTTGTATAATTAATCATAGTATTTGACAAAGATATTTTTTCCTAGATAGTATTTGGCAATTGCCCCAATAAATTAAGGGTCATTACTCAAACCACCACTGAGGTTTAGGTAATTACCAAAAAAAACATTCAAAATTACAAAAACACCCCTAAGGTTTGATCATGTGTCGAATGTAGTAAGGGGTGATAATAATAGTTAGATTTAACTGTAATAAATTTAGTTTTTTTTTTTATAATTTTCAGAAAATCTGGGGGGTTATGTAATTAAACTAAACCTCAGGGGTCATTTTTGTAAGTCCTCAAATTTAATTGTAATTCCAAAAATTTAACAGTGCTACCCATTTGAATCAATAAGTATATATAATAAATAATGAGATAATGGTAACAGTTCACTTTTATTGACAAAGAAACAAACATTTGGGGTGGGTAAGATATTACTCAACTCACATCAGATAATCATAACTTCCGAAGTTCAACCAATATAATATACTAATATAAACATGAACACAATTTTCAATTAAAACCAAAATCTTTATACTGTCGCATTAATGGTACACTAATTAACTTAGAACTTTTATTATAACCTTGAAACCATAACAAAACATAAGAAGGAACATAATTGTGAGGCAAAGCAACTAACCTGAATACCAACTAATTTTCACAAGTGAATTTGCTAAAATGAGACCAAATCCGCTAACAGATAAAGGTGCATTTAATCTGTCCTTTCACGTTTTTTTTTCTTTTTTAGGACTTTTAAGGTTCATATTTATCATTGGACAAGATTATAAATAGACAAAAATAGATCGAGAGGACGAACTGGAGACAAGGAAAATCAAGTGTTGAACTCTCTAACTCTGAAAACAGTTTTGTAATGTGCTAGTTACCGGCTGATCAGTATGTTTCTCGTAGGCAGCAACTTCAGACAATTATAGCACATAGTACTAACTTCATCAATATGCCATCATTATATTAAGAAAATCCCATATAATTATCTGCCTTGTTCTATTGTCTATGCATCAATATGGGTCCTATTTTAACTCAGAGATACATGACTCTTCAACTTCATATGATAATCAAACACGCCATGAATCTGTTTAAGAGATATGGTAAAATACCATATGCTACAACTCAGTGTGCACTCGAAACAGATACGATATAAACCATGAATAAAATTACTGAATCATAACCAGGAAGATGTTCCTAGAAAAGTACTCTGAATTCAAACAACAGCTATCCATGATACAAAAGATCAAATATTTTCAAAAGGAAAAGAAAAATGAAAAAAAAAAGTTATCACTTATCTCCAATTGTATCAGCAGATGTAGAACAACTATAATATCACAAGTAGGCTGCATTTGTGCCACACCTAGGGGTTGTATATATATGTATATTTATGTAAAACAAAAATTGCCCCTGGTTAAAAACTTGGTGCATTTACAAAAGGGTATTTAAAAAAAAAGCTTCTACACTAATTTGTACAGGATAATAATTACAAAAATAACCCTGTGAAATGTAAATTCTAGTAAATATGGTCTCTTAATACCTATTACGTGAAATACGTGGAATATAATAGAACCTCATTTGGATTTCTAACTCAAACAAGCAGTTATAAAATTGGCTATATTCATCATAATCCAATAAAATTGTTTCTCTACTTATTCTCCTGATTTGTTAGCATCATTGTGTCTGAAAATCTTTTATTCATCAAAATTCCTTATGACAATTTTTGAAGTTAGTCAAACAGAAAACTTGTAGTTTGATTCCTTTAACAATATCCATTTTTAAGCTTTTTTTGCCCGGTAATTATGGGTGTGATTGTCCTGCTATGTTGATATTTTAATTATTTATGTATGCTTATTGATATTGTTCGTGTCGTGTATTGAACCAAACTTTTGTGCACCCTAATTATAGATATTTAAATTAAAACACTTAAGTTTGCTCACAAGAGTACGAGGAACTTGTAGGGTGATGAGTTTGACTCGAGTCGTATCTCTCGAGGAAACAACTATTCGGTCTTCCGGATGTTTTCCTCAATTTACGAACTAAAATAAAATACATGTACATTTGGGGTTTTAAAAGATTTTGAATTGATCATTATAGCTAAAGCAATAATTAAACTAAGTATGATTAAACTAGTTATTCTAAACTAGATTATCAACTACGAACAATAATTAAACTATCAAGAAAACGCAACCATGAATTAAACCTAATTAACGAATCTAAGAGCATGAACATAAGAAATTATCACTAAGCAATGTATTATATGAATCTAAGAACGAACAACTAACATTAATCAATCGCATAAATAAACTAAAGTAATCGAATATCCAATATCCAAGCATGAAACGATTAAACTAATTATTAAAACTAGAATTAACTAAGAAATTAACTAAGCAATTAACTACGAAATTAACTAAGAGTTTAGAGTACTTATTGGAACTAAGAAAAGCAATGAAAAGCTCCAGCTATTCTGGAGTTGCACGTCGATCTTGGGCAAAGATTGAATCCCGAACGCGAATTCGATGTTTTGGACGCGTTGTTCCTCGATCCTTAATCTCCGTCTTCAAATCTCATTATGAGACGTGAAGTTATGTTTATTTTGAGCTAGAAACCCTAGGTAGTCGTGTCTTTTCGTATCCGGCCTGAAAAACCGAAATATAGAGGGTATTTATAGACATAACAAGTCTTGGTGCGCACGAGACCATAAAATTGCAAAACTGGGTCGTCGCGTCGACGCTGCGTCGACCGACACAGGCTGGGTCTCGGCGTCGACGCGGTCTGGGTGTGCACGTCGGCTTGGCGGGTGCATCGACTGACGCGTGCTTGGATCGACGCTTCAGAAAGTTACGTCGACCGACGCCTCTTCAATCGACGCTTCAGAATGTTCTGTAGGCAGTGCGTTGGCTCCGCGTCGATCGTCGCGGATCATGGCTCACGTCGATGGAGCGTTGACGCTCGCGTCGATCGATGCGACAGAGCGTCTGTCTCCTTTTCTCGATCTTTTTGCTACTCGTTCACCGGAAAGCTCATTCTCCATTTCTTGATTATCAACCTCATCTAATTACGCGCTGAACTCTTCCGGTTACTTAGCTGTAAGGTGAAAAACAATGAAATATCACCTATTTGCATCAATTACGATTAAAATATGGTAAAATAAGCTGGAACTATAAAAGTACGGAATTACGCTTAAATCATCCAACTTATACCTAAAATAAATAGAAAAATGAACTAAAAAGCTAATAAAATAAGGACAAATCCACGTTAATCAACTACCCCACGCTTAATCGGTTTGTTCGTCCTCGAACAAACGATAAATTCAAAGTATAACTAGAATAAAAATAAGTTCAAGCAAGAGTCGTGTTATGCTACATACATAATTTTGAAAATATAGATACAAGTAACGCAACGTCAAACACTCCACACCCTTATTACATTGTCGCTTCAAGATAAAATCATGCTTCCTCACGAAGGATAATATATATGTGTACGCTCAAAATCACTCAAGTATTTTCTGCATGGGACGTGTATACACTCGAATCATACAATTACAAGCACAATAAATAAGCACAGAAAATCAATCTCTTTTCAATCGCAAATTAAGTGTGCTATCACTACTAAGAATCAGAAAAGGTCTTCGCGGGTTGTAATGTAAGGCTCTTTGGACGGGTATGGAATATATAAGTCGTGTGGCTAACTCATGATCAACCATGATCAATAACTCACTCAACGTAACCTAAACACGGAGCAATAGCTTCACCTCGTATAAAAGAAAAACCTCACTAAACACTCATAACGTAGCCTTTAAAATATAGACTATTTCCCAACTCGCAAACTGTAAAACCGACTTGAAGCTCGGAAACCACTTAATCACAACTCTTTTGCCTCTTAAACATAAGGCTTCATAAAATAAACAATTAGACTCAAGCCTTTACAAGCGCGTAGGCAATTAATCAACATTATCCACCATCCTATTATTATTAATATTTTTTTAATTTCCCCCTTTATTATTTTTTTATGGGGTATTATTTTTTTTCTCTCTTTTTTTTTTGGATGGTGGTCCTAAAAATCATAAATTCCTAACAACATCTCCAAAATACTAATAACCAAGAAAATAGTGAACTCCTACCCCACGCTTTTAATGGGTAAGTAGGGGTCGACTCAAAAATAAAATCACTCATGGCTATAGGCATCGATTATTTGGCTATGATTGGCTCATTCGGAATTTATAGTGGCTAAAAATATATGGATATGGCCGGAATAGGGTTTTATATGTGCCTTAACTTCATTTTCAAAGTCGACTACATACAGCGGTTTCAAAGAGATATCAAGACTGAAACTTATTCAAGTACATGCAAAGATGATAATCACTCAGGCTACTCACTGGCTTTTTGCATGAAAAAGTCTTGAATTGACGCTGATTTTAAGGTTGTGAAATCAATTGCGTCCAAGTACTATTTTACAATATATAAATAATAAGTTTTGAAAAATTTATGCACTTATGCACGCTCAAAGACGAAAACAAATAATCATACATAGTCAACTTCGACAGGCAAGCCATACAAACACAATTATCGCGCAGGAATAGCAATTAATCGCACTTAAGCATATAATTATTACAGGCCAAGTATTAAATAAAATTACACAATTAATCAATACAAATCACACTCGACCACCCCCCTCTCTAACAATCCCGGCAATCTCGGATTGCCACAAATACATCCAAAATTCAAAAAGAGGAAGGAAAAAGAAAACATCCCTGAAATAATAGTAGTCGAGCCGTGTTTTCGTAGTTTTTGTGGTTTTAAGACATTAAAGGTTCATTTGACTTGGTATTATCGGAGTTCGATTCAATTGTAAGTTTCAATGTGTTTCAAGCTTGAAAATGGAAAGAAAATGAAAATAAAGCAATTAAAATATCTAACTATCCTAAAATTGAAAGTGCAAGTTGGTAGAATACCTCGTCGTATGCCTCAAATTGAATAAGCAAAGCAATAATGAAAATAAGCAAGAAAATGCATTGTTTTACCAAGTACAAGCATGCAAGCACAAGGTACAACTATGTATAAAATCCTAAATAATGCAAATTAGTAAAAATTGAAAGCATGGATGTAAAGAGAAAGGAAAGTTGACAAGAAAGTTCAAAACTTTAAGGAAAATAACAAGTAACGAAACCTAGATCTAAGATTTAACCTAAAACTATGCATGAAAATAAAAACCAAAATAAAGCATAGGAAAAACTTGAAATCAAGACGATCCAAGAGCCGATCTATGATCTAGATGTGTCACTCATCTAGATTCCATAGCTAATTCATATGTTTCATCATGAATTCAAGGTGCTAAGGCTAAAATCATAACATGAAGAACAAGCATGGAAATGAAGAACAAGCATGGAATTAAAGCATAAAACATGAAATTAAAGCATAAAACATGGAATTAAAGCATAAAACATGAGATTGAAATGAAACTTACTTGAATTAAAGGAAAGAGTAGCAAACTTGAATTAAATTGCATCAAAAGTAACAATCCAAAGGAGTATTTGGATTCTTCTTAGGCTTACAAACCCAAGGCCAAGCATGAAAGTAATCTAAATCTAGAAAAGAAATTACATCAAAGCTTGAAATTGAATCTAAAACCTAAGAGAGAGAAATTAGATATTAAAAACTAGAGAGGGGATTTTTAATCCCCAAACCCATGCTTAGGTTGGGAGAAAATGAGAGGTGTTTTACAAAATGAGAGTTGTAGTCTATTTATACTAATTTTAATTGGGTTTAAATGGGCCAAATTAGCCAAAAAGGCTTGAAATTCCCGGGTTTGACCAAGTTTGACCCGGAGGCACCTTCCTAGACCCTTGGCTAGCTTTTTGGCACATTTTGGCTTGATATGGCTCGAGATGGCTCGAGATGGGCGCTAATCGGCAGGCCTGGGCGGGCGCTTGTGGGCGAGTGCTGGCAACGATTGGCGAGGGATGGCGATGGTTGGCGCGCGCCTGGGCGAAGGTTGGCGAGAGGTTGCGCGAGCGTGCCTGGGCGCTGCGCGCAGGAGCGCGCAGGTGTGCGCGAGGGCTGCCGGCAGTTGCGCGCAAAATGTGGGCGGGCGCTGCCGGCAGCTTGCGGCAGGCGTCGTCAGGCGTGCGGGCAGGACTCGGCAGCGCTCGGCAGCTGGTGGGAAACTGCGCGCAGGCGCGCCTTGGCTCGAGCCAACTCGCGCCAAGGTGCGTTTGGCGAGTCCTGGCTTGTCCTGGCTCGCCTTGACAACCATTCCAGACTGTTTTGGAGCTAGTTTTTGGCTTGAGTTGGCACGTCCTGCCTCGTCTTGGCTTGTATTTTGGCCCTCACTTTCTCCACCTTTAAAATTAGGAATTTTAAACATAAAAACCCAAGAATTATGCCAAACCTCAAGGTAATTGAACCAAGTAACCCATTAAAATTATAAAATTAGCAAGAAATAATAAAATCAACAAGATTAGAAAAACAACTTAAAAAACCTAAATAACCGATATAAAAACTGTTAAAACCACAATAAAAACCTAATTAAAAATACGAGAAAAAAAAACAATTACATGCAAAACAAGCCGTTACTCGTCGAATTGTGCAATTTGGCCTTGCTTCAACGTGCGCGATATGAATTGTCCTAAAAAATAAAATAAGCAAAAACAAACAAAATAACAATATTTTTGGATTTTTTATATTTTTCCTTTTTTTTTCAAATAAAGCATAATAAAAATAAAGAAACAAGATTTAGAACTCGCGGGAATCATCATCCTTGGGGTTCTCGTCGACGTCCATGCTAGGTGTGGGGTATGTCGCCTCAAATAGTTCCTCGAGCTTCGAAATGCGAGCTCGCATCTTCCTTAAGCTCCGACGATTTTGATCGTGGTTCGTATCAATCTTCTCGTCGAGGATTTGGAGCTTATCGAACATCTTCAATTGAAATGCTTGGTTTTCTTCAAAAAATTGGCCCCAATTGGGATTCGGGCCCGAAGTAGAACGGTGGGCTTGCTCCATATCCGTGTCGCAATCGTCGTCATCCGGTCAAGACGAAGATCCTCCATGAGTCGAAGACCTCACTCGGGGTGCAGAGGCACGTGTTAATGAAAGTGAAGTGGTCCCGAGTGGGCTTAGTCCGTTTTCGGGCGGATCGAACCCGAAGTGACGGGCGAGGCCGGTGATGTATGGCGCGAAGGAGAGAAGTGGCATCTTGCTTCCCGGCGTACCCTTAGTAACATTATAGAATCCTTGCAAGATCAAGGGGTATAACCGGACTTGACGACCATCGAGAAGACATTGAAGAACGTAGAGCTCGGACTTGGTAGCGTAAGTGGCCTCGTTCTTGCATAAAATGATGTGGCCGAGGATCTTGTAGGCAACATAGAGGGCATCATCTTGAATTTTCGAGCAAGGAAATCACTTGCAATCGCCCGTGTTTTCTCCGGTGATCATCCCCCAAAAAGAGGCTAAATCGAAGCCTTGAACTCCAACCAGGTGGTCTCCTTCGGTCGGGAAACCAAAGTTGTTGCCAAAAATTTCCTCGTTAACAAAAACGTCATTTCCACCTAGCCTACATGTGAACGTCTCGTCGTTTCGGATCGCCAAAGTTGAGAAAAGTTCGAGCATAAGCTCGCTAAATCCGGGCAAGTGCATTTGGGCAAAATACCCACAACCGAGGCCATCGACATAGCGGGAAAGGTCGGTGTGGTGTTCCGAGCCATTCGAGGCCTCTTCCTCAAGTCCATTGACGTTCAAAATCCGATGAGTTGCAAACCCCCATTTTCGTATATTCTTGAAAACGTCCCCTTCTTTTTTTTCGTAAATTGGGAACAGTGCGCCGTATTTCCCCGAGATATCCTTTCGTTTACCCGCTCGAGACATATCAAACAATACGAAAGCGAGCAGGAATGATAAACCTTGAAAATAAGCCTCTTTGCTTCTTTGGGGAATTTTGTCGAACACTTGGCGTGTGTGTTCAACCAAAAAAATATTTGAGTAATACTTGCACCAACAACTTCCCAATACACAACCAAACAACGAAATAATGGTCCCAAGATAAGTATAAGCGAAGTACCTCATCGATTTTTCGTAGAAATGAACGAATTGCCCGAATATTGGAGTTTGGCCCGTGTTTGCTCCAACCCTTTGTAACTTGGTTTGGGGATTTTGTTTGAATTAGAGCTTGGAGGTGGGGGACGAATTGTTGTGGTTTGGTTTTGGTGGTTGTGAGAAATTGAAAAAAGAAAAAAAAATTGAAGAAGAAGGAAGAAATTTGAAGTTGGGAATTGAAAAGTGAAGGAAAAGAAGGGGTTAGGCTATTTTAAAGGGTTTTTTCTGGGTTTCCCGCGGGTTAAAGCATATATGGGTCGGGTCGGTCGGGCAAAACCCGAATTTTGAACGTTTCTAGGCCGGGTACAGGGTCGCGTCGACGCTGCGTCGACCGACGCGAGCCCAGTCGACACGACAGAGACTAAAATCTCGGCATCTGCGTCGACCGATGCGAGCATCCTCGGCGTTCGACGCGGGCGGAGTCCTGGGTGATTTTTTCTTCGCTCGTTTGATCAATTCTCCTCGTCCAAATTATTCCATCTGTTCTAAAAAGATAAAAACCAAAATAAAACAATAAATAAAATAAAAATAAAATACAAAAGGATACAAAGCTCGGGTTGCCTCCCGAGAAGCGTAAATTTTAACGTCGCTTGCTCGACGCTATTTTACTCGTTTAATTCCAAACGTACGGTGGATCTCCAAACTCCACCGACTCGTGATCGCGATTCATCTTTCTTCCATCATGATAAGGCTTTAGTCTATGCTTGTGAACTTGAAAGGATGATTTTCCAACCTCATCATACAACGTGGTTACGCCGTACTCATCAAATTCTTTTATCGAGAACGGTCCGCTCCATGCAGCTCCAAAATCAGCTGGGTCATATTTACGCTCGTGATTATACATTACTAATTCTCCAACCTTGTACTGCATGTTTTTAATTTCCCTTGAGCGAACCTCCTTCTATTTCTTTTTCGGTATCCAAGTGTTGTTGAACGCCTCGTCCTTGTTCTTTGTACGTGAAAATTTATTGATGGGGTCGAGGAAATCGTACATAGAATGATTCAACGGTGGTTTCAACTCCACATCTAATTCATCCCTAAATTCTTCAATAATATCGCTCATGTCGATACCTAGTAACTCGATCAACTCTTCTCCACTCAATTGCTTCTCGTCGTTAAACTCATCAACCTCCTCAGCGAAGTCATCCTTTTGAGTATCCTCCTCCTCCCCCCAAAGTTCGGCGTCGTCCCCATCGTCTAATTCGAGATGAGGATTATTTGTCCATTCCCATGCACTACATCTTGTATCTATCTCGAAAGTTGTGATATTTGTGAGAAGTTTGGTGATCTTGTATAAACCGATGATAGACAACCGAACTCATACCAACATTTAACGCTTGTGGATGAGACTTTAGCATTAAATACCATAATTGTCGCCCAGAGAAATGGCTTTCTCATTAAATACCATAATTGTTCATTGACCTATAAGCATCCTCGTATTCGATCGAAAATTGTTTCCTAATCACGTGTTATAACCTTCTGGCTACCTCTACATTTAGAGTCAATGCATCCAATTCGCGTTGAAGCATCTCTAGATGTTCCCTTAGATGCCTTGCCATTTTGAAGAATGAATCATTTTCTAATCCCTCCGTCTCTTGTTAAGAAATCTACAATAATGTTTTCATGAGATTTTATACCAACAATATCATAATCATAATATTGACAATTAGTCTGTCATCTAAGTAATCTAGACTTTTTTGGTTTGGATTCAATTTTGTTTTTTATCAAAGACTTAACACTGGAATTATCAATTTTTAAGGTGAACTTTTTAGATAGTATAAGTAAAGGCCATTTCTTAAACGCCTTTCTGACTGAAAAGAACTTCCCCTTTTGTTTTCATCTTAGTTAGAACAGTTAGCCACCAATAATCACTATCATCTGTGTATAGAACTAATTCATCATCGTCGTTTGGGATTTCCAACTTGGGAAGTTATCTGCAAACTTCCTTAAGCTATTTAATCCTCTTTTGGTGTTCCTCTTCCCAGTTAAAATTAGTGTCATGTTTTACTAAAGAACTAAACACCTTCCTGTAATGTACCTGGTTGTTTATAGACATCCCAACAAAATTAACAACTCCCAAAAACTCTGAAGTTTCTTTTATCGTTGAGCGTATTTTAAAATCCTTGTATTTTTCCACAATATGATTTTGTAGAATGATTACATACTCTTCGATTTCTACCAAGAAACTCAATTTTTCTTGTAGCTATTGCTGCTTTCTGTGGCAAACCTCTGAGAATATTTCCAAAGATGATCTTTCATGTTCTTTGATGCGATGAGAATATCATAAATGTAAACGAACATGAAACTAAAATAATATATAAAGAGATTACCCATCTTTCTTTGATATACCTGGGATGCATTTTCTAGGCCCATTGGCATAATATTCCAGATATAATATGCTTGTGGTATGGAGAAAGTCATGAAATTCTTGCTTTTCTCCTCCATCTTAGTCTAGTAAAACCCAGATTTACAATTGAACTTGGAGAGAACTTTGTCATTTTTAATGCAATTTACCAAATGTTCTCTATTTGGAATATAATATCCATCCAATTCAAAGATGTTTTTAATTCTCTTATAATTAATAACTAATCTCGGCTTTTCTCTTTTTATTTCTCCGTGGTTGTTAACCAAAAACCCAAACTATTGTATGGAGAGATGCCTGCTTCAATTAACTTATGGTCGATGTGTTCAAGTATTTGTTGCATATCCTTTCGATCTTCTAGATTCATCAGGATAGGCTTATATCTCACTAGCTCGTTCACTTTTTTCGATTTCGCCTTAAAAGATGATTTGAACTAATTTTTATCCCACCATGCCAGAGGATTCTTATTAAAATTCATTTGAGTCTTTCTTTTGATATCCTCTAATGACATACGTTCTTCCATGGTGGTTTCCGACCATAAGCTCGTGTCTAGGCTGGTTTCCTCCTTACGGCCTCCTAGACTCTCAATTCGTAGTTGGAGAATCGCTTCTCCATACCTTTTTCGATCCTTCATTTTTGGGTGTTAAAGTTTGCCTTCATCACCACGCTTGATGCAAAAATTGGAATTTTTCTTTGGCATGCCTCTCGTAACTGTTGAACTATAATCTTATGATCACATGGAGTTGCGAAAATAAGTCTTTTAGTCTCATTTTCTTGTGTAAATCTTTTAAATATCTATAGGAAGTTACTTCCTAATCTAATGTCTGCTTCGGTATCATGGAAATAGATTGGTGGGGTTATGATAGGGTACCATTTGCTTCTCCTATCATCATTTATGCTTGCTTGACTTCTCTTTTAAGGATTAAAATTCTTTTAGAAAGTCTCTCTCGGCCACTGGGGATAATTCTTTTTTTAATTCTTTAGGGAAGACTTCTGGTTTAGCTGTGTAGAATCATGTGTCCGAATCAATGTAGGCTCCAAAGTGTTCTGAACGGTATCTTTCATATATCATTCCTGTAGCAATGTATATGGAAAACAAACTGATGCTCATATGATTTGTATCTCTCTTTTCCCAATGTAAAATCCACTACATCTCTCAGTCTTTCCCAATGTTTATGTTTCTCAAGAAAATCTAACCCTACCTTCAATCACCATTTCAGTTTCTCCGATCTTAAGGACTCCTTGATATTTTCTTATGGTAGGTTGTTGTAAGTGATATAAAGCACCACAAGGAAAGAAATTATCTTCTGTGTAATGTAGAATATCACTTCTACACCCCTCCATCCTTTTCTTAACTTTTATTCTCCATTAGTTTTGAACACCTCAAGATCTCTAGAGCTTTGGCTGGTTCGTAGACCTTCCCAGTGAGGTCCACTAATCATTTTGTCATGTTGAAAAGATGTTTTTCTTGGTTTGATCATGAGGACGATCTTGGATTCTCATGTCGATTTCTCCAATTATTGGAGTTAGCATGATCTCCGGTAAGATAGCTTTTGCCACGTCTTCAAAAATCATTGGTATTTCTATTAACTCATTTCTCAAGAATACTTTTGAATGATAAGTATTAGAGAATGCATAAGGCCTTGTTTGGTTTAAGACTGCGAATACCAGGATTGGGATTTCAAATCTCGATCCTCGTTTGTTCTACGACTCTAATTTTCAATCCACAACCAACCATTTCTTACACCTAACCCCACACTCATCTCTTTTATCACATCATCATATATTTAAAAAATTAAATATTACTAAATACAATATAATAATACACTATCATCGACTTTTTAGACATGATTTGACATCAAATACAATATAAAAATACATTATCATCCACTTTTCAGACATGATTTGACATCTACAGTAAATAGTAAAGGATTCTGAATCCTATAACAAACAAGTTTTTTTTACTATTTACAGAATTCTGAATACTCAAGATTCTGAATACCAGAATTCAGAATCCCAACGAAACCTAGTCCAAACAACCCCTAAGAGATCTTGTATGTAATCGAGTAGGATCTGTTCTCTTCCGTCATTAGGTTTGGCCTCTTAAAATCTTGATGAAGGGTGAAAACTCTACTGAAATCTCAACCTTCCAAAGTATACGCAATTCTTGGGTTGACATCAAATGTTAATTTTTCATCGTATAAATTTCCTGTGATTTCTCCTAGACAAGAATCTTTGAGGTTTGAGATTCTTTTGTCAAAGAGGGCGAGATTTAAAAGCGAAACAACTACTTTATTAAAGGTGATTTTATTATTACTCTAATGGCTACAATATGGACCCATGAAAGTGTATTTGTAAGTATTTGAGCTCGCTCTTAATCTATTAGATTTATCTGTAGAGGATTAGTTGCATCTCGATCTGATTTTTTCCTGGGTATCGCAAATTCTCCATTGGAATTCTGTGGATATTTGGTGTTTCTCAACCCCAACTTATCCATGGAATTTTCCATTGGCTCTATTGTAAATTCTTCATACATTTGGAGTTTTGGATCTTTCATTATTCCCATAAATGTATTATGAGAGACTGTTGTAAGAGAAACGAGTCCTGACATATCCTCCCTAATCACTAATTGCAAAAACTCTCCTTCACTGTGATTATAAATATGATTCACTTCCATTTTTAGATTATATTTCTTCTTCAAGATGTTTTCATACGAGGGAGTATCCTCACATTAATACACTTGTGCAAGGTTTTGATAATAGACAGCTTCTTCGAACTCTGGGGTTGTCTCGAACTATCCAAATCCTCTTTTTGATTCTTTAGGCAATCTGTTGAAATATGCCCTTGTACTCCACATGTCCTACAATTTCAATTTTAAAACTTTATTTTCTCTAGTGTGAGCTCGTTTGAAAGTTCTTATTGTTAGAGTCCTGCTAGTGCTTCCTTGGCTTGAGAACGAACGTGGACTTCGGCTTGGTACTGCTCTTTATCCTGATTTATAGTTCCAAGTCTTTTTTTTTTACCAGAACTTTCTTGGTTCCATGAAAATCTTCTCTTGTTACCACGAGTATAAGGGTGACTTTTTTCTTTCTTTCGCTTATGTCTATGTGGATAACCTCCAACTACCATTGGGATGTCATTTTCAGCACAACGTTACTTTATTAATTCCTCTTAATATATAGTAATTCTTTTAAAGTATTGCCTGATAACACCACTCTTCTAACTTGGACTTTAGAAATGACATCCTTCTGACAACCGTATCCATATCCGTTGTTGTATTCATGAATTAACATTTCTCTCCAGGGACTTGGAATTTTTGCAAAGAATAATTGTGCCGCATCCTCATTGTTTACCTTAACTTTCCACTGGTACTCGATTAAGCTTGATGTATTTCTCTATATGACAAATATCTCATAACTCGAAGTAATAGATGGCTTGTCTGTGTTTTTCTTTCCATCTCTCCTCCTCTATAACCTCAAAATATTATGTGCCGATAATATATTTTGAATAATTTGGCCATATTATCGACTATTCTTTTTAATGATTCTCCAGATATAACTCCCATTTTTATATTTGACCATGTTGAATTTCATGCGAACTTTACAGATCCTTTCGAGACTTATTTCAAGGAGTAAATTGAACCCTTCTTTTTTTAGGTCGAGAGTTTCGACCGCAATTTGCATTATGGACGCCCAATCGTCTATCCATATTTCTTAATTCTTGAAATATGGAATATCCTAATTCAACATTAATCCATACGGATGTATGTGATCAAGTTGGGACTTCACATATAGTGTGTTGAGAATATTGGGCCTTCGGGAATGTTGTCTGGTACCCACTATGTTTGTAGGATCTGCTTTTATGGTGAAATCTCGACATGTGGCATTGGTGCGTCTAGTACTGGTTCATGTGAACCAGTACTTTCACCTAGATTGAGACTTGTTGGTAGTGGTGTAGGAGCATTCCTTCGAACTAAGGCCGAAGAATCTTCTGAGTTCATTTTTAGATCTACAATACCCAATCCTACGAAGGATTCGGCAAGGTCGTGTAAATCTTCAATATTGATCTTTTTCATCACTTTTTGGCAGGTAATGGAATCTCTTTGATAATAACCATCATTTTTTCTTCATCAGTTGGTTGTCGTATAACCTCGGTAGGTTTCCCTTTTTGATGTAAAAGGGGTTCTGTTCCTAAAATTATACGTTGTCTTCCTCCAAATGAACTTGGTTTAACTTCGAGGAACTTGACTCATTTTTTAACATCAACTAGGGTTTCTCATGTTTCTTTTTTATGTTCATGTATCTCTTTCATCTGCACCTGGATACGATGTTGATGGTTGTTGATATCTTATACTATTCTGTATTTCTCTAAGATCTTTGGGATTCCTAGAGGAATCTGATATCACTTCGATATAGTTGAATCTATTTATGGGATTCATGAGTTGAATTCCTATGATTCATTAGATCCGTTTTGAGCATTTGATTTTACCAAAGGGTACCAGGTGATGCACCTTTTGCTTTTCGTATTGTCTCAAGGTTTTCCTATTAACTCCTGCAAGGGTTTGTTCAACATATCGGTTGTCCCAATATGTTATATTTTCTTGATATTTTAACTCGTATATTTCGAAGATTTGGAAATATCACCTTAAATGAATACATGACGAACAAACGTTCGAATCTATTTTTTGAAGATAGATCTCCTCACAAAAAGTTGATTATATAATTATAATAAATTCTTTTAAAGTTATTAAAAAACCTAGCTCGGATACCTATTTTGGCCATTATTTATTTTGGATAAATTTATGAAATTTCTTTGGGCAAGAGCAAAGATAATTTTTCTCGTAGCAAAATAATGACATGTACAGCAAGTTTTGTTTTTTAGCTCACGAGACTTTAGAAGGAGTTTGTTTTGTTACCGCTTATTTAGATGGAGGGTAATGGGCACCCTCGTTAAATAGAGTGAATGAAGTTGTACTTTGATTGACCGATATCCCAATATTCCTATTACCGTTAAAATTAAGTATCTCATTTATATATATATATATATATAAAATGGGAGTTTGGCAGGATAGAGAAAGAATTATAGGAAAATAGGTGTGTTTTCCCGCCCATGAATATCTATTTATTCTCACCTATGAATTTTTATATGCCATACTTCATTTTAACCACAAACCTACAGTTTCTACGTATCCCTAATTCTCTCTATTCTCTCTCGACGCAGCCCTTATTTTTTCAAAGAAAAAATCTCAATCTGTTGCAATCTATTATTTTCTTTAGATGAAAATCGATCGTGTTTCGAATAACAACGAATTTGTTGTTGGAATTTTTTTTTTAATCTTTAAACAAAAATGCAGATCTGATGTAATGGAGTCTTTTTTTTCTTTTTGTTCTTTCGTATTAAATTGGTAACATTTATATGATTTGTGTTTGGATGTTTTTGTAGATCTGCGGTTTTCTTTGCAAAGAATATACAGATGAATCCATATTTGCGGATATGTGGTATGTTATTAAAACTGTTTATAGTGGTATATCTCCTTTTTGCGGATTTGCGGTATTTTCTTTTCTTTCATATTAAACTATTTTTTATTTTCTTTCGTATTAAGTTGGTATCATTTCTCTGATTTGGTGTTTGATTTTTTTGCAGATCTACAAAGAATTTTTCAGATCGGAAATTTAATAATAATGAATGTAATGTGATTGAATATATTTTTTGTGTTTGGTTTTTTTACAGATCCTCAAAGAATTTTCGAGATATTGAAAGAATCTTCAAAGAATTTTACAGATCTTCAAAGAATCTTCAAATTTATGATCTCATGTCATAAGTTATGTACTATTTTTTCTTTGATCTGTACTATTTTTATTTTGTGTGTTTTTCCTTATTAAGATTAAGGAATTATGTTTTTCCTTAATTTTAGCATTGTAATGGTTATTAGAATATATTTTTCGAAAGATTTTCAAACTTATGATCTCACGCCATAAGTTCTATAATCATTTTTTTTTTATCTGTGCTAATTTTTTTTTCTTATTAAGAATAAGGTATTATGTTTTTCCATAATTTTAGGGAAAAACAGATTCTTATATAAACTACATATTCAGTTAAAATAATGCCTTATTCTTAATAAGGAAAAACAGATTCTTATATGAAAAAATAACAATAATACGGATTCTTATGTGAAAAATAGATTCTTATATGAAAAGTAGATCAATGTTTTTCCTTAATTAAGGTATTATGTTTTTCCTTAATTTTAAAATAATACCTTATTATAAATAAGGAAAAATAGATTCTTTTATGAAAAAATAAATCTAGGTAAAACATAATACCTTATTCTTAATAAGGAAAAACAGATTCTAATAACTATCCATAATATATATATATATATATATATATGATATTCCGTAATATTAACTTAATAATTTATATTAATTGATAGCAAGTATTTTGGTAGTGATTGAAGTTTTTATAATTTCTTAATTATAGAAATTATAGATTTTATCAATCATATTAATTAGTTGAATAATTAATCATGATTTCATAAGTATCAAATATATTACAATTTAATATCATATCAATCAAGTAAGATCATGCCATTAATTGATTTGTTTGAATTATAGAAATCCTCTGATTACTATATCTATTTCGATGGAGTATATTAAATTATGCATTTCTATAATTTCTTAATTATAGAAATTATAGATTTTTATCAATCATATTAATTAGTTGAATAATTAATCATGATTTCATAAGTATCAAATATATTACAATTTAATATCATATCAATCAAGTAAGATCATGCAATTAATTGATTTGTTTGAATTATAGAAATCCTCTAATACTAAATCTACTTTGATGAGTATCAAATATATTACAATTTAATATCATATCAATCAAGTAAGATCATGTCATTAATTGATTTAGTAGCATTCACATTTTTTTATAGTTTCATGATTTTGTTTGTATAGTTTCATGATCTCTATATAAACTTCATGATTTTTTAAATTAAATTATATTTGATAATAGAATAAACAATGTTTTAATAGTTTTTTAGCTTAATATGCAATTTATTTTGATGAAATTACTCTAATTTACATATTTATTTCTATTTTAAATTAAATAAATAATTACATACAAATTGTGCGTACAACTTAAGCTCACAAGTTTTAGAAAATTTCTTGACCACAATTAATTACTTCAATTTATGTTTTGATAAATTATAATATTATAATTGAATTATTTCACTTAAACTTATAATTATTAGGCAATTATTTCACCAAAACTTAGTAAACACATAATAAATATACAAGAAGTTATAATTAGGCATTTTAATATTTAATAATGTTATTTTCTATCCTGTTATAAATTCCATAATTTTTTTATTGAGTTAACTTTGATAAAAAAACAAACAATGCTTAGTTTTATCTACGTATTTAAGTTATTTTTTCTTAATGAAATCACTCTTATTTACGTATTTATTTAGCTAAAATAATGTTAATGTGTATATAAATTGTTTAGTTATTATACAAATGATTGTATGTAACAACTATGTACTTTATATGCGATTAATAAAGTGCATCAAATTTCAAAACATCTCAAACTTGAATTTATATTTTAAATACAAATGTATCTGAATTGACTTCTATAGAGCGTTATACAGATCAGGATAATGCAACAAATAATTTACAATCATCGGTAGTGACTAAAGTTTCATATCATTTTCAGAGGTTTTCAATGACCGATATTTCTAATGGTAATTTATCATTATAATATTTTAAAGTATGTTATTATTTTACTATAAGTTTTTTGCAATTATAACTAATTTTAAATAATTTCTGAAAAGATACACTCACTCTTAATTGAACTTTTGGGTCTGTACTATTATTGTTATTCTATATAATTGTTAGGATTATTATTATCACCATTATTATTATTATTATTATTATTATTGTTGTTTTTGTTGTTGATGATGATGTTGTTGTTGTTATTGTTGTTGTCACAAAATACTTATCATTTGACAAGTATAATTCTATAATTTTGATATTATTCACAAATCGTCTAAAAATCATGCATATGTTTCCATAAGATGTAGTTACCATGGTTCTGAAAACCGGACCAGCCGGTTTGACCGGTTCAATCGGGAACCGATCACCACACCGGTCCGGTTTTCATGTGAAAATCGGTGGACTCAAAAACCGGTAGAAAATCGGTCATGAACCGATTGGACCGGTGAACCTGTGACAAGTTCAACCGGTTCTTATTTTTATATTAAATAAAAATTGACGGGGTCTTATTTTTTTTATTTGGAGTACAAATAAATACAAATTATGATGATTAATTTTATTTCATTTTGAAGTTGTTGGACTTTGAGTGATGATATAAGAATTGAACTATTTTATTTGATTTCTCTTCATTATATTTAATTCAACTACATTTTTCTATGTTGTATTGTGGTTGATGAACTCATATTTATTCATATGGACTCTTTGAATTGAATTTTAAAATATTTTATAATCATGTTTTTTATTAAATTAATTTATTCTATTTATTTATAACATATTTAATAGTGGATACACACACACACACACACACACACACACACACACACACACACACACACACACACACACATATATATATATATATATATATATATATATATATATATATATATATATATATATATACAAATCGTCTAAAAATCATGCATATGTTTCCATAAGATGTAGTTACCATGGTTCTGAAAACCGGACCAGCCGGTTTGACCGGTTCAATCGGGAACCGATCACCACACCGGTCCGTTTTTCATGTGAAAATCGGTGGACTCAAAACCGGTAGAAAATCGGTCATGAACCGATTGGACCGGTGAACCTGTGACAGGTTCAACCGGTTTATATATATATATATATATTATATATATATATATATATATATATATATATATATATAGTGTGTGTTGTGTGTGTGTGTGTGTGTGTGTGTGTTGTGTGTGTGTGTGTGTGTGTGTGTATACCACTATTAAATATGTTATAAATAAATAGAATAAATTAATTTAATAAAAAACATGATTATAAAATATTTTAAAATTCAATTCAAAGAGTCCATATGAATAAATATGAGTTCATCAACCACAATACAACATAGAAAAATGTAGTTGAATTAAATATAATGAAGAGAAATCAAATAAAATAGTTCAATTCTTATATCATCACTCAAAGTCCAACAACTTCAAAATGAAATAAAATTAACCATCATAATTTGTATTTATTTGTACTCCAAATAAAAAAAATAAGACCCCGTCAATTTTTATTTAATATAAAAATAAGAAAGCAAAAAAAAAAAACCAAAAAAACCGGTTGAACCTGTCACAGGTTCACCGGTCCAATCGGTTCATGACCGATTTTCTACCGGTTTTGAGTCCACCGATTTTCACATGAAAACCGGACCGATGTGGTGACCGGTTCCCGATTGAACCGGTCGAAACCGGCTGGTCCGGTTTTCAGAACCATGGTAACTACATCTTATGGAAACATATGCATGATTTTTAGACGATTTGTGAATAATATCAAAACTATAGAATTATACTTGTCAAATGATAAGTATTTTGTGACAACAACACATACAACAACAACAACAACAACAATAACAATAACAACAATAATAATAAATAATAATAATAATGGTGATAATAATAATCCTAACAATTATATAGTATAACAATAATAGTACAGACCCAAAAGCTCAATTAAGAGTGAGTGTATCTTTTCAGAAATTATTTAAAATTAGTTATAATTGCACAAAACTTATAGTAAAATAATAACATACTTTAAAATATTATAATGATAAATTACCATTAGAAATATCGGTCATTGAAAATCTCTGAAAATGATATGAAACTTTAGCCACTACCGATGATTGTAAATTATTTGTTTCATTATCCTGATCTGTATAACGCTCTATAGAAGTCAATTCAGATACATTTGTATTTAAAATATAAATTCAAGTTTGAGATGTTTTGGAATTTGATGCACTTTATTAATCGCATATAAAGTAACATGTTGTTACATACAATCATTTGTAT
>BMAC01000077.1:1430001-1468248 GCA_014905375.1 Phtheirospermum japonicum
TATCGGTCCGACCACGGTTGGACCTGTGGACCACTGAACTATAGTTTTACCGGTTCGATGACTGGTCCGGTTTTAAGAATAATGGTAGCTACTCCTGCTGCATTAATTCGTATGGAAGTAGCTCAGCTATTATACAAAACCTGGATCAAAATCAGGCAATTTCAAACGAAAAAGGGGAAGACCACCTAAAAATCCAACTGTTACTAACAACGATATTATTCTTTAGAGCATTAGTATTGAGTTCAATTTTTATTTAAATTATATTGTTGTTTTATATATAATAATA
This sequence comes from Phtheirospermum japonicum, assembly GCA_014905375.1. Classification (NCBI taxonomy): domain Eukaryota; kingdom Viridiplantae; phylum Streptophyta; class Magnoliopsida; order Lamiales; family Orobanchaceae; genus Phtheirospermum; species Phtheirospermum japonicum. Next base: position 1,430,288 of record BMAC01000077.1, read on the forward strand.
AACATATTTACTAAATTAAATATTGTTTGGTGTATTGTCAGTATTTGATTATAGAGAGGAAAGTTTCTCATTTTTTAATAAATTAAATAGACAAATACACACAACTCATTATAGAAATCAGAACTTTTATATACCACTAAAACCACTAATTAGCAGTAATCTTTTTTGATTTTTATTTTTTGATTTCTTATTTTATATTAAATAAAAATTTGACGGGGTCTTATTTTTTTTATTTGGAGTACAAATAAATACAAATTATGATGATTAATTTTATTTCATTTTGAAGTTGTTGGACTTTGAGTGATGATATAAGAATTGAACTATTTTATTTGATTTCTCTTCTATATATATATATCAGTCCGACCACGGTTGGACCTGTGGACCACTGAACCTATAGTTTTACCGGTTCGATGACTGGTCCGGTTTTAAGAATAATGGTAGCTACTCCTGCTGCATTAATTCGTATGGATAGTAGCTCAGCTATTATACAAAACCTGGATCAAAATCAGGCAATTTTCAAACGAAAAAGGGGAAGACCACCTAAAAATTCAATTGTTACTAACAACGATATTATTCTTTAGAACATTAGTATTGAGTTCAATTTTTATTTAAATTATATTGTTGTTTTATATATAATAATAAACATATTTACTAAATTAAATATTGTTTGGTGTATTGTCAGTATTTGATTATAGAGAGGAAAGTTTCTCATTTCTTAATAAATTAAATAGACAAATACACACAACTCATTATAAAAATCAGAACTTTAATATACCACTAAAACCACTAATTAGCGGTAATAATATTTTATGAAACGAATATAAGTGTAGTTCATAAGTTTCACCATGAATACAGATAATTTTTCAGGTCCATTGACATAAATGGGCAATAGTGCATCCGTTGTAGTTGATTTGACACAGAATCAACTTATCCCTAAACCAAGAAGAGGACATCCACCAAGAAATTTGAATATTTATAATAACGGTAATAGTTTAATTCACTTATTCATTTGCATATTAATTTTATATTTTAAAGAGAAGTTCAATTTTTATAACAACTTTAACAGTTTAGATTATTTCTTCTTTTACATGATAATGTTATTGGTAATAATTGATAAACCGAATATATAAACCTATTATCCATTGGCTTTGATATATTAAACAAATTTTGAATAGTCATACATATATTTTTTTTATTTATTTAATGTACTCATGCTTCGAAATGAAATTTGACATACTTTTAAGGTAAACCTTAACTCCTGAAATAATATTGTAATACAATAAAACTAAATATTGATATATGATTAATAATTTTGATTATGCAATATTTATTTGACATATCTTTTATGTTACATATTACTTATACAATAATAGATAATATTTTTTCTATTTACCAATATTTTGAATATTGTATTAGAAAATACTCCCAAACAAAAAGTGGGAAGGCCATCTTTGAAGTCTGTTTTTCAAAAGGGTAAATTTCGAAAGATTCATATTTTGCTAAAATATTATATTTTGAATGGATGATTAATTAGTTTGATTAATATTTCTTTTTATTTGTAAATATACCTTTGTGATATTTAAAACGATCCACATCATCCACTGCAATTAGCAGTGGAAGAATAACTAAAGCAGTTCAGAAGGAAGCGACTACAGCACTTAGTAAACCTTCGCGAAAACGGTACCCCAAGAAACCTAAGATTCCTGATGATGGTAATTCCTTTAAATCTTTTTATTTCCAACAATACACTAAGATACTTTATTTAATTCAAATATAAATTTTAATTACACACACACACACACACACACACACACACACACACACACACATATATATATATATATATATATATATATATATATATATATATATATATATATATATATATATATATATATATATATATATATATATATATATATATCTTATTGATTTCAATGACACCTTCATTTGTCTAAATTTATTATCGAATAGTTTATTGGGATATTGGTGATCCTACTTTCATATGTGGACATTGTTCAGTATATTTTTGGTATGGAGAGAGACTGAAGCCAAGTGTTGAAATTACGATACCGGAGTACTCTACCTATTGTGACAAGAAAAAGATCGTGTTGCCTCCTTTGAAGAAGCCAGTACAAGTCTTGTATGATCTAATATTCGGTTTTAGCGATAAAAGTAGACATTTTTTAGAGAATATTCGATCATAAAACAACATGTTTTCTTTTACTTCGATGGGTGGAAAAATTGATTCCAGTACAAACACGGGAAATTCGCCACCGATATTCCATATGCAAGGTCAAACTATCATCTAATAGAGAGTTTGCTGCAAGAAGAAGGTTCTACACCGAAGTTTGCACAGCTTTATATATACGATACTGCAAATGAGGTTCAAAACCGAATTAATTTGGTTAAGTATGATTTTCAATTTCAAAGATTATTATTGGTTATTCAAGTTAATATATTATTTATTTACAGTATTCGTATTTTATAATTTACATTTATGCAGAAAAGGCAATGAAAACAATTCTCTACATCCGAAATTGTTGTTGAACTCAAATCCATGTTAGATAGGTCAAATAATTTGGTTAGGTCATTTACAAATTCTAAGGACAAGTTTCTAGAAGATGGTGTTATCGAAATGAAATTACGCCTTATTGGGAGAAGAGGCACTGATGAAAGAAGGCACAATCTACCCGAAACCGATGAACTTGACAACTTAGTTGTTGGTGATTTTGAAAAACATATGGGTGATAGGAATGTTATTTTAGAAATAAAATATGGGGAATTGAAACGTATCAATGAGTTACATCCGTCTTACCTTGCTCTGCAGTATCCATTATTATTTTCTTGCGGTGAAGATAATTATAGGCAAGATATACCTTTTGCTGATAATCAAAAACCGATAGAAGATGGAAGAAATTATGTGAGCCAGAGGAGTTCTTCTTGCACCGATTGCATGAAAGGTTAACCGAGTCACCTACTATCCTCTCTTGCAAAGCCTTACACAACAGTTCATAGTTGATAGATATACCATGATTGAATCTGCAAGATTATGGCATGTTAGAACCCATCAAAAAGAGTTGCGTAGTGAGATGTATAATGGAATTGCTGATGCAGTAGTAAGCGGTGAAACAAATGGTTGCAGCGTGGGTAACAGAGTAGTTTTGCCAGCGATATTTACCGGTGGTGCATGGTATATGACTCAAAATTACCAAGATGCTATGGTAATTTGTCAATGGGTTGGATATCTAGATTTATTCATAACATTCACGTGCAATCTAAAATGACAAGAGATTGTACGGTTTGTCGAGAGCAGGAATCTTAAGCCAGAAGATCGTCCTGATGTAGTTTTAAGAATATTCAAGATGAAGTTGGATGGCTTAATTAGAGATTTACGTGACAACCAAATATTTGGAAATATAGTTTCTGGTGAGCATATATATATATATATATATATATATATATATATATATATATATATATAGGATTGGGTTCAAATGAGAACCCCGTCATTATATGTGAACCTAGGGACTAATCCTGGCCTTAAATCTAATATTACACAGTGCAATTATATGTCCAGGTTCATTGTGCTTTTTACACAGTACTGTAGTGCTAAAATCAGTCCAGTTTTTTTTAATTTAATTATATAATATATATATATATATATATAATATATATATATATATATATATATATAATATTTTTAGGTTTTAAAACATGCAATATGTATCTTAAATTGTAGATCTTGAGAATGTGATTAATTTGATATATATTTCATTCAAAATGAATAAAATTTGAAAAAGTTATGGTTTTGTTGAAGATTTGAGTTTCATTTCAAATTTTTGAATTTGCAGTTTATAGACGAAATTTGCGATGCTTTTTGTATACAATCGTAGTGTTTTTTTTTCTTAATCTATTGTGCTTTCCAAGGAACAATGTAGTGCTCTTTGTAAACGTTGATATATGTCCAAAATACCATTTTTAATTAATTAATACATTTTTTTATATTATTACCATGCTTACATGTCATGATCACAACCATCAAGATTATTCAATCTAATGGTCAAGATTAGTCCCTAGGTTCACATATAATGACGGGTTCTCATTTGAACCCAACCCTATATATATATATATATATATATATTAAAATTATTTATTTCAAAATAACCTCTATACATTATCAATTTATTTTTTATTAGTCTGTTTTTAATTTTTTAATTTTTCATCTTATGTAATTATTTACACTGTGGAGTTTCAGAAGAAGGGCCTTCCTCATGCCCACATTCTTCCATTTTTATCAAAAAATGATAATACCCTAATGCAAGCAGTATTGATCGAATCATTTCAGCTTAGATTCTGGATGAAGAGGAAGATCCAAGGTATTATACAGCTATTTCGGAGTTGATGATTCATGGTCCATGTGGGCATTGGAAAAACACTCTCCTTGCATGGTTGATGAGAAATGCTCAAAATATTATCCAAATAGGTTCGTTGACTCTACTACTGTTTACTATGATGATTACCCGGTGTACAATTGTAGAAATATTGGTCGGACGGTAGTAAGAAATGGTGTTCCTCTAGATAATAAGTGTGTTGTGCCACACAATCGTTATTTTTTTGCTAAAGTATGGAATACACATGAACGTTGAATGGTGTAATCATTCTAAATTAATCAAATATTTGTTCAAATATATGAACAGGGAAATGATAGGGTCACAACAATATTTTACCAGAGTGGTAACAATGATTGGCGGAAGCCAGAAATTGATGAGATCGTACGATTGTCGTTACATTTCTCCATGTGAAGTGGCTTGGAGAATCTTTGGGTGTGAAATTCAGTATAAAAATCCTTCCGTCCTACGCTTGAGTTTTCATCTTCCAAGGGAGCACAAAGTACTATATAATGATAATGACTCATTGGACGATGTGATGAAACGTCATTCAACACTTCATACAATATTTTTGGGTTGATTTGAGGCTAACAAGAAATATCCTAAAGCTCGGAATTTATTGTATAGTGAGTTTTCTCAGTATATTGTTTGGAACTCAAAAAAAATGAATGGACCCCTAGGAAACAAAAATGGAAAATTACTCGGTTATATTATATTCCCCCAGGTTTCGGTGATAACTATTATGCTAGGTGCCTCCTCAATGTTGTTCAAGGAGCACAATGTCACGATGACTTAAAAAAAGTGAACGGAAAGCAACACGATACATATCGTGATGCGTGCTACTCAGTTGGTCTACTGGATGATAATAGGAAATATATCAATGGCATCGAAGAAGCAAGTTATTGGGGATCTGCACATTCTGTTAGGTCCTTATTCATGACATTGCTTGCGTCCAAATCTATATCTCAATCGGAAAAAGTATGGGAAAAATGTTGGAAATATTTATCAGATGACATTTTATACAAATAACAAAAGTTGAGAAACAACAAAGGTATTAATTAATAAACTTGAATTATATCCATGGTTTTTTGATAGTGTTCTTTTATGTATTTTTTCATATAAATTAGTAAAATTACAATTATTTTTAAATTTTATTTGTACAAATTTGCAAATGAGTGATGCTGAAATTCAAAACCTTACTTTATTGGAAGTGATAAGTTGTTGCAGAGCATAGGGAAGAGCTTAAAGGAGTTTCCTCCAATGCCAGTTCCAACTGAAGTCGACTCTAATATTTCTTTTAATAGATTTATTGTCGAGGAATTAGACTATAACCGTGACACCCTCATCGAAGAACACGCGAATTTATTTCAATATCTCAATAAAGATAAAAAAAACATGTGTATCACGAGGTCATGAAATCTATTTCTTCAACAAAGGAGGGCTTATTCTTTGTTTATGGATATGGAGGAAGTAGAAAAACTTTTATTTGGAGGACTCTTTCTGCAGCAGTAAGATCTAATGGTGGAGCGGCATAACTTCTCTTCTTCTTCCAAAAGGAAGAATTGATCATTCTAGGTTTAAGGTTCCATTCAATCTCCATGAAAAATCATCGTGTGGGATTTTCCAGGGGACCCCCCTTGCGAAATTAATGTTGCATGCACAATTGATAATTTGGGATGAAGCTTCGATGATGCATAAACATTGTTTTGAAGCTTTAGACAAAACATTGAAAGATATTATGGATTCAAGAATCCAAATGCTAGAGATATTCCATCGGAGGTAAAACTGTTGTACTTGGTGGAGATTTTCGCCAAATTCTTCCGGTGATTCCTAAAGGTACTAGGCCAGATATAGTATATGGAACCATCAATTCTTTCCACTTATGGAGACATTATAAGGTTCTGAGATTGACAAATAATATGAGGTTTCAAAATCTCAGTTCAGAGCCCGATTCGATTGAATTGAAAGAGTTTTCTCAATAGATAAATAGCATTGGAGATGGAGCAGTTGGAGGATGATGGCATCATTGAAATTGACATCCCAGAGGATTTTATTGTTGTTAGATGATGGTGAACCTCTTGCATCAATTGTGGCCAACACTTATCCACAATTTGGAACGAATGCTGAATGTTATGTTTATTTGGAGGGCCGACCTATTCTTGCAACAACACTTGATGTAGTCAATTTAATCAATGAGTGTATGACTTCATTGAATGAAGGGAATGTAAGATATATTTGAACTCAGATAGTGCGTGCAAATCTGATGCAAATGTTGACATTTGGCAAGATGTCCACTCACCCGAGTTTTTAAACACAATCAAGTGTTTTGGGTTGACAAATCATGAGCTACGATTGAAAGTTGGTACTCCAATCATGTTGTTGAGAAATATTGATCATTCACTTGGTTTGTACAATGGAACTAGATTGGTAGTTACGAAACTGGGTGATCATGTTTTGGAGGCAACAATTCTCCAAGGAAGTAATACATGTGAATTAGTACCATCCCTTGAATGACCGTAACGCCATTAGATCCTAGGTTGCCGTTTAAGTTTCAACGAAGGCAATTTCCGGTTATTCTATCGTATGCAATGACAATTAATAAAAGTTAAGACTAATCTCTATCCCACGTTAATTTTTTCTTGAAAAAATCTATTTTTAGTCATGGTCAACTGTATGTTGCAATATAAAGGGTGACCAACGGAAAAGGTTTAAAAATCTTGATTTGCGATGAGAAAAATAGATGTAGAAAAAAAACTACGAATGCTGTGTACAAGGAAGTATTTCATAATTTGTAAATTATAAATTTCTGATTAATAATAGTTTTGCTAACCATGTTCTATATAATGTTTAATTCTTCAATTTTTTCAATTTATTATTTTAATCTTTATCTTATTCTACTTTGATTTAAATAAGTGTAACCACTTATTTATTATATTATCAACATAAAAATAATATTAAAATTTTAATAAATTAAACCTTAAAATTATTGCCCTCGAGTTTGAGTCCGGACTTTCTTAAGAAATGGACACCATATCAACGTTATTGAGATAGTGATTTATTAACAATTTATGGAAGTAAATTGAAAGGGATTGAACAAATTCAATAAGAGCCTACTTGACCTGGAGTACACGACTGTCAAGTACTATTTTAAAATTTAAAAATTAAATATTTAATTAATAATTTCTTACAACTAAATAATTAAATAATCTTACATATAATTAAATTCACTTTTAATATAATATAATATTTTCAAACATAATTTAACATTTACAATTTAAGAAAACTTATAGCAAATATAATAAACAAGAATTATTAATATTCTCATGTTGAATCAATACTATGGATGAAACAAATGCTCTTTTGTAAACAATAGCCCTCCGAAAACTTTAACCAAATTAAACAGCAGATAGTTTGAGCTCCAGCCTTTACAATCACAAACCATCTACCGACCATCAAAACGAGAAATTATGACTAACCACAAAGATTTAATCACAAGAGAATATATCTTAATCCGACGCTGCATTATATAATAGAAACAAGTGCAAAGATGAACAAAACTTCCAACGGCAATAGCTGCAAAATCAAAATGATAAACCAATTCAAGACATGAAAGATGTTCTGTTGAAAAGATGCGTTTGAACGACAAACAGGATCCCAACGGCATATTTGAACTCTCTCAAACCAACAGGCAACATGTCCAATCAATCAAAACACTACAACTCCTTCAAAATGTCCAAAAACTATTGGCAAACAGAAACCCGGATTCAAGTTTGTTTAAAAAAACACCAAATAACTTCAAGATAATCATCGATAACGACGAAGGGAGAGAGTTTGGTTCCTCTTCCAGGTAGCTCTTCGCGAAGGACGTGCTTTGTGGTGCAAGTGGCCTCTTCCTCTGAGACCTCTATATTTCTTTCCTGCTGATGTAAGCCCACGAAGTTCCCTGTGTTTGTGGACTGGGTTGCAAATCCAGTTGATCCTAGGATCATTGCGAACAGTGGTATGAGCTGGATCAATCAAGATGACCTCAAAGTACTTGTAAGTCGAGTCCTGCATTGCATCATTGTAAATTTAAGTTCAGTTCAAAGGGTATCAAGAAGAAGATTTGGATTACAGAATAATCCCTTCCATCCCGAAATCAATGAGCTTGACAGAATAATCAAGCACAAGATGAACTTCTCGAGGGGGTTTAATCACTCAGTTAACCAAAAAGACTTTCACGATTAAATCACAAAAATCTCAGATGTTAAGGCATATAAAAGCAAACCTCATTGATCCAGTAAGAATTCAGAACCCTGAGACCACCCAATTTCCGGCCAGCACGTTCCTCAGCAACTGATCTCTTGCTGCGCTGAAATTTGAGCTGAGTAACTCCCTGGTTTGTGGGTTTGCCATAGACAATACCCTTGGGGACAGGCCTCTTCCTTCCACCACGTCTAACACGAACACGGTAGACCACATATCCCTGAATGGTGTAAAATTCATTTAAGCACAAAATCATAGAAAATGAAGAAGAAATACATAATGTGACATAATCATGAACTCTACATTCTTGCACCAAGTTAAGACTGGTTTCTTGATATTATACTAGGAATGATTAATGAGAAGTATTTTGTCAAAAGAACAAGTCAAAATTATAATTAATAGTATATTATGTAATGAAGAATTATTTTCTAAGTCATGAAGGAGTCCTAACTCACAATTGACTTTCAGCTATTAAGAAAATTGCAAACATATAAAACAAAAACGGAGACAGATCCAAGAGTGTATTGACGTTTCTTAGAAAGAGAAACCTCTAACTGTGAAAAGATACCAAAAAAATTTCATTTCTCTTTCGCTCGAAGAAATATTTAAGCCCAAAAATGGGATTGTTTTATGGAAAAAACTTCAAAAAAGAATTACAGTCACTCTGACATTTTCTCCTAAACATCACGTCAACTCATTTTTCAAAAGAAAAACCATCAAATCAAGACAAAGGATATCTAATCAAAACCACATACTCCAGGAGTAGTAAATGTGGCAGCACCATCTCATTTACAGATAGAAATAGAGGTAATAAGTAAAATGGGAAATCACACGTAGTGCCCAACTTAATTATCAAAGGATGCTCTTCATCTGCTACAAATAATAACAGGAACCATCAAAAAAAAAACATAAACCATGTACAAAAGAAACTACATTACCAATAACAAAAACAAGCTCTTCACCAAAACAGGATTAGAAATGATACCATCATCACGGAACGCGAATTGGTTTTAAGAGATCTTACGAAAAACATTACGCTTGAGATTCGTACCTGCTTGGCCTTGTAGCCAAGGCGTCGGGCCTTGTCGGGCCGAGTTGGATGGGTTACACGCACAACAGCAGGAAGCTGTCGGTACTCCCAGCAGCGAACCCTAAGCAAGAACCGCATCACATCTGACTGCTTCTTCTTCCATAGCTCCGATACGTATGTGTAGGCACCTGCAAAATTTACACCAAGAAAATCAAGTCAGACAAAAAAAATCAGCATACAATAACAAAAACGATTGTGAAATGGGTTTCAGGTTTTGGCCGAATTCCGTGGAAGAAATGTTTACCCATAGCTGTCGCCGCTGCTCTCTAAGCGTTTTGGTGAACGGAACACACGTTTATATCTATACGGCAGTGTGGAAGTGAACTAGGGTTTAATGAGTGGGTAAAATCGGTTCGGGCCTTTTAGATATTTGGGCTAAAGATATATGGGCTATATAGTTTCTGATTTGGGTTAAACTACCGCAAGAGTAAATGAGTGAAGGCTCTGGGTTGATATACCACTTAATTTTAGGCCCAATTACACTAAAGCTAAGCGCAAGGTCCTAAGAGACGGGGCCGTGTAGAAGCGGCGAGGTTGCGCCTTAAACCTTATAAGCCTATGTGTGCCAAGGCGTCAAAAGGTATTTTAAATTTTTTATATTATTTTAATTATATTAGATTAATAAATAAGTACAATAATACGTCTACGGACTTTTTTCAATATTTTCTAATTTTTCAAAGAAAAAATCGTTTTTAAAATATTTTAAACTAAGATATTACTTAATATTATTAATATGATAACAATATAGTACAATTGATTTCAAAATGAATATATTAAAATAGTTGAGTTTAATTCATGTTACGTGCATACGAACAGTCAACTCTAAATTGACTATCGTTTCCAAACCTTTTAATACTTTTTGCAAGGCAAGGTGTTCGGTGAAACCTTAAGTTTAGGCGGGCCTTTTAGAACACTGGTAAGGGTAAGAGTAAATTGGGAGGAGTTTGAAACACATTATGTCCCCCTAGACCTGTCCAAATAGAATCGGAAGCGGGTTCAAAATCGAAACCTTAGTCAACAGTTCAAAAATCATAATAGTGGTTGACAGTTTTGAAATTGTAAATGGTTACGGTTCCAGACTTTGAAACACCGTGGAACTGGAGGTTCCAAAATTGTAACTGTATCCGGCTCGCAACCTGCGGTTGCTGTTAGAGTAGAGTGCCCGACGTTCCAATTAGATTGGATTTCATTCTACTTGTATAATGATTTTATTGGAATTATATTAATAAAGGCAACTTTATTTATCGTATGTTTAAGCTTTTATTATAATTGCACGTATGATAAAGTCCTTAAACCAATTTAAACTATGGGATATAGTTGCGCATACGATGGCAATCATGGAACATGTCTCTAAGGTTTCGGCCTTAAACTTGTTCTAAGTCAATGGGCTTTTCGAGATAGGATATTGAATAGCCCAGTAAGACTTGCGCATATGATGCATGCTTGTAAGACAAGGATGTTGCATTCCATTAACACCAGCATTGTGACGCGAGTGCATATATGTGGGTACTTGTTGGAGAACAAGTTCATTTAACATGACCCCATGGAAATTCTTAACTGGAAGATTTGTTTGTCGAATAAGAATTTCCATATTGCAATAATACATTATTAATCCTTGGACTTGAGGTACGATGGTAACCTTGTGCACATCATGCAATGCTTAGATTTATCTTTTGATTGCTTGAGAATCGTAAAAGGAGTATTTTGGGTATTGCATCGATGTGCATGGGGGTTAGTCTGTAGCCAACATAGAATTCGACACTTGTCTATGGACAAGGGAGTATCCTGTGAATTTTCATAGTTTGTGATTCAAAGACCTTGGCCAGGGCACGATGAATATTGATTCATAAATGAATTACTTAAACTTGAAATGAAATCACAGTTATTTAATCAATTGGGTTTCGACTTATAAATCCATGCCCAAGATTTAATCGGAAAACTAGTTGTCGAAAGGATCGTACATGTATGAACTTGCAATTGAAATATGTTTACTCGCCATTTCACCTAACACTAGGTAGTCATGCTACTTGCTAGATGTTGCCATGATTTGTAGGTTCTTGAAATTAAAGAGTTAATTTCAAGAGAATTAATTAATTAGATTAATTAATATAATAAATTGTTATTTATAAATTTATAAAAGTTATAAGCCTACTGCTAGTGTTAGTCGTGAACCTAAAAGGGTCACACATAATTTTGGTTGTTGACATTTCAAGATTGTTACTCCAATAGTTGGAATAATTAATTAATTTGGATTAATTAAATGAGATTTTAATTTAATTCAAATGTTGGATTTAATATTTAATTATATATAATTTAATTATATAATTAAATCTAATTTTATTAGAAATCTCAATTAAAGGAATATATTAAATTGGTCAATTGGATTGGTTAATTTTAACTCATAGAATTAATTAATTAATTAGTTGGATTTTAAATCCAAGTTCATGTAATTTCCTAGTAGGCCCTATTTGTAGAAACCCACTAGAATAATTGAAAACTTTAAAATAAAATTAATTTATATTATATATTTGTATATATATATATATAAGGGTAATTAACCAAGTCATACTCTTTGTTTTGAAAGAGACAGATAACTTGGGGAAAATCCCTTTTTCTAATTACTAGTGTAGACACCCGTGTATTACGCGGGCAGAACGAAATAATACATAATAAATGAAATAGAAAAAAAAATTATAAATAGTGGAAATAGAATTGTTCATGTGATAAAGAAAGAGTTTACTTGAGGTTCTAAAAAATTTCTTTGTACACAACATTTGTTGTCTTGCTAACAATGTTACCATCTTCATCGCAGCACAAGAATTTTAATCCTTTACGACTCCTGACCCGAGAGATGGCGACATAAAGCTGTCCATGGCTAAAAATAGGTCTTGGTAAGTACAAACCAACATTGGATAGAGTTTGACATTGACTCTTATTTATAGTCATTGCAAAACAGACGATGAGTGGAAACTGTCTCCTTTGAAATTTAAAGGGGACCCTACTATCCGATGGCTAAAAACAGGTCTTGGTGGAATGTAGACCTTCATTCCAATATTAGTTTCTGAAAGAATCTTTACTTCAATAAGGCGTTCTCAAAGTTGAGTAACGAACAATCTTGTACCATTGCATAATCCCGAAGTTTGATCCATGTATCGAATCTACATAACCGGAACTCCAATCTTCTATTTCAATAAATTGAATTATTAATATAAAGAAAAAAGGAAATATTATTCACTTTAAATTTTTGAAAAACTCATTGTAGACCACATTAACTCTTTTATTTTGTATTTTACGTTGAAGCAAATAATCTTGAACCATTTTCATTTCTTAATTCTCAATAATGCGGCATAAAGTTGATATTTGTATTGCATGAGAGTTGTAAGATTGCTAGTATAATAATAAAAAACCGAGAAACACATGTAATTCGAATAAATCTAAAAGTATTATTTTCTATTGTTTTGTATTATACCGGTGTCGCGTAATATAAAATTTTTAAAAATTAAAATACTAATTATTTTTATATTAAATTATAGTATCATTATGTAGCTAGATGAAAGAATTTACCTTTTTTAATGTGTGTGAATTTCAACTCTTACTTTAAGCTGATCTGGAAAACAGACTTTATTAATAAATCTCAAGTTTAATGATTTGTTACATTTTCATCAACCTAAATATATGAGAATAAAATTCGACTAAATAAACTGGGGCGATTTCTTCCTTCTCTGCTTCATTTTTTCATAAATATGAAGAGTGTGTTCGGTTCACTAGAATACCTCCTAGTGAAGCTCCTCCATTACGCTTAGCCATTCATGATATACCAGGTTCTAGGTTAATCAATCGACACACACACACACACACACACACACATATATATATATATATATATATATATATATATAACATATAAATTATTAGTATTAATAATCATTCTAAGCATTTTATAATTATATGTATATATGAATATATATGATCGAAAGATTCATGGTGTTCCATCCCGAATAGTGCATTTACATGAAATACTTCTAAAACCTAGAAATAAAATTGTTCTCAATTCATTAACTTAATCATCTTCTTTTAATTAATTGTATATTGTGCATAAATAAGGTCCATCTTTCGTTTCATCTTTATTTTTGATTTTAAACCCATTAAAGACAGGTAATGCATTCTACATTATTCATTAATTTGGAAAATGATGTTTATCTTTTAGTTAAAAGATTATCTCAGTTATACTAAATGGTTAAACATGTAAGTAATTTTGGCACAACACTTATTTTATGAAGTAGATTGATCATTGATCGAAACTGTGATACTAAATATATTGATATTTTTTTATATAGTAGATTCTACGTGAATTAAGTTTGTTGATTAAAAATTTGGTATATATAGTTGTTCCTGTTTTAGTTAATTAGTTCAGGGATTTCATAAATTACCCCCATAGTGATTTTTAGATCAAATAAGAAAAGACCATGAATCTTCTATTTATACACATGTATTACCTAATAGTTTTAATCAATATTTTACTTTGATTCAATAATTCAACAAATTACTTTCAGTTATAATGTATTAGTATAGATTGTAAATATTTGGTATATTGTCAACTTTTAAATTAGTTCAACAAATTACTTTAAATAAACATGACAAAGTCCATATCTTTAACTCTAGCTATTTTATCTCCACTAATTAATTTCTGAATTTTATTATGAAATCCTATTATTGGAAAATTTAAGGAGAATTTTCTATCCTATTAAATTATGGAGTAGATTATTCATTTATTAGAAGGGCAAAAATCATCATTTATAGGATCACATACAACAACAACAAAAAAAAAAAAACTTTATCCATATTGTTCATTCACAGAAGGGCAAACAACAACAACAAAAAAGTGACCCTTTTTAAATCCATCAAAAGTTCGTACACGCACACAAACTATACACATAATATGTATAGAATTGAGATTATTATTTACTTTTTTTCAGGATATTCTGGGTTTTGTAATTATTATTTACTTGTTTACAGGATTTTGTGAATTCTTATAGAATTGAGATTTATATGTGTATATGGTTAGATATTGTGAAACACCTCTTTAAACTTGGTAACATTATAGATTTATTTATTTTAATCTAGTGTGGCAATGAATGTGCAACATATATATGAAAGCGAAAGAAATCTTGTTAGAAGAAGGAAAATAAAAGGATAAGTGCGGAAAGAAACATATAACAAACAATGTTCGCTTCTCGGTTAAACCGTTCAGTTCAAAATCTATAAGAAAAATGTTATGAGAGAATTTGTTTTGTTTCAAGATGGAGAAAATGGTCTCGGTTATACTGGTCCGATTAGGATAAAAACCATCTGAGTGGATGTACTATGTTGAAACTGTGTCCACTCTGAATGATGTTTTGCCCAAACTTTGGTTAGAAAGAAGTTTGTATAAAGATGTATAAGCTTTCGAACGTTTTGAGTTAAAGAGATTATTTCTTAAATGAAACTTTACCAGTACTATATCATTATCAGGAAGGAGAGCGTATTTCAAGTGGAAAAGTAATGATAGTAAGCCACTTCAAAATTCAACACAACAACAATGAAAGTAAAATTAAAACTAAAACAGTCTTGATTATTTTTCCCTAACTAAGTCCATCTATCCTCAAAATCATCCAAAAAAAAAAAAGATAATTCGAATGGCCACAATTGTGCTTGTAGTGGGCACCTGAATGGCCTCACATGGATTGCACCCATAACACTTGTGCTCATAGCTTGGTGGCCTTGATCCTATTTTCTTAATTTCCTGGTTAGTTTTTGCTGTTTTCTCTTCTGATTCCATTCTCTTATCGTTCCCCTTGTAGCTTTTAGGCATTGCAGCGTGCATCATATCCTCTGAGAAAGGATGTCCTTTGTCTCCATCAAATTTCTCCCCATCTACTCGCTTTTCTAACTTCAACATGGCCTCCTGCAAATCTCTAAAGGCCTTACTATGCGGCCCTATCCCGCTTTCCCCTTTTCCTTCCTTAAATCCACTACCACTCTTTCGGGTTTTCTCTTGAGACCCACCATCCGTGTCTGAGGTCGGAGTCTCGCTCTCACTATCATATCTACCGTGTCGGCGACCTCTGCGCCTATAATAGCTTCGCTTCACTCTCAATCCCTTCATTCTTCACTTGTGAACATGAGAATCTATGGATGAGGTAGAACTAGAACTGTTCCCATCTTTTCGCTTACTCCGCCCTTTCTTTTGAGACAGTTTCTTAGATAGAGACTTCTCGTTTTGTTTTACTTTCCTGATCGCCGATTCCTCCTCTTACTCGCTATCCGCTTTATTACCCTTTTCTTTCCCAATACTCAGCTCGCCTGCTAAGTACCTGCGTAACTCCTCTTTCTTCTCTCGAGGCACAAAATCCATAAGCCCATCTAAAACCCCCTTCTTATTCTGGCAGGGCCTATCCTTCGGCAAATCTTCCCCCTCTTTCGCCCCTATGTGGATCGCTTTCTGCGTTTCCATCTCCAGTGTTCTTGTCTCCAAACCTTCCGCTGGTCCCTTTCCCTCACACTTTTTGGGAGAGGGCGGCGGCGTGCTACCAGTGTCCTGGACCGCTGGATCCGCCTGAGAAGGCGTTTGTCCATCCTTTGTCATATCTTGCTCGTTAATATCAGCCAATCTGTTCTTCTTCTTTTTGTTGTTCGAGATAGAACCATAGTGCAATGTTCTCGGAATTATGTTTCTATCCTTCATGCTTTGTTTGTGAAATCTCTCACGCCTTTCGCTCAAGGACTCGATGTCCCTCTTTCCCACAGACGGCGCCAATTTGATAAGTCCAAAAGTTGGGCTACCAAATATAGAGGGCACTAACCTCAAAATAGAGATCAGTGAATTGAGACTGCTTCTGAATACGTCACAGCGACCTGCCAAAACCCTCCACGAATCTCCTGGCGACCTCGCTGGTCCTGCAAAATAGCACCTCGAACGGGCCGAATTTCGAGCCCGTTAAAGCCCTCCGACGCTTAAGTTAATAAGCGAAATCAACACTCAACTCTTCTCTCCAATAAACAATATTATGATAAAGCGATATCGACTTAGTTAAATAATGAGGGGCATACGCACCCTTTTATAGAGATTGGGGAAGTGTCCCTCAATCTAGGGTTACCTTCTATAACCATAATTTCATTCATATCACAACTCTTCAACCGACTAACAATTGAGACTCTCCCCGCATGTTAAGTTCCCATACATAACAAATCTCTTATGATACAACAGGCCTGGGCCCTTTATACAATCCACCGAAAACCACATACATTACCCACTTTAAGCTCACAGACTTAACATTCATAAAGCCCACAAATGAGCTCAAGTGTACAGCTCAAACCATAAGAGATCACGACCCTATATGAGAACTCATCCCCATATTACAGGTCGCTACTCTACACAAACCAGCTTACTCACCTCGCAAAGACACAATTCAGCTCGCTCATTTCCCAGGAGGAACACCCTCTCCTAGAAATGAGGTCGCTTACCACAAATAACCTCATACAACAATCAATATCACGTATGGACATTTTGATTCGTATCACTAATCAAATAAGAAACGAAGAGATTGAAATCGAAAAATTGAAAGATAAATGACAGAGAGTGGATGACCGCGGAGAGAGAGAAATATTATATACAAACCCTAGTTTTTTAGGTGAAATGAAAAATGAAAAAAGTTATTATTTATACCTAGGCAAAAAATTCCCCGAAAGGTAACATTTTAACACGAACCATTAGAAGCTGACAACTCAACTTCCGTACCTACCCAGTGATGACACTTGTCATCTGAAGCAATGGTTGATTTACACATAGGGTAGGGTGTCAACAACATTAACAAATAGGGTGGATGTGAACATAGAGAAAGAAATTCAGACATGTGGTAAAAAACTCGGACATATAGTAAGAAATATTTTCCGATAACCGTAAATATTTTTGACATTAAATAACAAATTTCAAACATATAGCAAGAAATTTATTCCGGTGACCGTAAATTTTTTGGACATTACGTAAGAAATTCTTGAACATATAATAAGAAACCTAAATATATAGTAAGAATTTCTTGTACAAAACAAAGTAATAATAATAAATTCGCCCGAAAAAAATTTGGTGGGCCGAGAATTTTTCCAATCGGTTGAATCGAATTTTTTACACCTACTTTTTATTTAAAAGCAAAAAGCTCGTCCGCAAGAGAACAAAGCAGCCGTAGGTGGTAAGTTGGACTCGAGTCGAATCACAAGGAAGACTAATCGGAAGTTATTCCGGTGTTTAGTTTTACGAACGAGAAAACGAAAGAAAATACTAAACTAAACACGCGATCTAATTTGGTTTGAGAAGTTCTAGCACCTAATGCGATGAATTAAATAAAATAAAAAGCCTTAAAATGATTAAGAAAGCGAGGGTTCTAGTGCGCTAGAATCGTCTCCACGATCACTCGGGAATTTCATCGAGCAATTTACCTACGAGCCAGGGTTGTCAATCCCGACTCATCGATCGAGCGTCGAATCATCCCGAGAGGTAGTTCTAAATGACTATAGGCACTAGAACGATAAATTCTAGCCTACAAGCATTAACATATTCAAAAGCAGAATTTCAACAATTAAAAGCATGAAAGTTACCAAGCATCTAATCAACTAATATTACGAGAAATCACAACTAAACTACTAAAGCAAATGAGTACAAACTGAAAACGAGAAGAACAAATGAAACTAAATTAACGAAACCAAAGTACAACATTAACATCCAACGATAACCAAAGCTAAACTATAAAATAATTAAACAAAGTGTAGAAAAACTTTTGATCTAGAAAAGCAGCAGCAATCTAACATGTGTACAACAACGACGAACGAAATCGAACAACGAACGAACTTGAAATGACGAAACGACGAACTATTAAACTCAAATTATGCATGTGATCGAAAGGGGGCAAGAACCGAGGGGTCTCTGCAATTTTCGAACCTTCCCCCAAGTTCTAGCACTCTAAATGAAGTGAAAATGATGGGTTTATATGGTTTCTCCTGAAATAACTGCTCAAACTGCCGGAGCGTCGACCGACGCGGGCAGAGCGTCGACGCCGACGCGTGCCAGGGTTGTCGCGTCGCTAGGCAGTGCGTCGACCGACGCGAGCCAGGATCGACGCAACTGCAAGTTTGCGTCGACCAAGCGACGACGGTGCGTCGACCGACGCGGACGCTAGTTGTGGTGCCTGTAGGGCTTCGGCACGTCGTTCGTCCCGTCTTCTTCGTTTTGAGCTGAAACACGAAAATAAAGCAAAATTAGATTATTACTTATAAAATAGAGTAGAAAAACATTAAACACGAACGAAACGAAAAACATCAAAAGGAAGAAAAACGAGAAAAAGATAAACCTAAAACACGTAAAAGCAAACAAAACACAATGCAAAAACACACGAAAATCACATACAAAAATGTACAAATCATCGGTAGCAGCGACAATAGGGGCAGGCGGTAGCCATCCTACTGCCCAATATATTATTATTATTATTATTATTATTATTATTATTATATTACTATGTTATGTATTGATTTTTTCATAATAAAGCTATTGTTGTATATTCATATAATAGTTTTAAATTATTTAATAAAAAAATATTTAATTTAAAATTAAATGTAAGATTAATTGTCAAATGAATATTCGATAATATCTAATAAATTCTTTTTTTTTAATTCCAACCCCGTCTGCAATAGCTGACATGGCACGATAGCACGATACGATAAGAAACACGATTATAAAAAAAAAAAAAAAAAAAAACGATAAAACATAACACTTCATGAAATGACACAAAACACGACACAAAAAATATACAATTCAAAATTAAATTATATTTACATTTATAATCGTATAAAATAGAAAATAAAAAGACACAATCACGACACAACAAAGTAACCCGATTTGCCACCTTGTTTTAAAAGCTCTTCTGACTCGAATCCGCCGCTGGGTAATTTCAGTCCCCCGCGCATAATATCATTGTTCCAAAAAGATCGCACGTTCTTCCCACCCACTCTCTCACTATATTTTATATTCCTCTCACCTGCCCACTCCGTCTTAATTTGCTGCTGCTGTTTCTTCTTTTCAACTATACTTTAACACGAGCTAATAATAATAATAATAATAATACTCAAACTAATACAACTTTTCAAAAAACCATTCCCTTTTGGCCGCCTTTCATCTTTCCAACAACCATATTTGTGGATCAATAGAGTTAGTTGTTTGATGGATAGTTATATGAAGGAGTTTTCTGAGGTGAAGGCGAAGAACTCGTCGGAGGAGGCGTTGAAGCGTTGGAGGAAAGCGTGTTGGCTCGTCAAAAATCATAAGAGGAGGTTCAGATTTACTGCTAATCTCTCCAAGCGTTTCGAAGTTCGTCAGATCCAGAAATCCAATCAGGTTTGCCTTTTTTTTTTTTTTTTTTTTTTTTTAAATCTCGAATTAGCTTCTACTGTTTACTTATGCGAGTTTGTTTGCGAGCTCGTTGACTTTTTTCCCCTCTACTTGGCTCTTTCACTTTCTCTAGTTTATCTCATTTTCTTCTTTTAGTTTGAGCACGGAACAATACTCGTTTAAAAAGTTGCGCCTAAAATTTGAAGGATGATGTCTTTATTTTAGTTGGATTTGCATTAATAATACTTAATGACGTCTTGCTGAGAGATTTAAAGTGTACCGACGATGTTTGATCGGAACAAAACTTTGTGATGCGTTGGCTTTAGTTGAAAGTTCCAAGGTTCACAAACTTCTGAAGCAATCAAGCAATTATGAGTTTTTTAAAATGAGAAGCGGTTTAGCAGCCGGTAATTTGCCCAACTTGTTTCGACACATTTTATGTTTGAGATTCATTTTCTGTTAACTTACAAGTTCTATGGTACATACTTCTGCACAGTAAATCTGAAGTTATGGTGTTTCTTGGAGTAAAGATTCCTAACTAGGTCATCATTTCACATGAAAAGTCAGCTATATATATTTTGTCGAATTTGAAGTAATTATGATCTGTTATCATGTACAAGTGTTGATTTTACTATATTGCAGGAGAAGCTTAGAGTTGCAGTACTAGTTTCCCAAGCTGCTATTAGCTTTATTCAAGGTTAGTATTTAATAAAGTACTTGCAATTTGAATTTATGTATGCTATTTTCTCTGTGCTGATTCTCTGCCATATATCTCCAAAGGCATAAGTTACACAGTCCCAGAGGCAGTTAAGGGGGCAGGTTTTGAAATATGTGCTGACGAGTTAGGAACCATTGTCGAAGGACATAACGTAAAAAAGTTGAAAGTTCATGGTGGCGTTGAGGGTGTTGCAGACAAGCTTTCAACTTCACTTACTAAGGGGATTAGTATTTCTGAGGAGTCCCTTAGTCGCAGAAGAGAAATTTATGGAATTAATAAGTTCACTGAGAGCCCGTCCAAGGGATTTTGGCTTTTTGTATGGGAAGCCCTTCAAGATACTACCCTCATGATTCTTGCTGCATGTGCCCTCGTCTCTCTAATTGTCGGCATTGCAACAGAAGGATGGCCAAAGGGTGCTCATGATGGACTTGGAATTGTAGCCAGTATTCTTCTTGTCGTATTTGTCACTGCTACAAGTGACTATAGACAGTCATTACAGTTCAAAGATTTAGATAAGGAGAAGAAAAAGATTAGTGTTCAGGTTACCAGAAATAACCATAGACAGAAAATATCGATATTTGATTTACTCTCTGGTGACATTGTTCATCTTGCTATTGGGGACCAAGTCCCAGCTGATGGTCTCTTTGTTTCAGGTTATTCTTTGGTAATAAATGAATCTAGTTTAACTGGAGAGAGTGAACCAGTAAATGTATCCGCCGAAAATCCTTTTCTTCTGTCTGGAACTAAAGTGCAGGATGGATCTTGCAAAATGCTTGTTACTACTGTTGGGATGAGAACTCAGTGGGGTAAATTGATGGCTACTCTTTGTGACGGCGGTGATGATGAAACCCCTTTACAAGTTAAATTGAATGGAGTGGCGACCATTATTGGAAAAATAGGTCTCTTTTTTGCCGTTATAACCTTTGCTGTTCTTGTGCAAGGTTTGTTTAGCAAGAAGATGATTCAAGGTTCCCAATGGATCTGGTCTGGAGATGATGCCCTCGAAATGTTAGAATACTTTGCTATTGCAGTTACAATTGTTGTTGTTGCTGTCCCTGAGGGTTTGCCTTTAGCTGTGACCTTGAGCCTTGCGTTTGCTATGAAAAAGATGATGAATGACAAGGCACTTGTCCGCCATTTAGCAGCTTGTGAAACTATGGGATCTGCTACAACTATTTGCAGCGATAAGACAGGGACACTAACTACTAATCATATGACAGTTGTAAAAGCATGCATTTGTGGGAAAAATAAAGAAATTAGTAGCTCAGTGAAGAGTTCTGCTTTCTGCTCGGACATTCCAGAATCTGTCGTGAAAATAATTCAGAAATCCATTTTCAACAACACGGGAGGAGATATTGTGGTGACTAAAGATGAAAAAATTGAACTTCTTGGCACACCCACCGAGACCGCACTTCTCGAATTTGGTCTCTTTCTTGGAGGAGATTTCCAAGCGATAAGAGAGGCAACAAAGATTGTAAAAGTCGAGCCTTTTAATTCTACGAAGAAGAGAATGGGTGTAGTTTTGGAGCTACCTGGGGAAAGTTTTCAAGCACATTGCAAAGGTGCATCTGAGATTATTTTGGCTGCATGTGACAGTACTTTGAATTCAGCTGGTGAAGTTGTTCCTCTGGATGAAAAATCAATCAATGATCTGAACGACACAATCGAACAATTTGCAAATGAAGCTCTTCGAACTCTGTGCCTTGCGTATAAGGATATTGGATGTGACTTCTCGGCTGAACATCCAATTTCCTTTGAGGGTTATACTTTGATAGGCATTGTGGGCATCAAAGATCCTGTTCGTCCAGGGGTCAAGGAGTCGGTTGCAATTTGTAAGTCAGCAGGAATTAATGTACGGATGGTCACAGGAGACAACATAAATACTGCAAAGGCAATCGCTAGGGAATGTGGAATATTAACTGATGATGGTATTGCAATTGAAGGCCCAGAGTTTCGGATGAAGAGTGAGGAAGAATTGCAGGAACTCATTCCAAAACTACAGGTACTTGTCGTTTGCTTTTGTGTGTTCCTTAATTCTTAAGTTCTAACTTCTATGCATGATCTAGTGATTTTACTGCATTAATAGACGACCATGTTGTTTAATCTGCTGCTTCTTATTTTTACACCCCCAATACATTGGGAATTCAAGCAGTAACATTGAGTTTTAGATAATCTATCCATTGATCTTTGTTTTCAGCATGTGCTTCAGTTCATTTGAAATCAACTCATCTGGAGTGACTTTATTGTGAATGTAATTATTCATATTGGTTTATATGATTGTTATTACTTATCTATATCCATTATGTGTTTTTCTGTTGGAAGGTGATGGCTCGTTCCTCACCAATGGATAAGCATACACTTGTGAGACATTTGCGAACCACATTTGAGGAGGTCGTTGCGGTGACTGGAGATGGAACAAACGACGCTCCTGCACTTCATGAAGCAGATATTGGCCTTGCAATGGGAATTTCTGGAACTGAGGTGATAATAATTTATTTTTATCTCTAAATAAGATATACGCTGTGTTCTAGTAGCAATGATAAGTTGTATTCTTTTGGTATACTTTTTATTTGGACGGCTCTATGGGGTTGATGTGAATCTGTAGTAGTCCATTTGGAAACTAATTTTAGACTGTAGAGCAGAATAGCCCTGGAGATGTGTTGTGTTTTGTACAATGATAAATATTCCTAGGCTTGAGGAGTTGCTATTATCAAGTGCTTACTCCTTTTTGGAATGCACTTGTAAAAATATCAAATAGTGTTTGACCACTTGATGAGTCCATTCGAATGTTTTAGGTGTATGCACTATCTCCACTGCAAATTATGAAGTAACACCCACTTCGAAGTTACATTGAACCGTTGAGCTTTCTTTCGACTACAATCATGATGCAAATTTGGACAAGTGATCAACTTTATTGTTTGTCCACCATGACTACTATAATGCACCACTGAGAATTATAAATTGGGTGTTAAGCTTTTTTTTTTTGAAATTTTACCTTTAGAATCATATCCACTGACCTGTTGATGACATTAGTCAGCACTTGTACCTTTTATTCAACCTGACTTCATGGAAACATATATCTGAAAACTCTATAGTTATTCAACCTGTTGCCTGAATGTATGTTAATACAATCCCCTAACGGTAAAAGGGTGGGACTACTGTTCGGTTGTAATTTAGCTATTCAAAATCCCATGAGTAATGCATTTTAATATTTTTGTCTCTATATATTTGGTATTATTTATATTGCTGATAAAATAACCACAAGTTTGTCTCTTATGACAGTAGTCACTGTTATTCGGAGATGTCTTTTATGTAGTTTAGGAATTTTGTTTTTATTTATTTTGAAATTTCTTGATCGGTCCAGTACTTGGTGGCTGAACATTATTTGAGTAATAAAACTGGAATTATTAATGCCCTCAAATACTTGCTGTTTGGTTTATAATTTCCCAGGTGGCCAAAGAGAGTGCTGATGTTATAATTCTAGATGATAATTTCTCTACCATTGTTACGGTTGCAAAATGGGGCCGTTCAGTTTATGTGAACATTCAAAAGTTTGTTCAGTTTCAGCTAACGGTTAATGTGGTGGCTCTAATTGTCAACTTCTCTTCAGCCTGCTTGACAGGTAACCATGAAATGGTCACATCAATCTATTGGTTATCCATATTAAAGAAATAAATTACAAAACTACCATTTGAGTTCAGTCCATCTTAAAAAACAGTTCCCTTAACAAAAATTACAAGCACCCCTGAACAATTGATTCTTTTTTGCGAATTGCATCTATTGAGGAATATATTTGCAAATTTTAAAGTAGACGTTTGTAGTATCTCCAGGAGTCATCAGTAATTTTAAAAAATGACTAGAGCGGATCTCTTTTTGTAATTAGACTAAGGGGGTAGTATTTGTAGTTTCACCCTTGTAATTTTTTTCTTTCTGTTGCATTCTTTCAGGCAGTGCCCCTCTCACTGCCGTTCAACTACTGTGGGTCAACATGATCATGGATACCCTTGGAGCACTTGCACTCGCCACTGAACCTCCGACCGACGACTTAATGAAGAGACAACCGGTTGGGCGAAAAGGAAATTTCATAAGCAATGTCATGTGGAGAAATATCATGGGCCAGTCTGTTTATCAATTTACTATTATTTGGTATCTTCAAACGTCTGGAAGGGCGGTATTTCACCTATATGGAGAGGACTCTGGATTAATTCTTAACACAATCATTTTCAATTCGTTTGTCTTCTGTCAGGTAATCTTCACACTGGTTATCTTTAATGTATAATTTTGTAATTTCTCCAACTCCATATAGAAATATATACGCTCAACTTCAACATCGTATGCAGGCTTTCAATGAGATAAGCTCTAGAGAGATGGAGAAGATAAACGTGTTCAAGGGTATCCTCAATAACTACGTTTTTGTAGCCGTACTTAGCTGCACGGTCCTTTTCCAAGTCATTATTGTTGAATTCCTTGGCGCTTTTGCCAACACCCATCCTCTCACATGGCAGCAATGGTCAGCAAGTGTTTTGCTTGGATTTCTTGGCATGCCTATTGCTGCTGCTATAAAGATGATCCCTGTGGGATCAAGGTAGAAATACTATTCCTGATCAAATTCTAGTTTCACGGTACCATAAATTATTATCAGGACAAAGCACTCACAAAGGGGACAACTTCAAACGAATGCTTGCCTGCCTTGTGTATCATGCTAGAAAAATACCACGCCAGGATTTCAATTTTGTCAGTTTCGGTACAGGATCATGACTTTTATTGTGGTCCTGTTATTATTATTATTGCTATTTTTATTTCTTTTTATTCGATTTAATGAACCAAGAGCAAAGGATCATGACTTTTATTGTGGTCCTGTTATTATTATTACTACTAGTTTTTTTTTACACCCGTGTGATGCACGGGGCAGAAAGTTAAAATATAGAAATGAAAATTATATTAATATTTTTTTTATTTTTATTTAATATGTGAAGATATAAATAAAAAGAGATATAGAGATGAAGTGAAATAATTAAAAAAATTCACACTACATAAATTATAGATCGAATTCCCACTATATACATGAACGTTAAGATTATACGTTGTTGAATACTTCTTTGTACGTTACATTATTGGTCATGTTTGATTTTAAATTGTCATCACCACAAACTAATATTTTCAAACTCTTTCGATGGGTGACACGCGACACAGCAACGTACAACTGACGTGACTGAACACGAGATTCTTTAGATAAATGCCGCCTTTGAAAGTGATTGACCCCAACTCTTGTTTATCGTCATCGAATATGAAATAATGAGAGGAAATTGCATCTATTGAAACTTGAAAGGTATCATAAATATTGAATAGTAGAAAGTTGAAAAATAAGTCATAAATACATAAATAAATTAAATTAATAAACATGAATGAATCTTGAACTTATAATTTTAAATTTATACATTATCCTATATATTATGAAATTAATCTTTGTTGTAACAAAAATCTAAACAATATAATAATCTAACTCAAGAACATCTATATATAGAAAACAAATACGACAATCAGATAATTTACAATAGTTACATTAATAAATTAACGTAATTTTTTTTAAAAATAAATAAACTCATAATCTAAATTTACAATTACACACAATTCATTTATAAAAAGAATGAATAAAGCAAATCAAATTAACATATATGAATGAAAATTGAAATAAAATTCTCAAATCTATACATTACCAGATGCATGGCTCTAATTAAACATAATAGATTTAATAACATTACCAGATAATACATTTAAATTAACATAATATTAGAATAAGATATTATTCTAATATCTTATTTCAATTCAAGATTAATAAAGTATATACATACATACACATATACACAAAATTAATGAGCTTTGCACTAAATTAAGATTACGAAAAATTCGACTTTAATTTACAATTAATAAAATATTATAGATTAAATTAAATTAATCTATATTAATATGGGAACAGCGTACTTAAGATTATATATATATAAACACATACATACACATATATAAAAATATGAGAAGAATACTTTTACCATTAAACTAGGAAAAAATATATGATGTAATTCCAAAAAATATTTAAAGATCCAATTAAATTTTAAGAAGTCAAAAAAAACGTGGAGAAATGTTAAATAGAATGCTTTATCACACACACACACACACACACACACACACACACACACATATATATATATATATATATAAGGGAGAATTTTTTTTGCCCCCCAATGTATGCACTTTTTTTCACTTTGCCCCCCTAAGTATTTTTTGTTTCATTTTGCCCCCTGATGTACAATAATTTTCGACGTTGCCCCCCAAATTTTATTTCCGGCGGAATATTCCATCTAGATTCCATCGACGGGCAGCTGGGGGCAAAGTGAAAGAATCTTATATTTTGGGGGGCAATATGCAAAAATTTTTTATATTTTGGGGGGCAAATTAAAATAATATAAATATTAAAATTTTGTTTTAAATCTTAAGACAAAAATTTAATAAATACATTTAATTAAAAGCATGTATCTTATAGTTTGCTTTAAATCTTAAGACAAAAATTTAATATTTATATTATTATAACTTGCCCCCCAAACTATAAATTTTTTTATATTTTAATACCCCATACTATAAGATTCTTTCACTTTACCCCCCAACTGTCCGTCGATGGAATCTAGATGGAATATTCTGCCGGAAATAAAATTTGGGGGGCAACGTCGAAAATTATTGTCCATCAGGGGGCAAAATGGAACAAAAAATACTTCGGGGGGCAAAGTGAAAAAAATTGCATACATTGGGGGGCAAAAAAAATTTATCCTATATATAATTAATAAAATATTTATTCACCTACTTAAATTTATATAATTACAACTAAATCATATTGATAATCCACTGTTATTATATTTGATAAAAAAAAAGAAAATCTAACAATTTCATAATCTAATTTTATAATTACAAACAATTCAAAATAAAATTATTATTAATAAATAATAAAACTAAATTAAATTAATCTACATTAATAGAGACTGATGACAAAAAAAAAAATCAAATGTATGCAGTATCATATATAAGATTTAAATTAAATACAAATAAATAATAGACACATATGATAAAATACCTTACATCATAATAGATAATCAAATCTCTAAACAAGATTAAATTAACACGCATGGACTTTGAAATTAAGAAGTGAGATATATACATTAACGGATAATTGATTTAATTTAAACACAATTGATAGAATTTTCAAAACAACATAATCCAATTTTAAAATTTCTATAAATTTAAAATAAATAAAAATAATTTTGAAATATTTGATAATAGAATTTATCAAATTCAACACATTTAAAACCCACTTAATTGATTAAATCCAACCTAAACTATAATTGAACCCTAGGTATAAAAGCCGATAACCCTAAAAAAATTTGAAGTGTCTTGAATTCAGATCAATACATTACCAGATACATGCTTTTAATTAAATAAAGTAAATTTAATAACATTACCAATAATACATTTAAATTAACATAATATTATAATAAGATATTATTTTAATATCTTATTTCAATTCAAAATTAATAAAGTATATACATGCATACACATACACATACATGCTCTCTTTATATACTTAAAAATAAATGAAATTATTATTCTAATATCTTGTTTCAATTCAAGATTATATAAAGCATCATATGATATATCCAAAATTATTATTCTAACATCTTATTTCAATTCAAAATTAATAAAGTATAAATATACATACACATACAAATAAAAAATACTTATAATTTAATGTAAGAAAAAATAATATAATGTTGTTCGATTAATAATTAAAATAAATAACTAAATTTGAAGAAGCAAAACAAAACTAATAAAAATACATAGAGCATGTTAATCAAGTATTATACTGTATATAAAAATAATTAATTTACTTATTCTATAGATAATAGTTTAAGTTTATATATTTTAAATTAGAAATACAAATAAAGTTTTTTTTTAAGAGCTCAATTGATAAATAAAATTCTACTTAAATCGGCCCAATTGCTAAAATCCTACTAAAAAGCCCTAACCCATTTTAGAATCCTACCCATTTAAATCCATCCTAAACCGGACGGTCTATACATCCCACACCACATCCAACGGTTCTAATCTACCATCACCAAACTAACCCTACTATAAATACCGGAACCCTACTTTTTTGCCCCATTCGCCACCCCCACAAACCCTAGTAGTCGTCTGTCCCCCACAAACCCTAGCCTTCTCCAGACCGTCGAAACTGGAAACCAAACCTGCCGCTCCGAACCAAACTACAGCCACCGTTAAGCTTCACCGCTCACACACAACACGAACATATTCTCCACTCTCCGCTGCTCCTTCGCCATCTCCATCTGATGAAAATTCACCTTTCACACAATATGAAAACACCATGAGTTTCCAAACCTACCTCTGGTTACATCAATAATCTCCCTCGCATCCCAACACCGTTCACACACGCCAAACAAACACCATAAGTTTCCTATTTGATTCTAAAGCACCACTCGAATTAGACCAGATCTTTGTTAGATCTAAAGTTCTAACGGGTTTTGGATCACATCCAGTGACTTTTGTTCTCAACATTCGAGAATAATTTCTCAGGTAAACCTCCGAGTCATTTTTTTCATTGTTTTCTTTCGGTAAGTTTTTAAAATGATATTGCATATAAAACTTTTGTAGATCTCGATTTTGTCCTTAAAAACCTAACCTTTATTTGTTTTTCAAATTTTGAAATATTTGTGACCTATTTTACTTAAAGATCAGCAAATCAATTTCAATTTTTAGTATGTTTACTGCATGAAATTCATTTACAAATGTCCATCTATGTTGAGATCTAACTAATTTTTATATGTTCATCCAGATCTAATGGTGTGTTCAACAGCTATTGGGTCAAGTCCAGTGTAACAATCTGATTCATGCCAGATTAGTGGATTTCATATGGATTCTTCTGTTCCAGGGTAAATCATCTCAATTCTGATTTATCTCATATAAATATTTAAATAAAAAAAAGTTAATAAAAAATTATGAATAAATTAATAAAAGATGGTTGCTGCATGTGAGACATTATACTACTAAACGTTTTTTATTTATAAATATATTTAATTAAAACTTACTGCATGTACTTTACATTCTAATTAATTTATGACTTAACAATGTATTATGATACAACTCTTTATTAAGAAATCACATTATATTTTTATACAAATTGTGGGATCTGAATCATGTTGTTTTTGCATATTTTGATTAATGAGTCATATACTGACATTATAATCTCTGGTATGATTTGTTAATATTGACCATATATATATGACATTGTTGTTTAACTATCTTACTTGGAATGAGTATGAAATTGACCAATATCTGTTACGAATGAGTATGAAATTTATTTATCTTACTGTGAATGACTATGCAATTAATAAATATTTGTTATTCCCTTTTCTAAGATTGTTTTTCCTATATATCATGTTTCTATATCACATTGTTTTGATATTATTCTTATATATTTTCAAAATTTCATTGAATATAGAAACATAATCAAAAAATGTAAGCTTACCTCATCTGCTTATCTTGGATTATAATTATACAACATTTCTATATGATAATTCTTATAATACTTTTAGATCAGAAAAATATAGTATGTCTAAGTTTATCGGATGGTAACCTGACATGACCTATCGCTATCTTGGATGATAATGCCTCTGAATAGAGTACAGGGTCTAAGTAGGTGTAACAATGCCACGAAGAAAGACATATTTTTTTAAAGAGGTATTATCTATATATGTTATATAATCCATTGACAATATACAGTTTAGAAGAATGAATAAATTTTAAAAATATAATTATTGCATACAAGTTAATCTAATTTATTTTTACTGCAGTTGTTATACATAAGATAGACTTATCAAAAGATAAGTCCTAATTATGTTGTTAAAGTCATTTGAGAGTTGCTGCATGTACAATTTTTAGTCGATTAATATCATTAACTATTATAAGTCTGAGATAAATAAACATAATTTTTGATAAATGAAAGGTAACATTTTAACTATTTATATTTTCTTAGATAATTTCAAAATGTCATTGAATATAGAGACATAATCACAAAATATATGCTAAACCAATTTGCTTGGGTTGGATGACAGTTATAAAACAGACAAATATATTTAACTAATAATATCTAAAATAAATTTTGCAAGTTAATCAAAAGACAAGTTGAATATACATCATATTGATATTTTATCTTATGTTGTGATCTAATTGTTCTCTACCAGTGTATCAGGTCTGGTTTAACGAACTTTCAAAATGAAGCAAACATGCAAGATAAAGCAAAGGAACATTAACAGCTGAAAAAAGATAACTATACAACATATCTTGTAACATAATTGTATTGCTACTTTCAAATTGAAAATTTTATTATGTCTAAATTTATCGACTGAAAACCTGACATGACCTATTTTGGATGATAATGTCTCTAAATAGAGTCTAGAGTCTAAGTAGGTGTAATAATGCCACGAACACATACATGTTTTTTTATAAAAAAAAACTAACATCTGCATATTTTATATAATATACTGTTTAATATTTATAATGCAATATTTATTTGTCTATGTTGAATCTGAAATCTTATAGCATTAATTTTGCAGGTTTGGAACATATATTCTGGAGAACAAATGATACCTCACAGCATGAATAAAGATAAGTACCAAAATGTCATCCTTAAATTACACTTACAATGCCATTCCAAATAAAACAAAACAACATTGTTTAGTTCAATAAAAATAGTTTTATATTAATTATATGTTTTTATCACATAAATGAAAGGAGTTTTATTTGTATCTCAGGTTTAGAAAAGGGAAACTGAAGAAGTATTGATGAGCAAAGGGACCACACACACAATAAAAGATAAGTGATAGGCTTCAAACTAATATACATATATACAAATAGATTTTATACTTAATAAACTACAGCTTTATGATAAATCAATACTAACTGGTTTTGCTTTATCACAGGTTTTAGATAATTTTCAATGTTACATATGTCGATCACAATAACTCATAAGACTGAAGTTAAACGGTAAAACACATTTTATGCACTTGGCTTATATTTAACTTTTAACTACACTTAATAACATATAAATATAATCTTAATTTGTGTAGTTCTAAACTGCAGGTTTAATTGATTGACAGGAAAAATAGGTATGACAAATTCTTCAATCCATTCAGTTTAAAACATAATTTAGTTCCCAAAAAAAAAAAAAAAAAAGAATTACCTTGTTGAGTGTTTTTTGTTTGTGCTCTTTTTCCTATTGAACCAGTCTTCCTCCTCATATTGATTCCTCGTAATGCGCTGCTCCAAATATAACTACTTGTCCTATGTTTGTATATGGATGTTCAGTTGTGCGTGTGTGTGTTTATGATTTTTTACTTGAGACTGTGTGATCGAAGATTTCTTAGCACTCTAAGAAATCGTCTCCGCAATAGTACGGAGTCGATTGTAGAGCGGTAAGTTTTCCCAATTCGTGTCTCTCGAGGATAGATATTTTCGGCGATCGGTATTTTTGCTTACTCTCTTGTTAATCTAAATTAAACTAATCTACTCCTAAGAAAGTATTAAGTCATTGGGTTGGTTTGACTTTTTTGAAAGTTAATCAACTAAGACAAGAATTAAAATAGATTTAAATGAAAATAATGAAAATGAGGGTTTAGGGTGTTCGGCTCGTCTCCACGATCAATCGGTTTTTGCCGAGCACTTAATCCACGATTCAGGGTTGTCAATCCCAAATGTCGATCAAGTATTGGGGTCGTCAATCCTAATTCTCGGGTTTGTCAATCTCGAGTCTCAACAAGCTCCGATTAATGTCTCTAAACGAACTTAGACCCTAAACTCATAATTTCTAAACTAATTGCATCAAATATAAATTAAAGCTTGCTTGAAAGTAATTAATTTTAATGACATTAATTTAACCCTAATTAAAAACCTTAAATAATTAAAACTAGTAGATCAAGAAAAGCTTGCAATTAAAAGAGAAGACATGGAGGGAAAATCAAAGCATTTGGAATTAAGAAAAGTCAAAGGGCTTTCAAATAGAACAAGACAAATTACCAAAGAGGAAAGTCCCATTTGGTTTTTGACAACAAAGTGTTTGTTTAACTAAAAGAGGTAAGAAGCTTGAAAATGAAAGCATTCATGGAGTTTTGCATGATCAAACTAAAATCTAGAAATGAGAAATTGAAGAACAATGAAAAGAAAACAACACAAACCAAAGCTTAATAACCAACACAACAACAAGAACAATCATTCAAGAACAAAGCATAACAATGAAGGGAAAGAAAACTACCAATTGCATTAAACACCAAACAAGAACTTCAAATGTAGATTACAACCTTCAAAAGCAAATCCAAGTCTTCAACACAATTAAATCCACAAATGAAGGAGCTATCACCCTCTCCAACACTTGCTAAAAACTACTAAACCTAACTAAACTAATTGCTAGGCTAGCTAAACTACACTAACTAAGGATTTAAGCTAGAGTTTTAATGACAAGGAAATATAGAAGTTTGGAGGAGATGAAACTAGTCCAAAACCACTAAGGAAGAGTTGGATAAGGTTGGAGAAAGCCGGTCTTATATATACCAAGTCGCAGGGGCAAAATCGTCAAAACGGGATAAAATTTACGAACTGGGCTGCGACTCAGTCGATCGACTGCTTCATCAAAAATGGCCAAACTCTCTGTCGAGCAGTTGATTTGGAGAGGTCCAGTCGATCGACTGGACAGTCAGTCGATCGAATGAATGCCAGTCGATCGACTTGTACGGTTGCTCTCGGCTCGGTTTCTCGTTTCCGCTCTAAACGTTCGCCGGCTGTTGCTCCTCGTTCGCACTGTATTCCCTTGCTTTTCCGTTCCAATCCGAGTCGAGTGGGATGCCCTGAGCGTGCGCAGGACCGCTTTGGTCATCTTACGGCCATAAATACAAAAACGAGTAAAAATATACGAAAAACTAATAAAAACCGCACAAAAGCTACAAAAACCTAAAACTAACAAAATAGGCCAAATCGACTCCTAATACCCATAAATGCAAGCAAAACACATGCAAATGCGACACAAAAAGGTAATAAAAATACGTACAAAAAGTACAAATCAACCACCAACACTTAGAATGATTGCTTGTTCTCAAGCAAAACTAATCTAGAATTACAAAACTACCCCCAGATAACCCTAAACTAATGCACAAAACCTAATTCGAGACGTTTTATGCTACAATGCTTGTTAGCTTGGCTAAAAGGACGACAATGATGCGCTGACAAATAAAGTTTAGATTGACTCCTGAAACCTAAATGTACTAGGTAACCCTCCAAGTCGCCCCCCCATCCTTGCCTCGGCTAAGGTCTATCCACGGTCGAATCTTTAATCGGCTCCCTACTAGCCCCGATGGTCCACAACTCTCTTTAACAAACAAAGTCTATAAAAAGGAACAAGAGGAGTTTATTGCTTAATAACTACAAAGATTTATAACTTATCCTTGTTTATTCATCATCTTTTTTTTTCTTTTTTCTTTGGTACCCAAGGAGATGAGGCACTTAAGTGAAAGAGATATACAAAGAGAAATCAACAGCTCCGATCATTCGTTGCTACTAGCAACTTACAATATTTTCGATCAAGCACATGGAGCAATTGACGACTCCAAAATACAACACAAATATCCTATAGAGAGTGTTTGACGATGAGGCTAGTTGAGGCACTAGTTCTAATTGAGCTCAAGGATAGCACGAAGCTAAAGCTAAACAAAGTTCCCAATGAGTTAAGCCACCTAAGTCCACTACATCTGATCGACAATCTAAACTCCCTAACCAAATCATCAAAACCGCATCACTTTGCCAAGGATCCAAGCAAATATAGCACACACGCTACTCAAATTATCACAAGCAAGCACGCAACAATGTACAATCCTAAAGGAAAAGAGAACGCCCCTATTTCCAATGTGTCGACGCGGTTGTGCATAGATCCTCTTCGGGAGTCGAGGCAAGCAACCTACAAGAAATAAACCAATGGGGGTTGCAAAAAAAAAAAAGTTATGAATAAATAGTAAAAATCTTTTTGGGTGTTTGAAATTTCCCTTTTTTTTGGATTTTCTCTTTTTCTCTCTCTCTCTTTTTTTTAAATTGGGTTGCCTTCAAATAAGCGCTACTTTAACATCTATAACTCGATGATTTATACAATTAATGCTACCCGTGATCCAAGAAGAGGTGGCGATAATGCCACGCCTTGGTGTTCTCTAGAAGACACACCGGGTGACAAAAATCACCAAGGCGGGCACATCGGGCAAGCCGAAAGATCGAATTATCAAGAGCTCGAGCTTGCTTCGGAGGTCGAAAGAGTGAGTAGTCGACCACCCAGATATGATCATCACAAAATGGGTCGACGTACTCCTTCGTCTCCCCGACCGTAATCTCCACTCTCTCCCCCACTACCTCTTCCACTACTTCTTGATCAAATATACATACGGCATTGGGTGGTGATAGAAGGGGCTCGAGTATCCTCACATCCCCAAAAACCGGCACAACTTCATCATCCTCGTCAAAAAAAAGTAAGCTCGACATTCCAAGTGCCGTTAGAAACCCCAGAGGTGAGTCCCCCTCACTTTACACTACAACATCTTCACAAAACACGAGAGGGGTAATGTCGACTTCTGACCCATTCTCCTCACCCTCTCACTCCACCTCCTTACACACCTCTTTCAAAAGACCGTCAAAGCTCGAATTGCCATCAACGACTGATTTGTACATATTTGTGTGTGATTTTCGTGTGTTTTTGCATCGTGTGTTATGTGCTTTTACGTGTATCTTTTTATCATTTTTCTTCCTTTTTTATGTTTTTCGTTTCTTATGGTGTTCAATGTGTTTTTACTTTATTTTGTAAGAAATAATCTAACTTTGCTTAATTTTAATATTTCAGCTCAAAACGAGGAAAACAGGACGAGCGACGAGCCGAAGCTCTGCAGGCGCCGCATTGCAGCGCCCGCGTCGACACCGATTACCGCTTGCGTCAATCGACGCTAGGTCGACGCGTAGCTTCTGAAGCGTCGATCTTAGCCCCGTCGGTCGACGCGCTGTCGACACTGCGCCCGCGTCGACCGATGCACCATCGACGCATATGTTCTGAAGCATCGATCTTAACTCCGTCAATCGACGCAATGGTCGACGCATAGCTTCTGAAGCGTTGATCCTATCACCGTCGATCGACGCTCTGCCTGGTCGACGCGTGAAGCTTGCCTCACGTCGATCGACGCACCATCGACGCACCGTCGACGCTCCGGCGGTTAAGCGATTATTTTTGAAGAAATCTATAAATACCGGTTGGTTTATCATTTTAATCATCAGACTTCATGGGGGCAAGGTCCAGAAAACTCAGAGATACACTCTTCTTCCCATTTTCAATATTTTTAAAGACTTCGTTCGAAGATCGCGTCGGAGACTCGTTTTTACATTCTACGTCACTCATAGTCATCGTTCGTCATTGAAGTTTGATCATTCGCTGCGTATTCTTCATGAAATATAAGTTGTAGTTCTTGCTTTTGTAATTTGGCTTTGGACTTAGTTTCATAATTTGTACGTTTCATTATTAGTATGCTAGTTTGACTATGTTAGTTTAGTAATTTAAGTGTTTTCGAATTGCTAGTTTAATGATGATGCTTTCTCATTTTTAATATCTGAATTTTTTATGCTTTCAATTAGGTTTAATTGATTAATTAGATTTTAATAATTGCATACTTGTCTTTGAATTTGTAGTTGTAGAATTCTTGAATCAAAATGGATCGTGTGTTTAATTAGAAAATCGTTGAACAAACATTTATCGATGCCGATTGCAATTCCTCGTGATTCGACTCGTATCAACTTATCGCCTACAATAGCTCCGTTCTCTTGCGGATGAGCTTTTCATTTTTAAATGTGAAAAAGTTCGATTCAAAATTTGGCGCCGTTGCCGGGGAATTGACAAAGGCTGTCCAAAAATGTTTGTTCGTATATGTTTAGTTTAGTTTGTTTAAGTTTATGTTTTTGTGTCTCGACTGTTTTAATCTATTTGTTAGTGAATGCAAGGACGTAGGTCCTTAGGTGGAGAAATATTACCTTTAGTCGACAACATCCAACGGGTGAATCGAGCACGATTAACGTCAATTGCTTCATCCAGAACAAATACGTCGGAACCAATCCAACCGGAAACTCGAGATGAACAGAATAATATACCCAATCCACCACCATTTAATCAAGATCAGTTCAATCATCACGTTAACAATCAAGGCATGCAACTGAATCAACAACAAATGCCTTATTTCTTTCATCAACAACAACAATCTCATCCTCGAGGACAGTACGTTCCATTTAACCGGCCATTTCATCAACATGAGCCTCAACCGGCTCGTATGCATGAATTTGCTCGGCCCGTGATTGGCCCATCTACATCATGCATTCGTCTAGGCCCAGCGGCCCGAGATTATGAGCTTAAGGCAATTCATTTCAATCTTTTGCCTTCCTTCTACGGGCGTTTGCACGAAGATCCGATAACCTTCATTCGAAAATTTTACTCGATTATCCAAACATTTCCTTTGCAAGGACTGAATGAAGATCAGTTGAAAATGAGACGTTTCCCGTATACGTTGAAGGACAAGGCGGAGACCTGGTTTTTATCATTGGAGCCCTATTCTCTTACAAATTGGGACATGGTGTATGATCGCTTCATGGGGAAATATTTTTCAAATCAAACGACATCTCAACTCCGATTAAAATAGCGTCATTCAAACAGATAGATAACGAAACATTCCACGAAGCTTGGGAACATTTTAAAGAATTGTTGACACAATGCCCACATCATCATTATCCACCCGAGCTCGTTAATCAATTCTTTTATGATGGGCTTATTCTTACATTTCAGTATATGGTGGACAATGAACTCAAATCAACCACAAACAAGCATACAAACAATTACCAAACCAAAGGACACCCCACCCCCCCACACTTAGCTCATACAATGCCCACATTGTATAAAATGAAAAATTAAGCAAAGGAAGAGAAAGAGAG
>BMAC01000077.1:1480095-1509442 GCA_014905375.1 Phtheirospermum japonicum
AATCTGTGTGATGGTATGTGTATGGGTCTGTGTGATGATATATGAATATGTTATTATTATTTAATCATGGACTCTAAGGGACGAGTTCATATAAGAACAATGTGTTGTTCGAATCACAATGTGTTGTGAACCTACGACTAGCTTACACTTGAACCATTGAGGGTCACACCACGTGTTTCCTGATTATTGAAAACGACAGCTAGAAATTAATTGTTAATTTTAGCATTAGTTAGACGTCAATATGATTGAATCTAAATTTCATAATTGTGATTATGAATTGAGAAAAAATACGAGAAAATTATTTTGGACGCGAAAATATAATTGTTATATTTTTCGAAATTATCGTTTGTGAGAAATGATTTAATTCCGATTGGGTTTTTAATTTTAATTTGGATCAACCCAGTAAACCATTTAAAATTAATTGAGCCGGTGGTTTTATTTTTTAATTGGGCCAATTAAATTAAAAGGTTTGTTTTAATTTAGTATTGGGCCAAAGCTTGATTTTATTTTATTTTTTTTGTAAAATGAGCCCAACCAACATGAAGCCCATCCGCCCATAAGCTTAAGCCCATTTGATGAGCTTGTTGATTAACAATACAAAAAAGGCTGAGACGGGTTTTGGAAATAAAAAACACAAAAAAAACAACAAAACTAAACTTTTTCGGAAAAAGAAAAACCCTAGCCGACCCATCGTATTTTCTCCGTCGTTTTCAATCTCACGACGAGACTAGTGCGTCGTCGCGAGTACGTCGGGTAATACGTCGGGTAATACGGTGTGTGACACCGATTAGCTGGTTCGCCGCCGTCGGAGACGCATCGCGGGCGCCACTCATCACAGCCGCTGGGTTTCTTCACCGCAGCCCCGCTGCCGTTTCCAGCGCCGCTGCCATTAGCCGGAGTTCCAGGTTCCGCTCCCTGACGACGACCTCCTTCCGAAAGCCGTGAAGATCACCGGCAGTTTGTCACTGAATCTCCGCCGCTGCTGTGTCGTCGGAGGCCGCTGCCGGAAGGAGCAGCCCGTCTGCCGCCTCGCCGTTCCTTTTGTCGCACCATCGCCGTCGGAACAAGCCTGGCCTCTCTGCCGTCATCTCCGCACCGTTGCTGTGCCAGTCGGAGTTCTTGTTGCCGACGAACTCCTTCCGAACACCGCGTCGAAGGAGCTTGCTGCCACGCTGCGTCGCCTCGTCCGGTTGGTGCCAAGCCGGAGCCCCGTCTGCTGCCGGACCGTTGGTCGAGAGGAACAGGCCGGCCGTAGCTTCACCAAGTCGCCGGAGTTTTGGCCATCGCGCCTGTCACGCCGGAACCGAGAGGTATCTATGGCTATTCTCGTTTATATATATATATATATATGATATATATATATATATATATATATATATGCAGTTTGAATATATAGATATATGTTTGATGTGTATATATGTGTACTGGGTGTGTGCATGAGATTCATATGATATGTGCTGTTAATA
Source organism: Phtheirospermum japonicum (assembly GCA_014905375.1). Classification (NCBI taxonomy): domain Eukaryota; kingdom Viridiplantae; phylum Streptophyta; class Magnoliopsida; order Lamiales; family Orobanchaceae; genus Phtheirospermum; species Phtheirospermum japonicum. The sequence continues at coordinate 1,481,562 of BMAC01000077.1, forward strand.
TAAGTGTATTATGAATGCATGCTGTTATAATCTATCATGATGTGTATGCATGTAAATATAATATAGTTAATATAAATATGCTGTGTGTGCATATTGGTTGTATGCATGTGATGTGTTTGACTTATTTGCATGCATGCTGCATACGTATTATAATATATATATATATATAAATTATATAGTTAATGTTGATTAATATATAATATTATATATATGTGTTTATGATATGATTATATAATATATAATTATATATATATGATTAATATATTAATATATATATATATATATAATTGTTATATACATGTTTAATATATTAATATATATATATATATATATATATATATATATATATATTATTGTTATATATAAATAATTTATAGAAACCGATCATACTTATTCGATTTTACGAAAATCGAATTGTTTCTATTTATTAAAAGCAATTAAAATATTGTTTGAATTAATTGATTATAAAATTGGACCGTCGTCAATTGAATTCGATTCAATTAATTTAATTTTTAAAAATTTTTGTTTTTCGCTGCGCGACGTTACCCTCGATTCCCAACAGGTCTGTGTGATGATATATAAATATGTTATTCTTTATATTTCACAATAACTGATGATGAATATATATTTTGTGATTTTTGATGTAATTATTTATTTTTCACAAACTAAAAATTTGACTTGCTTATACATGTCTTTTTTACAGAAGGGTTGTGATCTTGTTGACATTGAAGAGGAGTTAACAAACAAACTGGTGCAGATTATGGGGAAGATGACTGAAGCAGTTAATCAGTTCAGAGGTGTCATGGATGAGATTGGAAAAACAGAAACGACAAATGACATTTTGATGACACTGTTTGAACTGATATTGAGCTCTAAAGAGAAAGAGACAATTGAAGAGCACCAAGAATCGAGCCAGAAAAAACCAAACCCAAAATCTCCGACCAATAAAGCATTAAGCCAAAAATTGCCATACAAAACACCACCAACTCGAAAATCACCACCTGCAAAACCACCAAGCCAAAAAATCAGTTCCATATTGCAGCCAGAATTTTTGAGTTGTGGGATGCTTTATGCAAACCACAAAAGGTGGCAAAGAGAGAGGTTCCAAATGGAATATCACCACCCACGTTTTCATTAGAACTTGAAGATATTGAACCGATGGAAATTTTTGTGCTGATGTCCATGTTGATGGTGGTGATAATGGTGATGGTAATGGTGGCGGTAATGCTGATGTTGGTTGTAATGTTGATGGTGACGTTGATAGTGGTGATGATGCTGATAGTGATAGTGATACAGTTGCTGAGAGAATGATGCTGAAGGTTAGAACATGACCCCATTTGATGAGTTGAGATTCAAAAGGTATTTAACTATAATATTTTATTAAAGTTATATATTAGTTTTTAGATTTTGAATACTGCACTATGTATATTGATGAAATAAAAATAATAATTATTTCTCATGACATTCAACAAATCAGCATACTTGACGAGTTTGAGAATGACATTGTGGATGTCCTCCAAAGAAAGAACCCAAAGAGGAAGTGCAAAAATCTGCCGTTGAATTTCAGATCTCCTTTCTGGATAGGAAATAATCCAAAACTGGACAAACTTGTTACAATGAAGGAGAAACTGATTTTAGAGTATGCATTCTTAAAACCAACTGAAAAAATAAAAAAAGTAAGTAATTCTTAAGTTTTTTAATTTTTGTTTTAAGGAGTAATGATATGTGCATAGCTTATGTGATGGTATGTACATACTCTGTGTGATGGTATGTGCAAGATCTGTGTGATGACATATGAATATATTATTTTTTAATCTTCATAAGAACAGATGAGGATTATATATATTTAAAATTTGTGATGTTATTATTGTAATATTCATTTCTTTTTTCTGAGATTAGAAATGAATTTTTGAAAAATTATTGATGATGATATGTGCATGACTTATATGATGGTATGTGCATAGTCTGTGTGATGGTTTGTGTAAGATCTGTGTGATGATATGTGCATAGTCTGTGTGATGGTATGTCCAAGATTTGTGTATTGATATATTATAAATTACATTTTATGTTTGTTGTGATGATATATGCATATTAAGAAGCTCTCCTCTTACTATGTTTGTTTTTTATTTAAAAATATTAGTGAAGTACTGTTCGATGGCGTTGGGACGGTTTTAAGAAGGCATGAATTCTACACACTCTCAGAAAGTCAGTGGGTTGTGCAAACAATCATCGACATCTGGTGCATGAAGTTAAACATTGATAATAAGAGGAGAGCACCAAGAAAACCAAAAAGAGTGTTTATCTCTATAATGCCTCATGTAAGTACTCGATAAAAAATATATATCATCAGTTATTATAGACAACTTCCAAACTTATCAACTATTAATTATGCAGGATCAGATAGAAATGGACTTAAAATTTATTGAGGATGAGAGCAAGAAATCTTTAAATAATATGCTTGATATTGAGATCAACATAATGAGAAATGTGGATATTGATGATGCAGATCTAGTAAGTGTGTGTGTATATATATATATATGTGTGTGTGTGTATGTGTGTGTGTATATGTGTGTATCTGTGTGTGTGTGTGTCTGTGTGTGTGTGTATGTATGTATATGTGTGTTTCTGTGTGTATGTCTGTAATTATATAAAGATTTCCTGAATATACATTACAATGTTCTAATAGTATTTAAAATTATAGGTCTTTTTCCCTGTATTGAAAGATCTTCATTATTGGACTGTTTGTTTCAATTTCAAAGACCGTGCCCTACAAATAATTGACAACAGGCCGCTTGCACAACGCACAAGTGTTGCAATTCATTACGACAATGGCCCCAAAAAAATTTGTAAGTTCTCTACAACAATAATCACACACACACACAAAAAAAAAGAATGTATCTTCCTGTAAGAAGAATGTGAAAGTTGAAAAATGTCATGGAGATCAGTTGTACTAATTGTATCTTATTATATTCAATTCTCTCAGGCATCAGTATTCAATAAATATTTGGAAATCAACAATTTGAAGATCAGCAAATAATTTTGATGATTTTGGAATATATTGCATGAGACATCTAGAAACATACAAGGGGAAGTTGGACGTGGATGGATGGAATGCAGGTTTTACTAAAGATAATGTAAGTAAACTTAATTAGAAGTTTATACTTATTTTCTATGTATTTATTGGTTTTTCTTGTATATTTTCTCAATAGGACAACGATTTGTTGAAGACATTGAGAGCAAAGTACTGTTCAACAATCATAATGATAGAGGAGAATACGAGGAAAGAAAAACTATTGAAAGATGTGGGACGTGTGGTTTGTCTGCTGTAGTGATATTCTAAGTAAAAACAATATTCATGTTTAGGTCTGTTTCATGTAGCAAGTTGAGGTGTTGGAAAATATTCTGGTTTCTATTGTTTATGTTTCAGTTCATGCTTTACATTAATGGTACGAGGTTGAGGCGTTAGAAACGACACACAATTTTATTGCTAATATGCTTTGGAATTTTAGTTGTATGTGGTTGTTAGATTTGCTGCTTAATATGCATGCTTTGTAATATTAGTATTATATGATAAGTTTCTAATTCTTTTATTTTAAGAGATTGGATACTTTTATATAGTTGTAATGCTAAAATGAATGATATTTCAAATACTCTAATTTGAATGTCAAATATTAAAGTTGGTGTATAATGTTCTTGTATTTTTAAGTTTACTGATTAAATTTTCATTTATTTTACATATGAGATATACATATATCATCACATATTTCACACATACACACGAATACGAGCCACACATATACCAGCCAAATATCATCACAAAAAAATTAAATACTAAAAACCTAATACCCTAAAATAGAAAATCGAACTCTAAATCACGAATCTCTGTCACACATATACCAGTCAAATATCATCACATACACAAGCACACAAATCATCACATAAATTTTAATATGGAAAACTTAACCCTAAAATGGAAAATTAAACTTTAAATCCTGAATCTCGGTCAAATATCATCACATATACCAGCTACATATTATCCTACAAACCAGACACATATCATCAGAAAAAATTAAAACCTAAACCCTAAAACACTAAACCCTAAAACCCTAAAACACTAAACCCTAAACCTAAAAACCCAAAAACCTTAAACCCTAGACCCCTAAAACCCTAAGCCCTAAACCATAAAATGGAAAATAAAACTTAAAATCCTGAATCTCGGTTAGACATCATCACATATACCAGCCACATATCATCTTACAAACCAGACACATATCATCAGAAAAAATTAAACCCTAAAAACCCTAAACCCTAAACCGTAAACCATAAAACCCTAAACCCTAAAACACTAAACCCTAAAACCTTAAACCCTAAAAACCCTAAACCTTAAACCCTAAAATCCTAAAACCCTAAACCCTAAAATGGAAAATTAAACTTTAAATCGTGAATCTTGTTCAGATATCATCACATATATCAGCCACATATCATCCTACAAACCAGACACATATCATCCTACACACCAGCCATATATCATCCTACACACCATCCAAATATCATCACATACACCAACTACATATCATCATATACACCATCCACACATCATCACATATAACATCCACACATCATCAAATATAACATCCACATATCATCACATATACTAGCCACACATAATCACATACACCACACACCATCTACACATTTTGAATCACCATCCATTTATTTGTTAAAATAAATTCTAAGATTTAAAAATTAACCACAACTAACGAACAAACATATAATCTTTTCATAAAAAAAAGTCATTACGATTACAATAAAAAAGATTGGATAAAAAACACCAGTCCAAAAATAATAAAAGAATACAATCTAAGAAATAAAAATTAGTTATCTCTCTATTTTGTCATATATCAAAAAACTACTAAATATAAACTGACTTTAAACTAAAAGAATTAAAAATCAAAAGGATGTAGCAATGGTGGAAGCTTTGAACTCATATTCGGACTAACAACTATAAAATTCGAACTCGATGTTGGACCAACACTCGGATGCACAACATAACCGTCTCAGGAAAATGTAGCAATACCATCCTGAAAAAAAAGTACACAATTAAAAAACATGCTAATGTAACATAATTTGTCAAAATCACAAGAATTTCCAAACACAAAATATATATATTACAGAAAAGTGAAGAAAATACATGTAGACCTTCTACAGCCTTCTTAGTTTGTGACTCAACAATTTGTGCTCGGTTTGTTTTCTCTTTTGCTTGGTTACGCTTCTTCTCAAGTATACTCTTCTCCCTCTTGTTCTGCTTACCTTTCTCACAACTACTTTGAGGATTTTGAACAACACCACTCAACATAGGATCAACACAATCATCAAAATAAATGGGACCAACTTCACGTATAACACTACATTTAGCAATCTTGAAAGATTCTTCACACTTCAAACGAGCTGAAATATTATCTTCACTTGCTAAAATCAGCTTCTGAAACTTTCTATTCATTTGAATCCTCCATAATGAGCCCGCCATAGATTTGTTTGAGGAATCAACGACAGGAACATCATCTAAAACCCGCTCACTAACAATATCCTTACGCCACTTTTTCGTAAGATATCTCTCGGGGATAGCACACACACAATGAATATTCATTATATGCAAACAATGACAACACAAAATAACAACCTCAAAAAACAACTTACACGTGCAAGATATTGACAAATCTTCAACATTGAAAATTACAGCATGTTTTATCGCATCCCTACCCTCGACCCACACATGTTATGTCATAATAGACCCTTCTATAGAAAAAAAAAGGATTGATGACATGCATCACCTTTGATAAACTGATCTCAGATAAAGAGAAAGTTTCAATTGTATACACATCCCTAGCATGTAAAACTAACTTAACATCATTTAAAACCATATATGGTGTACCTAGCATGCAACGCACATCCTCATCATTCTCTTTACTCCTCCACTCAGACACAACTCCGATGAACATGTTGTAGAAATCACAAAGCCCATCCGTATTTGATAATTTCCTTGTAAGCGCATGATTTGTGCTCTCACTTCTTTGAGAAGATAAAATGCCTCCTGAAAACCAATCCTTGTTAAACGCAGGACACCATTTTGCTCTTATATCATAAAGTTTTAGTAACCAGGAACTATCCTGACATCCATAATCTGTAGCCATCCTGAAAACATAGAAATTCACACATTACTGACACATATCATCACACAAAACTGACACATATCATCACACAAAATTGACACATATTATCAAAAATTACTTACACATATCATCACACAAAACTTACACATATCATCATACTTTACTGACACATCTCATCACACAACACTGATACATATCTATCACACAACACTGATACATATTATTAGCAAAACCCTAAAAAGGCATATTGTATTTCAGATATCATGACACATTATTCACATATATACATATCATCACTCACTACTGACACATATCATCACACTTTAATTCCGGATATCATTAACAAAAAGCAAACCCTAAAGCCCGACATTATTTCAGATATCATCACATACTACTAGCATATATCATCACATAATTCTGCTATATATCATCACATAATTAGTCCAAATATCATCACATATTGCTGTAATATATTATCAACAGAGATTAACAAATAATAATAAGCATAAAAAATATTTACTTTTTCCAGTAAAACTGGAATTCAGCTTCTGTTTCCACGTACTTGAGCAAATAGTTGAAAAGGTCTATAAAACCTTTTTGACTTCTTAGCGATCTGATGTTTGTCTTCGAGTTTTCCCCAATATGCCAAACACAGAGTCGATGTTGTGACATTGGGAAAATCTTGGAAATAGCAGCAGCCATTGCAGCAGATTGGTCAATCATAATTGTAGTAGGGTGCTTACTGCCCATGGATCTCAAAAAAGCACCAAATAACCACTCAAATGACTCGATTCTTTCATTCATTAAAAACCCGCACCCAAATATCACATTCTTACCATGATGGTTCATACCAACAAATGGACCACAAATCATGTCGTATTTGTTAGTGCGATGCGTAGTATCATACACCAAAAAATCACCAAATAATTCGTAATCCTGCTGCATACGACCATCTCTCAAAAAAAAACTACAAAGCCTAGACTCACTATCCACCTCAAAATTGAAAAAAAAGTCCTTCTCATTAGCTTGCCTATTTTTAAAAATTTGAATTAATGTGTTGGAATCAGTACCATCAAATATATTAGATTTACTTAAAGCATTGTATACATCTTTAGTGTTAAAACCTAAAAAAGGTGAACCACCAGACTGGTTTTTTAAAACCCGTACACCATCGGCCACACCAACAACACTTTTTTTTAACTCTTTGAGGTAAGCAAGTTGAGTCGGGCAAATTTGTCTATGGGATGGAAGAATATGACTAGAGGTAGGTGGACATAATGTATGGTTGTGCTCGTTTTTATGTGCAGTAACAACCCACAAACCACTACGATCAATATCAAACCGAATAAAAGAAGGACAACCTGTTCTCACATCTAATTTTGCATAAGACCTACTTTTTTTTGAAACTTGTTTCTGACCAGCCTTAGAACAACGAAACATTTTCATCGAAATTTACCCATCAACCCTCTTCCTATCCTTCCCCTTCCTAAAACTAAACCCAACCCTATACACATGATCATTATAGAAATTATAAGCCTCGTCAACAGAATTTACTATAATGCCAACCAAATCATCATCACACATTTTTCTCTCAACTAACTGACTATCACCAACAATAGAATTCACTACACAAGATAAAAAAATAAAAAAAAACCAAAAATATATGATTAATACAAATATTAATCACATATTAATACCACATATAATCACATAACACTGAGACAACTCATCATATATTACATTCAGATATCGTCACATTCTACATTCAGATATCATCACATTCAACATTCAGATAACATCACATTCAACATTCAGATATCATCACATTCTACTTTCAGATATCATCACATTCTACATTTCATATATCATCACATTCTACTTTCAGATAGCATCACATACAGACTGACATATCATCACATTCTACTTTCAGATATCATCACATTCTACATTCAGATATCATCACATTCTACTTTCAGATATCATCACATTCTACTTTCAGATAGCATCACATACAGACTGACATATTATCACATTCTACTTTCAGATTGCCATCACATTCTACTTTCAGATATCATCTTCACATACAGACTCACACATCATCACACATTCCCTTCCATGAATCATAAAAGGAGAAATCCTATACCTGCTTCCTGTAATAGAACTACTTCCATCAGTGTTCGAACTCCACACCATTCCCATAAACTGGAATATTTGCAGTAGAAACACAAATCGGAAGAGCTGCAGCAACAAAAATAGAAATAGCTTAAACCTAATTCAATACGAAAATAAATAAACTTCAAAAAATAACTTACCCTCGAACCGATTCGTGTCCATTGGAACCTCTAACAGGTTCGAGTACATTGGAATTGAAAGGATTTGTGGAGGTGCAGCAACAATTGATTCGGTGGTATTTGATGAAAATCATAGAAAATTGTGGACGTTGTTTGATGAAAATTGTAGAATAATACGACAAATCGGTTGTTAAATTAGAACAAGGAGAATAGCCGATGATGATAAATCTCTTGGCAGTGATCGATTCTTGTTCAGATTGGCGATGGAGTTTTCTGAGAGGCAGCGCGTGTGGTTGAAAGGGGTTCAGAAAAATAAAATGGAAAAGGCGCGTGTGATAGAGCTGTCAAAATGGGTTGGCGGGGCGGTTCCAACCCATAACCCGTCATAACCCACCATTTGGCGGGGCGGGGGTGGGCCGAGAAAACTCCAACCCTAACCCAACCCGCCTTGGGCCGCGGGTTGGGCGGGCTAGCCCGTTAATCTTACCCTACCCCCCCCCCCCCCTTTTTTTTTTTTTGCATATTTGAATGCAGAATTGAGTAAAATATCTCTTATACTCTCTAAACATGAAAGTCAAGACTCTTTTTTTTTAAGAGATGTCAAAAAAATATAAAGGAAACACAAAAAGAATAAATAAGATTTAATCTACTCATCCAAAATTTAAATCCATAAACCAATGGCCATAATGATTAGTTGCATAATAAATTCTTATTAGTTTCCATCAAAAAAATCTATAACAAAATAACCTAATAATTAGTTCATAAAGCCAAAACAATCTTAAATTACTAACAAAATAGAAAGAAAAAACACACACATTAATTATGAGTCACTTCATCATCACCCAAACTATCATTTTCTCCATGCAACGGGCCAACCCACCCCGCCCCGCCCGCCCCACCAAAGCCCGTGGCCCGAGTGGGACAACCCATGTAGGCCCGCCTCTTAACGGGCCATGAGTTCTAAACCCATACCACTACCTTGTTATTGGCAGTGTGGGCTGACCCAACGGGCCAGACCCATCTTGAAAGCTCTAGCGTGTGATTATGGAATTGCTTTTATATGGGAGAATGAGTGCACCTTGCAAGGTGCACCGAGGTCCAACTAATTTGCCCAATAAGTCTATTACCCAAATTCAATTACATTATTTTCAATTTATATATTTTTTAAAAACTAAAGCCCAAATTTAATAATATCATTTTTATTTTTACCCAAGCCCAATGACTCAGACCGTGAACACGTCCAACCACACCCTAACTTTCCAAAATTAAATCCTATCCTTGGTTTATAAAGTAAAAAATCAAAGCAACTCCAACCATTACAAGATCTCTGCATACACAGCCGCAAGGTAAAAAACGATTCTTGTTTTCTAACTTTCTTTCAAAGAACCAATTTCAACCCACAACAAATCGTCATCCCAATCTCCTCAAGCCAAAACCACCATTTCTCCAAAATCGACTGTCAATTTTTCCAATGCCACAAACCCAATTTGTTAACTAAAATCACCCGAAGCAAATCATTTTCGGTAGCCAGCAACAACTGCCGAAATTGCCCAAAACTGACCATCGTTAGGATCTCCATCACAAAATCCCGAACCAATCCGGCAGCCACACTCGGTCACTCCCAGCTGACTTCCAACACAGCCATGTCAAACCATCACAGTCCTTCCAGTCAAATCCGGCAGATTTGGGCTGAACCCAAAAACGAGAACCATCAACTCACGATCCCAAAGCTCGACCAAATCCCACCACCCAAACCCGGTGTTATGGATAATTTGCATAAAAGAGAAGAGAAGAGATAAAGAAGGGAGATAATTCAAACTTTTCCCATATATTCCTTCTCGTGAAGATGATATAGAATATATATATTCTTGCATATTTGGAGTAACATAAATACTAAGAATCAGGAAACTACTTTCCACTAAGCTAAAGACTAGGAATTTTAAAACTAACAACCCACTAAGCTACTGGACGAACTTTAACGGCTAATAAATAAAATAAATTAACACACTAAATGTAGACCAAGTCATCCACTCCAGTATCTATTGCATGACTCAAACATAATCTCATATCAGACCCCCCTCTTTAAGGATCATTGTCCTCAATGATAAAATCGGGATAGGACTTGGAGAAACGCCACTTATTTCCCCAAGTTGCATCTTCTATCGGTGCTCCCTTCCACTTAACTAATATCTCAGTCTTTGGACGGTATTCTCCTTTACGAATGACATGACGATTTAAAATAGCTTCAGGCTGAGGAAGAATGGTAGAGTCATCCGCCACTGGAGGAAGTTCAGTCAACGTTGAAGTGACTGACCCCACGTGCTTTCATAACAAACTTACATGGAACACATTATGAATTTGGGAACCTGGGGGAAGAGCCAATTTATAAGCCACTGCACCTACTTTCTCAGTTATCTGATAAGGACTAAAAAAATGAGGAGCGAGCTTCATTGAATGTCGAAAAGCCACTGAAGTCTGACGATACGGTTGAAGCTTTAAATACACATAATCTCCGACCGTGAAAGAAACGTCACGCCGCTTTTGATCTGCTTGGATTTTCATTCGATCCCTGGCTAATAAAAGGTTGCGATGTAACTCCTGTAAAATAGCATCGCGATCTCGTAGATACTCGATGACGGCTTGGACGCGGGATGTGCCCGGGACATAAGCTAGCGGACTTGGAGGTGGAACACCATAAACAGCCTCAAATGGAGTCATTTTGGTAGAAGAATGAATTGATCTATTGTAGCTAAACACATCCCATGGAATCCACTCTACCCATTTTCATGGTTGATCCCTTGCAAAGCATAGTAAATATTGCTCCAAAGTGTGATTCATTACCTCGGTTTGGCCATCAGTTTGTGGATGGTAACTTGAACTCATGCAAAGTTTGGTTCCTTGCAGCTGGAACAAGGCTTGCCGAAAGAAGCTGAGAAACACCTTGTCTCTATCATTGACAATTGATGCGGGAATGCCATGAAGACGAACCACATTCTGATTTGCATCTTTTTGTACATATTTTTGCTATCGTTTTTGTATCACGTTGCGTGTGTTTCGCTTGCTTTTAGGTGTTTTAGGAGTCGAGTTGGCCGTTTTTCGTTATTTCTAGGTTTTCTTAGTTTTTGTTCGTTTTATTAATAGTTTTCATAGTTTTTCACTTTTTCGTTTTTCTCTTGGCCGTAGGACGTCCAAGAGGGGCCCACGCTCATTTGGGATCGTTGATACTCGACTCGGGAGTGGACGAACAAGCAAGGAAGCGCAACGGACGAGGCTCGATCAACCGGCGGACGTGAAAAGAACGAGAAATCGAGTCGGGCGCAGGAATCCAGTCGATCGACTGACCTTATAGTCGATCGACTGAACCCCTAAAACCGACTGGATTCCAGGGACTTTTGGCATTTTGGACGACGCAGTTGATCGACTGCCTACTTGGCCGATCGACTGCGGTCGATCGACTGGAGCCCTCAAGATCGACCGGATTCCAGGGACTTTTGGCCATTTTGGACATGCAGGCGATCGACTGCCGACATGACCGATCGACTGAAAAGCAGATTTTTTTCTTTTGGAGAATAAGTAATCAGACGTCTTTTCAAGAGAAGGCAACTTGTAGAAGGCCTTTCTTCCCCAAGAAAGCTCCTTCAAACCAGAAAACAATTCCCTTTCATATTTTCTCAATTTAAATTCTCATAAATTCTAGTAATTAGTGATAGATTAGTTAAGCTTTAGATCCATGTTAGTTAGTTGTTTAAGCTCTGGTTTACATTTCTTTTTGGTGAAGAATCCTTCAAGCCTTCAAGCTTTCCTTTTCAAGCTTTTTGGAATCATACATTTGGTAATATCTTTCTATTAATATAAGTTTTATGTTCATGTTATTTTCTTTAATCTTGTGTTAATGCTTAGATCATAGTTTAGTTGCTATTTTGATTATCAAAACTTTCATTTTCATTTTGTAGCTTTCTAACTTTTGAACTTATGCTTTTAAGTTGTTTAGTTGTTAGATCAATTTCTAAGTTTGTAGAAGTTTTATAAGATCTTCCTTTTTAAACCTTTAATTATTGCTAAGTTGATTTTGTTGACTTTTTCAAATAAGCTTGACTTTAATTTTCCCTCCATTTTCCTTAATTTAAATTATGCGCTTTCTTAGTTAATTAGTTTAGATTAATCGTTTTAAATAAGCTTTAATTTCCTTTTCATTTTCAATGTTTCTAAATCTTGTATTTCAATATAAATCTTAGTCGTAAAACTTAAAACCGAACAATGACTACTGCTTTCTTAGTTTAAATTAGTTTCGTATAAACCGACAATAAGATCAATTAAGAAACCGATAGCCGATAACATCCATCCTCGAGAGACACGACTCGGGAAGAACTCGCCGCCCTACAACCGGCTCCGTACTTTTGCGGAGACGGATTCTCAAATTAGAGCGCCGAGGATTCGTCGATCACATTCTCAATGAATGCCTTGGCCACGGAGATTGCAGTAAACGGATGCTTCAAGGGTACAAAATGTGCATATTTTGTTAATCGATCTCCGATTACCATGATCACCGTATGCCCATTGGATGGTGGTAAACCCTCAATAAAGTCAATCGAAACCTTAGTCCATACTCTAGTAGGGAGTGGTAGGGGTTGAAGTAACCCCGCTGGTTTCATACAATCACTTTTATATTGTTGGCAGATTGAGCAATGTTGTAAAAACTCTTTTACCGTTTGCCGCATATTAGACCAAAAAAAAGTGCGCTTGATACTAGAAAGAGTTTTATGAAACCCAAAATGCCCTCCAATTGGCGAGGAATGATAATCGGCTAGTATTTTTGAAATTAAAATTGAGGTGGGACTCAATAGAACTCTGTCTCCTTTGAACCATACACCATCTCGCCGGATTAACGAGTGTTTGGATTGAGGGGAGCCTGTCTCTACCAAATTTGCATAAAATGAGTCCTCCTGAACTTCCCTTTAGAGCATTGTCCACCAATCTGCATATGGCATAGAAATAGATAAAAATTGAAATTCAGCTACACGTGATAAGGAATCAGCACCTTGATTTTCAGGTCCTCGCTTTTATTCAATTTCGTAATCATAACCAAGAATTTTTGGGAGCCATCGAGTTTGTGCCGGTGTAGTGATACGTTGCTCCAACAAGTATTTGAGACTTTTCTGGTCGGTGCGGACCGTAAATGGCTTCCCAAGTAAATATGGACGCCATTTCTTGATGGCCTTGACAATAGCCAACATCTCCTTCTCATAAGTGGACAATGCTAATGCGGGGCCCTTTAATGCTTCACTGAAATACGCCACTGGTCGATTATTTTGGGTAAGAATTGCACCAATTCCATTTTCACTAGCATCACATTCGACCACAAATTGTTTTGAAAAATCAGGAAGGCATAAAGTTGGGGGTGACGTTAATGCCTCCTTCAATTTTTTGAAGGCCATCTCTTCTGCTTCATTTCAATGAAAACCCTCATGCGCCAAAAGTCGTGTCAAAGGAACTTCTATGCATCCAAAGTTACGAATAAACTTTCGATAATAGCCTGCTAAGCCGAGGAACCCACGAACCCCTTTTGCGGTTTTTGGTGTAGGCCACTCGATTATAGCTTGTATTTTTGTTGGATCAACCGCGACTCCTTGCTCCGAGATTCTATGGCCCAAGTAGTCAACCTGTAACACACCAAACTGACATTTGGACTTTTTTGCAAACAAACTGTTAGCTAGTAATATTTCTAAGACAATTCGTAAATGTGTGAGATGGTCTTCCCATGATTCCGAGTACACCAAAATGTCGTCAAAGAAAACCAGAATAAACCTTCGAAGATAGGGGCGGAAGAGATCATTCATGAAACTTTGGAAAGTTGCTGGTGCATTAGTGAGGCCAAATGGCATCACAATGAACTTGTAATGCCCGTCATGTTTTCGAAAAGCCGTCTTTGATATATCCTCCTCTTGTACTCGAATTTGGTGATAGCCAGACCATAAATCCAATTTGGAAGAAAATTTAGCGCTATGAAGTTCATCTAAAAGCTCGTCTATCACAGGAATGGGGTATTTATCTTTTACGGTTATGTTATTAAGGGCTCGGTAGTCCATGCAAAACCGCCAATCACCATCTGTATTCTTCACTAATAAAATGGGAGATGAGAACGGGCTGTTGCTAGGCCTGATTAATTTAGACTGCAGAAGCTCCCTCACCATTTTCTCTATTTCAGATTTTTGGTAGTAAGGATAGCGATACGCCGCACACTCACAGGCTCCGCATTTAGTTGTAATGAGATACGATGATCATGTGTTCATTTTGGGGGCAAACTTGTGGGTGGTTCAAATACTTTGTGAAAATCGGCTAAGAGGCGGCTAATATCAAGTGGATAGGAATCCAGTTGGTTTTCATCAAAAGATGGAATGATTTGGAGAAAAAATCCCATACCTTGTAGACAATTAAGTTCCTTACCCTCGAAAGCTCTCATTCCGGTTTGCTTCAATCCATGGAATGTCCGGGGTACCCCTCCATCCTTGAAGGACATGGTTAGTTGCTTGTAATCTATTTCAATTGGCCTAAGGGTCTCAAGCCATTGTACGCCCAAAACCAATTGGCATGTTGCCACGGGAAGAATGTAGTAGTCTGCTGTGATAGAATGACCTTGGATGGTGATGGTAAGCGCTTGACACTACCCAACACATTCTATCTTATCACGATTGCCCACCATAACTTGTAGCTTTTTGTCCCGAACCACCGGTAATCCATGCTTGGTGACTACGGCTTGATTGATGAAGTTGTGAGTGCTTTCGCCGTCTATTAGCACCTTTATATCTTTGTTTTTTAGTTTTCCTAGAACACGCATTGTTTGCGGGTGATTAGTTCCGGCAATTGCGTGAAAAGAAATTTCAGGCATCATCTCTTGTCCTTCCAGCTCTTGTTTAGCGTCGTTCTCATCATGAGATCTTGGATGAAGTAAATCTTCTATCATAAATAATTGTGGGCGCTCACAACGATGACCCGGAATGAACTTCTCGTCACAATAATAACATAAGCCCTTCTCTCTATGTTCCCGTGCCTCTTGATTGGTGATTCGTCGGAAAGTTATTGGAGTAGGATTTGGACTTGGCTTGTGGAGGGCTTAAAATTCCAGCAGCTGGACTGGAATTTGGCTTTGGCGTAGTAGAAGTTGGTATGGAGCGAAACGACTAGTTTTGTTTTATTTGTAGTTGATTTCGTTCTTCGATTAGTCTGTCAACTCCTATAGCATCTGCCAAACTATTGGGTTGTTTGATTTTCACATCAATGCGAATCTCATCTCGTAGTCCAGCAATGAAACAAACAATGAGAAAACTTTCAGGCAAACCATCAATTCGGTGAGAAAGCTTTTCAAAAGCTTCCTGGTAAGCTTCTACAGTTGAGGTTTGCTTTAGATGACTTAGAGCCTCCGAGGGGTCTTCATAATCAGTTGGGCCAAAATGAAGAATGACTGCTTTTGTGAACTCGCCCCATGTCAGAGGTCCTCAGAACTTTGTCAACCACCGGTGCCATTATTAGGCGATTCCCTCTAAATGAAAGGACGCGAGTTGTACTTGCTGGTCAGAAGCAATATGTTTGAAATCAAAATATTGCTCAGCTTTGTATATCCAACCCGTTGGGTCTTCACCATTGAACTTTGGAAATGATAAATTAAGGTGTGATTGATGGATGTCGTTGGTGGTTTTTGAACGAGAAGTATGGACGTGAGAAGATTCTTCTTGGCCAAATGGATTGTTGTCAACATGGTTGGTATTTGGGTTGTGTGTTATTCGAGAGCTTGAAGCTCGGTTAACACCATCTGCAAGGAGGCATGCACCTGATCAAAGCTTGATTCATGTCGAGCTAGGATCTCGTTAACTTTGTTTAGAAACTCTGCATTTGTTTTTTCCAGGGGTCTTCATGATGTAACCTGGCTCTGGTGCCAAATGTTATGGATAGTTTGCATAAAAGTGAAGAGAAGAGATAAAGAAGGGAGATAATTCAGACTTTTCCCATATATTCCTTCTCGTGAAGATGATACATAATATATATAATCTTGCATATTTGGAGTAACAGAAATACTGAGAATCAGGAAACTACTTTCCACTAAGCTAAAGACTAGGAATTTTAAAACTAACAACCCACTAAAGCTACTGGATGAACTTAACGGCTAATAAATAAAATAAATTAACATCCACTCCAGTATCTATTGCATGACTCACACATAATCTCATATCACCTGATTGTCGTCAGAATCGATAGCCACCAAATTCGAAACCCATCCCAAAACCAAAACAAAACAAGATCCCATCACCACTCTTGGACCCCTACGATGCTCGCGCCGTTTCAGTTTCCTATCAGTGCCGCCTCAATGCCACTGCGTAACAATCTATCGCCTGGTAGTGGAAGGCCACCGCTGCTGCCGAATTCTTATCAACTGGCCACCGTCGATGAGTTAAAAGAGGTGAGGGAATTGGGCCGTCGATTCCAGTCGGTCTGAAGCTGTTGCCGATTTGTTGTTGTCCATCGTGATGAATCAGTCCGCCGAGGCCACCACCTTTCGACAGTCCATCGCCGCCATCAATTTTCGGAGAAGGTGGAGAGGCCGCCTGCCAATTTAAGCTGGAGGCACCCCACCGTTATTGGCCGTCGCCGTTTCTGTTCGCCCCACCTGTCAATCGCAGCCACCGTCGCCGGTCCATTGTTTTTGTCGGGAAGGGGTCGAAGATTTCTGAAATTGGGAGAAAAAAAATCGGGCCTGGAGATGGAGCGTCGCCTGCCAACCGCCGCTCGGAGCCACTACGGGTCGCCATCTCCGCCAATCCGCCGGTGCTGCGCCAATTTTCTAATGCCGCTGCCAATTTTTTTCTGTTTTGGAGAAGAAAGAAAGAAGGACGACAAAGAGAAATGGGAAAGAGACGGGTTCTGAGATTAAGGGCTGGTTTTTTGATTAATACCCAGCCATTTCCAAGATATTGCAAATTGACCCCAGGATTTTGTCACCCTTTTCAATTGACCCCCAAGACTGTTGATCCTATTCGATTGAGCAACCAATTTAAGCAAAACTCCAATTTCAGCCCCAAAACTTATCAGAAACTCCACTCCAGCCCACAGAACTTTCAAATTATCTTATTTCCAGCCCTCCAACTTCATGAACATTACCAAAAATACCCATATCTACCATTTATTTAAATTTCATGACCGGGCGTTCGAATCAAGGTTATGAATTCATTATCTTTTCAATTAGTCAAAAAATCCAATTTTCAAAGTCAAGCACTAAGTTAAACTATTATTTTAATGTAGGAAATGAGGGTTCTCAAACTTATAATTTTTCAAGCATGAGCGTCTACATTTTCATTTTCCACGAAACACATTCAAAGGTGGGTGATTCTAAACTTTTTCAAAACTCTATGTTTGTCAATGTTAAATGCAATTATATGAATTATCTATGTCTCAATGCAACATTCCATAGTAGCTTTCAAGCTAAAATAACAAACAGTGTGTTGTAGCTATTCATTTATGATTTATATGATTTCTTTTTAACATTGGCGAAATTCTATATTTGTCTATGTTAGATGCGATTATATGAATTATTTATGTCTCAATGCGACATTCCATAGTAGCTTTCGGGCTAAAACAATAGTAGCTTTCGAGCTAAATCTATGGTTGGCCAACATCTATGAACGACTAATAGTGTGTTGCAACTATTCATTTATGGTTTGTATGATTTGTGTTTGATATTGACAAACGAATCCCCACGGAGCGAGTTGAAAGCTCACACCCATTTCTATCAAAATCTTCAGGTTGAGGAGTTGGATGTGGTACGAGGCGGTGGATGCGAAGATGCTATTTTCAATGTTATTTCATTTTCCTTTCTGTGAATTGGTATCTTAATTTTATGTCAAATTACAAATAAAGATTGAGACTTGTGTTTCTATTTAAAACTCCTTGAATAGTCGAGTACTACTATTCCAATTTATTAAGTGAATCTCCTTTTTTTAAATAAAGGTATAAGTTTTATTCACGCTTCCGCTCAATTTATGTTGTGATTGTAATTTATCGAAAACTCATGCCCTTATTTTTGGAAGTTATATTTATGAAGAAAGTAAAATCTACATTTTTTCGAAATTGGGGCGTGACATAAGGATCTCGAGTTGGTGCATACGGATCCAAGCTCGGGTTATGGGGATGTGAAATCGGTGGAGAACAAGAAGGGCTTGCGCCGGGATCATCGAAAGTTGGGGCCCATTCTCGACCGATCGAAGCATACGGGTCATCATAATTCGAGGATACCCGATAGCTTGGAGGAGTGGTGTACGGATTTGGATAATTGGGAGTTTGGGTATTAGGGTCATCGTATGGCAAACTAGCTCGATAGTTTGCCATCTTCGGCCGGATCAATATAGCGGGCCGTGAGGTGATGATGCTCGTGGCGGAAGCATCCTTTGTTCGTTGTATGTGTGGGAGGGCGGCGTCGGGCTCTTGAATGAGTCGGTCTTCGTTCACCTACCTTGCACAATACTAAATAAAGGATTACGAGCATCGAAAGTATAACAAAAATTTAAACTAACTACCAACTAAGATAACAAGAGAGATAATTAAAAACACCATTAGCCTTAATCTATCCCGGCAATGGCGCCAAAATTTGATCGAATATTTCTTAGCACTCTAAGAAATCGTCCCCTCAATAGTACGGAGTCTTTTGTAGAGCGATAAGTTTTCCCGAGTCGTGTCTCTCGAGGATAGATGTTATCGGCGGTCAGTGTTTTTTCTTACTCTCTTGTTAATCTAAATTAAACTAATCCAATCCCAAGAAAGCATTAAGTCATTGGTTATATTTGAGTTTTTTGAAAGTCAATCAACTAAGACAAGAATTAAAAGAGATTTAAATGAAACTAATGAAAATGAGGGTTTAGGGTGTTCGGTTCGTCTCCACGATCAATCGATTTTTGTCGAGCACTTAATCCACGATTCGGGGTTGTCAATCCCAAATGTCGATCAAGTATTGGGGTCGTCAATCCCAATTCTCGGGTTTGTCAATCCCGAGTCTCAACAAGCTCTGATTAATGGTTCTAAATGAACTTAGACCCTAAACCCATAATTTTTAAACTAATTGCATCAAATGTAAATTAAATCTTGCTTGAAAGTAATTAATTTTAATGATATTAATTTAACCCTAATTAAAAACCTTAAATAAATTAAAACTAGTAGATCAAGAAAAGCTTGCAATTAAAAGAGAAGACATGGAGGGAAAATCAAAGCATTTGAAATTGAGAAAAGTCAAAGGCTTTTAAATAGAACAAGACAAATTACCAAAGAGGAAAGTCCCATTTGGCTTTTGACAACAAAATTTTTGTTTAACTAAAAGAGGTAAGAAGTTTGAAAATGAAAGCATTCGTGGAGTTTTTCAAGAACAAGAACAAGAACAAGAACAAACTAAAATCTAAAAATGAGAAATTGAAGAACAATGAAAAGAAAACAAAACAAACCAAAGCTTAATAACCAACACAACAACAAGAACAATCATTCAAGAACAAAACATAACAATGAAGGGAAAGAAAACTACCAATTGCATTAAACACCAAACAAGAACTTCAAATGTAGATTACAACCTTCAAAGAAAACCCAAGTCTTCAACAGAATTAAAGCCACAAATGAAGGAGTTGTTACCCTCTCCAACACTTGCTAAAAACTACTAAACCTAACTAAACTAACTGCTAAGCTAGCTAAACTACACTAACTAAGGATTTAAGCTAGGGTTTTAATGGAAAGGAAATGTAGGGCTTGGAGGAGATGAAACTAGTACAAAACCACCAAGGAAGAGTTGGATAAAGTTGGAGAAAGTTGGGCCTATGTATACCAAGTCGCTGGGGTAAAATAGTCAAAAAGGGATAAAATTTACGAACTGGGCTGCGACTCAGTCGATCGACTGAGTTCCTGTCGATCGACTGCTTCATAAAAAATGGCCAAACTCTCTGTCGAGCAATCGATTTGGAGAGGTCTAGTCGATTGACTGGGCAACCAATCGATCGACTGAATGCCAGTCGATCGACTGGTACGACTGCTCTCGGCTCGATTTCTCATTTCCGCTCTAAACGTCCGCCGGCTGTCGCTCCTCGTTCGCGTTGTGTTCCCTTGCTTGTCCGTTCCAATCCGAGTCGAGTGGGATGCCCTGAGCGTGCGTGAGACCGCTTTGGTCATCCTATGGCCATAAATACAAAAACGAGTAAAAATATACGAAAAACTAATAAAAACCGCACAAAAGCTACAAAAACCAAAGCTTACAAAATTGGCCAAAACGACTCCTAATACCCATAAATGCAAGCAAAACACATGCAAACGCGACACAAAGAGGTAAAGAAAATGCGTACAAAAAAGTACAAATCACCGTGATAAACAAAACTACCGTGCGATGATAGAATTTAGGTTGTAAGGGTTTATTATTCTTCAATCTGTGATAATCTTTATAGG
This sequence comes from Phtheirospermum japonicum, assembly GCA_014905375.1. NCBI lineage: Eukaryota > Viridiplantae > Streptophyta > Magnoliopsida > Lamiales > Orobanchaceae > Phtheirospermum > Phtheirospermum japonicum. Next base: position 1,502,482 of record BMAC01000077.1, read on the forward strand.
CGCAAAGAGATATATTAAAAAAAGATATTTTGAAAATCTGGGAAATAGACTCTTCAATAATTAGGATTCTTAAAAATAGAAATTACTTTTTAACATATCGAGAGGATTTACTTGGAAAATATAAACAATATTTTTCTATTAAAATATATTATTTCACAAAACTTCTCACTAATATATCAATATGATTTAGCTATAAAATTTCAAATGAAAATATAATTTTGGAATTACTTTTATTATTTTAATATAATTTATAGAACATAATAATTAATATTTTTTCTCGAGATTGTACAACTTGTATATTATGAAAATTCGGAAAACTGTGCTCTTTACAAAGAAGTAATTTTTTTTACAAAGCCGTAACATATATATAGTTTTCATTATCTGGTTACCTTTCAACCATTAATATTTTACTCAAGGCTAAAACTTTTTTTTTTTCAAAAACATACTATATACTGGAAAAATTACAAATTACTATTTCTAATTTTTTTTAAAGTTATTAAATATAGTTGATTGTTTTTAGCCATATATGAGATACATAAAAGATTTTCATACGTCACAACTAAATTGTGAACACAATCTTTATCTGACAGTTTATTTTACATTACTCATTTTTTGATATCAGTGATGATTAGTGCATACGTTTTTATTTTGTACAAAATTATATTAGGCGAATGTGTTTACTTATTCTTTTAAAAATTGTAATTTATTTAGTCCTTTTATATGTTATATGTTTCGGATGATTTTTAATTCATGCTTTAGATCACATTATAGTAATCAAAATCTTGAGTTTGGCCATCGTAGTACGAAATTTGTCGGTGTTGTTTTCTACGTAATAATTTGAACCGCGTAAACGCGATCCTCAACAATTCGGTTCTCGAACAACTTGACACTGATCTTCTTTATAACACCAGTAATTCGTCCTCCTTGTTTAACATAATTAGAGACAATTTAAGTTAATTTAATACATTAATCGAATAATTAGTAGACAATCCAAACCTATATATCTATATATAATAATAAAACCGAACCTATATATCTCTATATAATAATAAAATCATTGAAAACTAATAATTACCTTCGAATCATGAAAAACGATCTCCATGGAAGTCTTTTATCCCTTATCATCAAATCCTGATCGAGCAAAAAGTTGAACAACTCTAAGCATAAGTGCTTTTTTATTCGTTCAGTCGATGTCTTTGATGAGTCTAAATAAAGAAGGCATCGTTCCAAAAATTCTTGCTGCCCAAGTTTTGAAAACAGAGAAAAAATACAGACACATTCGGGTGGGGAACTCAAATTGATTTTCAAAGAATAGGAACCTATATTTATAGGGAGAATTATTTGAAACCCTAGGGATTTAAGTTTTGGAATTCTGACAACCCAAATAGATATGATTTCGTATCCCCTCATTATAGATATTATATCCGATTTTAACTTTTTGTCCATTATTTATTTGTCAATTATGGAACAAAAAACTGATCTGCTTCACTTTCAATAAATTAAATGTCTTTAATTAGGTAAACAAATCGTATAAAATCTGATTTTTTACAAAATATGATTCCGACTTGACATATCAGAATTATTCAATATTGAATAAAAATTTGATGTACTATATTTTCTTTGTTTAGGATTCTATTTTCCGTACATTTTTTATTGGTTAATTTTATAGTTAAATAATCAATCTGCTGCATTTTCCATAAATCAAATCTCTTTAATTAAGCAAACAAATCGTATGAAACTGATTTTTAAAAAAATATGATTCCAACTTGAAATCTCAAAATTATTCTATTTTTAATAAAAATCTGATGTACATCATTTTCTTTGTTTATGATTTTATTTCTCGTACATTTCTTATTGGTTGATTTTATTTTTGAAAAATTGATCTGCTGCATTTTCCAAAAATTAAAATTTTTTAATTAGGCAAACAAATTGAATGAATAAAAAATCTGATTTACTGTATTTCCTTTGTTTAGGATTCTAATTCTGCAAATGAATCAGATTATATCAACTACCGATTTTTTAAAACAAAATCGTTGTAGAAGATACCAGAAGTCTTAGAGTTTAATTGTGCAAGGGGATCAATATTTGTTCAATTCCGATATGCTTTAATCTTTTATTATTATTTTTTTTGCCAAATTAGTTATATTTGGGGCCTATAATTTATTTGAGTATGATGCTTTGCTTTGTTTTTTGGATCGCAATTTTTTTAGGGCCTGTAATTTAATTTATTTTCATATTTTATTTTTCTTTATTTGGGGCATGTAATTAAATTTAATTTTATGGTTTCTTTTATTATGCTTGCTTTATCTATTATTTTAATTCAAAATACCGAAAAGTACAGTTTATCTTTAATCAAAATCTGAACATTTGACTATTATATAAACAAATTTTACTACCGTAATCACTAACTAGATGATAGAAAACTGATTTTAAAACCTAATAATTGGATATATATATATATATATATATATGTGTGTGTGTGTGTGTGTGTGTGTGTGTGTGTAATAATAATAATAATAATAATTTTAAAATTGTGAGTTTTGGGCAGTTAAAAATTCAATTATGTGGCTCACAAACTTGAAATTCTGAAATTTCAAAAAATCGGAATTGATTTTTCAAGAATCTGAATTCAGAGCTTTAAAGAATTCAAAAAATTTTGGTTGACAAATTCAAAAATTTAAGCAATCATATCCTAATTTTTAGCTATAATATCCGATATTCAGCTAATCCTATTGAAAATTCGAAAACTTTTTAAAACACAGAACCGCATTTTTGAAACCTATGTTAAAAATTCAACAATTGTGTGTTGTGAGATTTAAATTAAAAAAAGAAGTTGAAAAGTCAACAATTGTGGCTTTGCGCCAAAAAAAAATTCTTTTGGGGGAAAGAAAATAGTTTTGGAGGGAATCAAAACAATTGTCTTATATAACCAGTACTGTTGTGATCTCTCTCTCTCTCTCTCTCTCTATATATATATATATATAGATTTTTATCTGATTTACTGATAGAATTCAAATTTAGTTATCTCTCATCGGTGCCATTTTCCTACTCCTATACGGTACTCATTTCTCTTAATATGCGTTTGTTTTGGAATATTTCCGGTTTCAAGAGTATTTTTCAATTTTTAAATTCCAATAAATAATAAAGTCATTGTTTGGTTAAAGTTCAAAAATAAGTTTTGTTATTGTACATAACAACTTTTTATTTTTTTTAGTACTCAAAATTTCAATTCCTCTCCAATATTTACAATTTGACATCTAATTGTATATATAAAAATAGAAATAAATATTTGAAAATATAATATATATATATATATATATATATATATTAAAGGAGAGGTCTGGAGAGAGAAAAAAAGATGAGTAAGAAAGAGAAAAAATGCCACGTAAATGCCATGTAGGATTATTTTCTTTTTTTGGTTATGTATGAATTTTCTTAACATAATTATGATGGATACCTTATTTATTTCTTTTTTAATTAAAAATCCATCTAGGATTAATTTCCTCTTTTAATTATGTAGGATTTTTTTAACATAATTAGGATAGATACTCTAATTAATTTTTTTTTTAATTATATAGGAGTTTGGTTAATATAATTGGGATAGATGCCCTAATTAATATTAAAAATAAACAAGATCATATATATATATATATATATATATATATATATAATATATATATAATATATAATATATATATATATATATTATATATATATATATATATATATATATATATATAATTACTTTTATGTTATTTTGGTTTTTATTGTGAGGTTTTTTTATTTTTTTTAGTTTTTCTTTTTATTCTGAGTCCAATAATATCAAATTTATAACTTTTTCTCAAAAGTAATTTGACCACTTTTTAAATTAAATTATATAAAAATGACAACATAATTCAGTATTTATTTTATTGCCTATCAACATGTTATCTATCAAATATTATTACGATTCAACACTTTTTATTTGAATTGATCTCATAAATAATGTTTAATACTAATGATGATTTACTTTTTTCTTTAATTATATAGGAGTTTTCTTAACATAATTAGGATGGATACCCTAATTAATACTAAAAAAAATTAATAAGATCATTTGAATATATATATATATATATATATATATATTATATATATATATATATATATATATATATATATATATATATTTTTGTCTTTTATTGTGAGTCCAACAATATCAAATTTGTCATTTTTCTCGAAAATAATTTTACCAATTTTTTAATTAAAATATGCAAAATTGCACAATGCAATACAATGTACTATTTGTTTTATTGGCTATCAACATGTTATTTATCAAATATTATTACGATTCAATACTTTTGATTTGAATTGATTTCTTAAAATAACGTATTTTGTTACTATCTCAGTAATCATGCAAAATAATACAAGTGCGAAACCAGCATCGAGTGGAATAAATACCGTGACATCCACTATAATAGATGCGTAAAAAGATCAATTAATTTCTGATTAGTTGTTGGTGATATTGATCCACAAAGTGGTACCAATAGAAGTGTAGTAGAAAAAAGATCTGATAATTTGAAACGTATCAACGATTTGCATCCTTCGTACGTTACTGTACACTATACATTACTATTTCCATGTGGCGAAGACAACCACAGGGAAGACATATCTTTTTCTAAACCTCGAAAACCTAAAGGAGATGGTAAATAATATGTGAGTCAGATGAAGTTCTTTTCTCACCGATTGCATGAAAGAGACACGGAGGTATTTACTAATATATATAGTTGACGACTCACACAATAATTCATAATTGATGCATATACGATTATTGAATTTTCAAAATTGTGGTACGTCAACACTCATCAAAAGAATTTGAAGTGAGATGTACAGTGAGATTGTTGATGTAGTGTTATGAGGTGAAATAGATCGCTCAAGTGTTGGTACTCATGTTGTCTTGCCCGCGGAATTTACTAGCGGTTCTCCAGAGGGTCGTTTCACATAATTTTTATCTATTACTGAATTGTGTAGCTTATTGAAATGTTAAATAGTGTAACTAATTTAGATTTATCAAGTATTTTTTCAAACGTGTCAATAAATGTAACTATAGGTTCACTATAACATTCTATCAAAACAAATGTGGGGATGCATAGGATAAAAATTTGATGAAATCAACATGTATTATGATTGTCATTACATTTCTCCATGTGAAGTGGCGTGAAAATATTAGTTTATGAAATTCAGTATAAAACTCCACCTATCATGTACTAGAGTTTTCATTTTACAAAAGAGCATAATGTATTGTATAGTGATAATAATCAGTTGAACGCAATGAAATGCAATAAGAAAAATCTGAAAGCACAGAATTTGCTTATGTTGGGTTTCCTAAAAACTCTTTTTAATACTCATAAACAAAAGAAAAGACACCTAGGAAACTAGATTTTTTTTTCATTAGTAGGGATTTACTATATTACGCAAAATCGATAAAGTCACGGATGCAGTACATTTAACCAAGGGTGGTGTATTTCTCATCTATAGATATAGAGGACGCTTTCTACAACTGTTAAATCTAATAGTGGAATTGTTCTTAATGTAATATCTAATGACATAACTTCTCTTCTTCTTTCGAAAGGAAGAACTGGACATTTTAGATTTAGGGTTACTTTTAATATCTACCAAGATTTCGATCATTATTGGTACTCCACTTGCAAAATTAATGGTGGATGCGCATCTCATTATTTGGGACGAAACTCCAATGATGCATAACTATTATTTTGAGACTCTGGACAAAACATTAATAGACGTGATGAGATCGCACAATAATTTTAGTACGGAACTTCCATTTGGTAACAAATAATAATTCTTAGTGGAGATTTTCATCAAATTCTGATGGTTGTTCCAAAAGGCACTAGACCAGACATAGTTCACACATTGATCAAATCTTTGCATTTATGGACTCAGTACATTTGAAGTAAACCAAGAATGTGGTGCTGCAAAGTCACAATTCAAATCCCAATTGTGTCAAGTTAAAGAAATTTGTCAACTCGACAAATAGTATGGGAGATGTAATAGATGGAGTACAAAATGATGGTATTATTAAAACTGAAATCTAGGTTATCTATTATTGAAAGATGATGGTGACCATGTTCCGTCAATTGTGGCGAGCACATATCCACAATTTGGAAAAACTACTGAATGCTTCGCTAATTTGGATGGTCGTGCTATTATTTCCCCAACATTTGATGTCATCGATTTGATTAATAAATATATGATGTCATAAAATAATGGAGAATGTAAAGTATATCTTAGGGGTAACATCCATACATCTAATACATTATTTATTTATTTATTTATTTATTTATTTATTTATTTATTTATCATCATACATTAAAAATATAATTCTAGTCCCGAGCTCGTCGCCATAAACGAATTCCTATTTTAATTTTAAATAATCACCTACCAAGAACCCCGAGTTGCTGTCACCTGAAAATTCGCTCGGGCCCAGAGAGAGGGAGAGCGACGCATGAGCGCCGCCGCTCAATTGCCGCTGTCGTCGCCGCCTTGGCGACCGCCGTTTTGTAATGGGGCCGACCGATTTTTGTTTGGTTCTGGGAGAGAAAGGAAAAAGGAGGGAGAAGGAGACGGGTTTGAGGAGTAAAAGGGCTGGGTCCTCCTCATATATCCAGCCCATTTTCCAATTTCCAGATTTGACCCCCAGACCTTTAGCCACCTTTCAATTGGACCCCCAATTTTACCATTAAGCCTAAATAACAGCCCTCCAATTTATTAGAAACCCTAATCCAGCCCCAAAACATGTTTTATAACTACACTCCAGTCCATTTTAATTGTTATTATTATTATTATTATTTATTATTATTTATTATTATTATTATTATTATTATTATTATTATTATTATTATTTCATTAATATTGTTATTATTATTACTATTGTTATTATTATTACTATTTTAAATATGAAAAATAC
>BMAC01000077.1:1511083-1529307 GCA_014905375.1 Phtheirospermum japonicum
CTAAGAATTCTATTTAAACGAATTTATAAATCGTTTCCAAATAAAATTATATTATCAACTTCTAAGAATTTATTATAATTATTTAGTAATTTATTTATTTAAATTACTTTCGAGTCGTCTATGAAATAATTTCGATTTCTAAAATTATTATAATTTATTTATATTATAGTTATTTTACTTATTAAAATATTATTGGGTCGTTCAACGGAATTATTTTTAATTAAATATATTTTTCTAATTTATTAGGTGACGAGCATTAAGGGGACTTAGGATCTCAACTACGTGCATACCACTCGATTTTCCACGACGTTTTTACGAGGTAGGGACCACTGACCTATTTTATGCTAAATTTTGCTTCTCAATATTGTGCAATGTGTATCATGTAATCTAGAGTACGACTTAATTCAAAAATTGAATTTTATAGCCAAGGGTCTTTCCCAATGTGCTATCCATTAATTAAAACCGGTAACCATAAAAGTTGTTATCGCGTTTTAGCTGCAGTCAAAGTATTTTCTAAAACCAATCATGAATTAGAACCGGTGGCCGTACAAGTTATCATTGCGTTTCTAGCTGCGTAGTCAAAGTCGACGTTCTTCTAAAACTATGAATTAGAACCGGTAACCGTACAAGATGTTATCGCGTCTCTAGCTGCAGTCAAGGTAATTTCTAAAAAAAATCATGAATTAGAACCGGTGGCCGTACAAGTTGTCATCGCGTTTCTAGCTGCGCAGTCAAAGTCGACGTTCTTCTAAAACCATGAATTAGAACCGGTAGCCGTACAAGTTGTTATCGCGTTTCTAGCTGCAGTCAAGGTAATTTCTAAAACCAATCATGAATTAGAACCAGTGTCCGTACAAGTTGTCATTGCGTTTCTAGCTGTGCAGTCAAAGTCGACGTTCTTCTAAAACCATGAATTAGAACCGGTAGCCGTACAAGTTGTTATCGCGTTTCTAGCTGCAGTCAATGTCTATGTATTTCCAACATTCTATTCAATGATTTATATGGTTCAATGTGCTATTTTTTGAGTTCTATGATTTAGTTGAAATATGTCAGTGTAACTATTGAGTACGTTGAGCTCATCCCAAATCAACGACGTGTTTTTCAGGTACAAATGAAGATATCGAATGAAAGGGAAACGAGGAGGGGAATGAAAACTGTTGATGTTGGATTTTATGTTTTAATCTTGTTTTTATGTTTTATCCACAGTTGAAAACTTGGTTATTTACATTATGATTATTTCCGCTGCGTATTTCTTGAACGTTTCGAAAAATGTGAATCTTTTATGGTAAAATCATGAAAATTAGACATTTATTGTGACGCCAAGATTTCTCCATTTAATTATTTAAAAATATAAATCCTTTTTCGACTAATGTGAAATCGGGGCGTTACATTAGGTCTGATAATGCATGCAAATCCAATTCAAAAACATTGACATATTGTAGGACGACCACTCACAAGAGTTTCTAAATACCATTAAATGTTATGGATTCTCGAACTATGAGAAATTAAAAATTAGAATTTCACTCATGTTGTTGAGAAATATCGATCATTCCCTTATGTTGTTTAATATTGGTTGTTAACTTGATGATCATATTATATAGGCTAATATTTCTCAAGGAATCAATGCAAGTGAATTGTCGTTAATCCCTAAAATGTCTGTCACACCATCAAATCCGAGGTTTCCTTTCAAGTTCCAATGATGACGATTTTATCTGATTGTGTCATATGCTATGATGATCAACAAGAATTAAGGACAATCTCTCTCTTACATTGGATCTTGAAGAAGCCAGTTTTCAGCCATAGTCAGTTATACGTTGCTATATCAAGGGTGACCAATCGTAAGAGTTTAAAAATTATGATCGACAATGATGAGAATAAACATTGTAACAAAACTACAGATGCTGTGCATAAGAAATTTTTTCATAATTTGTAAAGTACATTTCGTCTAATAACAACCCTTCTATTAATCAAGTTATATCATTTTGTATACTATTCAATCTTTAAATAATATTTAGATGATTTATATATAGGGAGCGGTTATGGTAAAACCATCTCTGGTGTGAGAACCAGTGATGGTTCTTACCAAAATACACACACATATATATAACTTGAGTATACATGTATACAAGTACTTATTTAAATATTTTAATACATTTAACATAATATATTTTTATATAATAAAATAAATAATTATCCTGCAACGCACGGGTACAATACTAGTTGAGAAAAAAAGGATTGTTGTATTTTTTAAACCAAATAAGTTAGAATGTGGGGTTTAAGATTTAATTTTTTTTGATGGTCTTTCACTAAATTACAAAGAAAGTATTTGTTCTAAACAAGAAATTAACACACTCACGCACCCAATGAGAATTGAACCTGGGTCTGTTTGCCCAGAAAAAGTGCCCTTTACCACTGGGCTGAATCCAATTCCCGGTTTAAGATTTAGGGGGGTGTATTCATTTAGGACTTTTAAAGACATATTAAGATTTTTAAAATCCTGATTATTTAATTAAGACATTTTAAAACTTATAAAAGTCTTGAGGTATTTAATTGAGATTTCTATTGGATTATTAAATGTCCATAAAAGTCTGAGGGTATTCATTTGAGATATTTTGAATTCTTAAATTGTCATGAGGTATTTAAAAAGTCAAATACTCTTTGAATTTGTAATTTGACTGGATTTTCCTAGACTTCTAAGTTAATTATACATACGAAATCCCACTACCAAATCCCATCTTTAAACATGAGATTTCATAATACTTTTATAAACTCCCAACAAATACGTAAAATCAATAAAAATAAAAGAAAATCCTTACAAATCTTATAGTGAAACAAATCTTAAAATGTCTCTAGAAGTTCCAAATGAATACACCCTAATTAATTTTTAATTGGGCAAAAATATTTTTTTAGTCCGGTAAGTGACCACTATTTGATATTTAGTCCAGTTTTTGGTCACACTTGAAAATTAGTCCACTAAGTGGACTAAATGCTGATTTTTGGTCCAGTGACCGCCTACAACAGGTCATCTTTACCGGAAAAACCGAAAACTGAAGGTCACTGGACCAAAAATCAGCATTTAGTCCACTTAGTGGACTAATTTTCAAGTGTGGTCTAAAACCGGACTAAAAGTCAAAGAGTGACCACTTATCGGACTAAAAAAATAATTTTGCTTAGTTTAAAACTATTGATATGTGTGATGATAATAAGATAAACTATAATTAGATGTATAATGTAATCTGCAAAAAATTATTTCATAATATATAAAAGTGGAGTTATTTACATTTAATTTGTTTTAGAAAGCGAATATACGCACACTATTTATTTACGAGTTCACCCCATAAAAAAACTCAACAAAAATGTCAAAATTATCCCACAAATACTAAATACCTAAAAGATATCATCTCCTTCAACCCTCCACCACCACTCCAACTCTTCCATTAGCGTCGTCCATTACACCGTCATCGCCACCGCCATAGGTGTCGTCATTGTGCCACCGCCAAACAGAAAGAAGAAAGAACGTTGGTGGGTGGTGAAAAGTAAGTGACGGATCTAGGCGGTAAAAGATAAAAAATAAATACAAAATAAGGGTGTTCGTCTCTGGTTTCTCGAACAACACTCATGTGTTCGAACATTTTGATAAATAAGCAATACAATAAAAACCTACAAGTTATAAATAAGTAATAGAATAAATTAAAAACCTACAATCTAAAATTAAAAATAAGAATAAATAGGGATTTTTTCCTCCCAMATATTTCATTTTTATTTTTACCTATATCATATTTTTTTGGACAATTGCCTCCTAATTACACTTACTCGCCAAAAACCTAAAATTATTTTTTTAGTCCGGTAAGTGACCACTTTTTGACTTTTAGTCCGGTTTTGGATCACACTTGAAAATTAGTCCACTAAGTGAACAAAATGCTGATTTTYGGTCCAGTGACCTGCTCTAGGCGGTCACTGGACCAAAAATCAGCAATTAGTCCACTTAGTGGACTAATTTTCAAGTGTGACCAAAAACCGGACTAAATGTCAAAGAGTGGTCACTTAACGGGCTAAAAAAATATTTTTGCCTTTTTAATTGTATGTTTGTTTGAGGATTTGGACTTTCAATATATCAATTAGGAACGAAGAATTTACGGCTTGTTTGGGTTAACATTTCGAATACTGAATTCACAATACCGAATACTCGTTTGTTCTAAAAATCAAAAATCAAATACTCAAATAATAATATCTTACAACTAAATAATTAAATATTACTAAATACAATACAACAATACACTATCACCCACTTTTCAAACATGATATGACATAAAATACAATACAATAATACATTATCATCCGCTTTTCAGACATGATTTGACATCTACAGTAAAAAGTAAAAGATTCTGAATCCTATAACAAACAAGAATTCATACTATTCACATAATTCTGAATACCCTATATTTTTGAATACCAGAATTCAGAATCCAAAGAATGGTAGTTCAACTAGGCCCAGGGATCGTAATATGTAGAGTATGGGTAGTGTACTATAATACCTATCCCATGTATTTTATCAAAATACTTTATGCTCATTTCCATACCTTTTGGGTACTTCGTACTTATACCCGTACCCGTTACGCACGCGTTAACAACATACAAAAATTTGAATTAAAAAACATTGATTATAACTCAAAGCATAATTCAAATAAACATAAACTAGTGATCATTTATAAAAGTATGACGTTACATTAAAAACCACAAGTATGGCAATACTATGAATCCTTTAGAAAACACAATGTCTTAATTCAATACCGTACCACCAAATCTTGCATGAACTTCTGACGCTCTTCAAAACTTTAAACATTGATGTCAATTAGTTGTACTTGTCAGGTAAAATTTTATAATACAAATTGAAAAGATAATAAATCCTTTTGTCAACCTGGTCTTGAATATATTGCAAGGGTTTATCCTTCAAATCCTACATATACAAATATCTCTATCCCACGGGTTTGTATAAGAAGTTTCGAGTTGACGTGTAATTTTATGGTGGTTTAGATGCTTAATTTGCAGATTCTGGAGGTTTACTAAAATATATGAATTCTTAATACCTACTTAATTAAATATATATTTTATAACTTAATATTCTTCTTTTATTATATTTTGCCTAATTCAATATTTCTTCTATTCTAATATAAAAAGACAAAAAGTCATATATTAGAAAATATATATAAATTATTTATTCTAATTAAAAGATAAATTACTTATAAGAAAATATTTATTACGAAAACAATTTAATTATGAAAATAATCTAAATAAGTTGTATTTGTATTTTTATTAAAATAAAAATATTTTTATTAACTAACTTTTAAATGTAAAATATAATTAAACTACGAGTTACTTACAATAGTTTAAGTATATAACCAAATATTATTAATAAATTTAATTTATGCATAAAATATAAAATTATATAACTAAGCACAAAACAATATTTCCGAGTCTAAACTAAACCATAATTTTCTCTTTTCTGGAAATTACCTCAGTGGTATCAAGCACTACCAAAAAGAACTTGATAATCAATTCATGGTTACTTGGACTCTTTTATTAAATTATGGGCAACACTCTTGTTAGGCCGGATTAACGGATCATCCGTTAGGCCAAAATTTCACATCAATACATTATAGTGCAAAAATCAATACATTATAATAGAAAACCAATACATCATAGTACAAAAACATTACAGTACAAAAACCAATACATCATAGCACGGGTCAGAGGTTTATGAAAAACTAATACTTTACATTAAAAAACCAATACATCACAGTACAAAAATTAATACATTATAGTATCGGGTCAGATGGCCTAATGGGTCATGACCCGTTAATCTGGCCTAACACAAGTGTTTGCCATAAATTAAATACTATATATTAAATTTCTACATTACGTGCCACCAACTTTGTATGTCCTTAAAGACATGAGGCATTCAACATAAGGCATGTACTGTTACGGTATCTAGAATTATACATGAAAACATACCAGGCTGAAAAACATAGTTTATATGGAAAATCCCCATTTAGGCATATATCATATTATCAAAATCTCCAAGAATTCTCTGAATCTTTTTATTCTAATTTAATAAAAATATATACCATATAATCTGTACTGAAAAGTATATTGACAAATATGCCCCAAAAAAGTAGAACAAACACAAAGCCTGTCCCGATGGAAGGAAGAGCAGAAGGAGCGATCTGCATGGTGATAGAGCATGATTCACGCAATCAATTTTCATTGCCCACGCCAATCGCCAATACACTATGCATATGTAGATGAGATTTTAAACTATAACACAATAAACGATTTTTGTATTCCCGCCACCATACACATTTCGTACACGATTCCGATTGGCGTGGTTTGGATATGGAAATCGATAGTAAGTCAACAACCTTATTTAAGTAGTTGGTAGAACAACATATTTTTTCATGATCGACATGTTACGGAGTATGTCGTACTGCGTTTATCGAAACCCATCATTCTCAGTTCATTTTCAAAATAACATATCTGCTCTTCAACTTTTGTATTAAACATGGTATGCCCTTTGCCAATTTTTTTTATCAACTATAGTCTATTTCTCGCCTTTTGAATTCAGTTGAACCCAAACTTATTTTCTCATAGTAGTTTTTTTTTAGAGTATTATGCAATTTAAAATATATCTCAGAATAGTCTTGAATTCAACGTAAAAAGTAGTTTGAAATATAATTCTCATTTTTTACAAACAAAGTCCAAACTACTCGACTAGGTAGTTTTTAATTATTCGACTACAACCTTAATCTGTATTGCAAATTATAACTAATTTTGTTGAGTGTAGACACCCTCTTTTTTTCACAGTAGTTTTTTTTTAGAGTATTATGCAATTTAACTTGTATTTTCAGACTATTTTTGAATCCAGTGTACATAGTAGTTTAGAATATAGTTGTCATTTTTTTGCAAACTGGATCCAAACTACTCGACTAGGTAGTTTGTAAGTATTCAACTACAACTTTAATCCATAATGACAAGTAGTTATTTCTTGGAGTAGTTCATAATAGTCTGTGTGCTTTCAACTATCAAGGTATTCACTTATGTGTTTGTTTGCAATTATGTGAACAATAGTTTTGAGTTTGTGTGTTTGCAGTTGATAAAGTCTTTTAGTGGTATTTTGGTTAGTGTTGTTGCATATTATTTTAAAATAGTTTGTAATTATCTTTCAACTATCGTCCCGTTGTAAGTATATTTTGCTATTTAATTTTAGTTTATGAAATTATAGGTTTTAACGTAGTTTATAATATTCCCAACATTTGTTATATATTGATGTAGGTTTGGCTGACTACGGAGGTATTATTGTTCTATGTAATTATTCTGGGGAGACGCTCATAGTCGACGTGGAGACCAGATTCTCTTTCAATTCCCTTGTTCTAAGAGTCCATGCAAACTGGAGTGAACTTGAAACTATGAATATGGAAATGCATTATTCCATTCTGGAATGTCCAATGTGTGTCCTTGGTAATGATAATGATTTCAAATGATGGTTAATCTTTTAATATCATTCGGGTTAGTTCGAGTTAGAGTCGATATTTCAAGCAATTTCGTTCAACTTGGACCCAAACTGATTTTAATTATTTGAATAATGAGGACATTCTATCAACCTTGATCCCGAGCCACACCAAGAAATTATTAATTGCTGATTGGTACAGAGAGTTATCAACCGTCGGATAAAAGTACGAGGGTGGGGTGAAAGAATTTAGGATTACATTACGTAAGATGACAATCGGTGTTGGTTTTGAATTTCTAAAAAATGATGCGGATAGGGTCATAACTAGATGCTCAAACAATAATTGCACTTGGTATGTTCATGCGTCTACCGATGGTGTCAATGGTTTTTTATGTAAGAGTAATAAACAACACACGCACGTGTGGATATTGTTTCCCATCACTTAAACATAATCGCATTAATTATGAGCTGATGTTCTTAATAATATTAGAAGATTTTCCACAGACTTTGGGCACTTCGTCCCAGCGATGTTGTGAAGTTGTTCTCTAGTAAATACGGGTTATCAGTTACTTACAAAATGGCGTATCTTTCCATGGAGAAATCCAGGCAATGTGTTCTTGGGGAAATCGGAGATTTATTTTAGGGATTGAATTTCTATGTCGATTGTCTTCGCAAGTCCAAACCTGGGTCGCACATTATTTTGGATGTTGATGTTTCAAACGACCATTTCATAAGGGTGTTTATTTCATTTGCATCATGTATTGAAGGGTTTAATTTTTGTCGACCTTTGATGTTCATTGATGGAACACACTTGTTAGGTAAATTTAAGGGTCACCTTCTCGGGGCTACCGCAAAGGACAGAGATAATGGTAAAATTAGCCTCATTTTTTCTACATGCGATTAACAATGTTATGACAATGTAGTTTAGTATTGTGGTTTCGTATGTCAGAGTAGTTCGCAATAGTCATGCAAAATCCTCCTATGATCTTAAACACCTCGTACAATAATTCATGAACTAGTATTTTTTGATTTCATAGCATTTCACAATTACCACATTAAAATTGTGTGTTTTAGTTTCGTATTTAAGATTAGTTCAAGATCATATTATAGATTATGATCACACAAAATTTCCTAATTTATCTCGATATATGATCGTTTCATAGTTTTGTATACATAGAGTAATGCAGAATGACATTGTGTTTTTTGATTTAAGTTTAGTTCTGAATTATCACAATATAATTTTGCATTGTATTTTCATTTTTTATAGTAGGTCAGGATCGTGTTGTAGTTTCATATTTCAAAAGATGCAGTTTGTATATTTTAGTATAGTATGCAATTCTTATTTGCTAGTCGAGGTTAGCAAACTAATTTAGTTTTCTCGAGTAGTTTCACATTTCAGCATATTTTAGTATTATAGCTCAGTATTTCTCAGAATCGTTCATGATCATATTTTAGTTTATGATTCAAGAGAATATCACAATTATCACCCTTTTTGAGTGTAAAATGATTTTTTGCATGTTTTCTACTTGTAGGGTTGTACCACGTAGCGTTTGCTATAGTGGACTTGGAGAATTCAATTAACTAGCGTTGGTTCATGGTGAATTTGAAGAGAATCTTGTCGCCGCATCGTGAAGTGATGTTTGTGTCTGGTAGGTACCCTGGCTTTCTTGATGCTATGAGTAAGGAGTTCTTTGGGATCCCACACGGACATTGTTTGAACCACTTGATTACCAACCTGAAATATACATCGAGGTAAGAATTTCTCAAAGAGTTTGTGTGGTCGACTAGAGTGGATTCTGAAAAATGCAGCATATTCCTCTACGGTTGAAATGTTTGAGGATTATAAGGGATAATTTATTAAAGAGGGAGGAGATGCGGTTAGGAGTTTCCTTGATAACATAGGTGTTACACAGTGAGCCAATGCTTATTTCCGGGGCAGACGATACGGGGAGATGATCTCAAACGTGCTTGAGTCATTTAATAAATGGGTATTAGAAGAAAGAAATCTTCCAATCACAAACCTTGCCGACACCATAAGGATCAAACTGATGGGGCAAATTAGTGGTAATCAAATACTTATAATTTTTATTTACCGATTGCCAATTTTCATACTTGTTAAATCCTTATACAAATTATGCAATTTTATCATTTCATTTTTTTTTTAAATTTTGGTTGCATTTATAAAGCAAGGGAAAGCATGTGCAAGGCATGTATGACTGATTTATACCCTTCGATTGTCAAAAAGCTTCAATTACTCATTGATCAATCAAGGTTGTGACCGATAACTCAGTCATCGGAGTCAATCTTTGAAGTGCACAGCAATCCATTGGTGGAGGTGAAACTCGATTATCGAACCTGCACATGTTGTCAATGGAAAATCTGCGAACTACCATGTTTGCATGCTTTGGCATGCATCTTGCACACCGACAGACCTATTTCAGCATACGTGGATGAGTTTTACCGCATATGTACGCTTTTACTCGTATCCTATTCAGCCGGTTCCAATGTTTGGAAGGGCACAAGATCCTATCGACACATGATCAGTCATTCCACCGACGACTAAGCGGCCACTTGGAAGACCAAGGAAGAAAAGGATCTTGTCACAGGGCGAGGACATACCAAGAAGAACTAAATGTGGTAGATGTGGTCGTGTTGGGAATCATAACAAAAAAAGTTACACTGAACCACTTAAGTGAACACAACATACCAAGACTTTTTCTTCCTATTTAAGTTTATTATTTTATCCAATAAACATGTGTTGTTATGGAGTAGTCTCAAACTACATTATGACATATAGTTTACCAAATTTTCTTATATGAATCAAAGACCATGTGCCTATGTAACAAATATTGGTAAATAAATCATAATCATATTACCATTGTTGCCTGAAACACATCAACACACGAGTGTTTATCCATATGTATTCACCAATCACCAAGCTAATATAAGGTCGATCAATGCTTCTTTCATGTTGACCAATTTTCCCGCCAACCATCTTTCAAGTGAACCAATGTTTTGTCAGCCTTCTTTCATGTTGACCAATGTTACTGTCGACCTACTTTCAGATCGACCACATTGAACTTCTTTCAGATTGACTAATGTTACCGTCGACTTTCATTTAGATCGACCACACATACCTTCTTTCAGATCACCCATGTCAACCATTGATCCGAACTTTTTTGTCTTTTCAAAATTAAAAATCCAAGTTAAACAATGCGTGTCTACTTTGAAAAGGCTTTAGTTCGCCCGCAAGAGAATGGGGTTACCGTAGACTTGGAAAGTTAACTCGAGTCGATCTCTCGAGGAACACTAATCGGAAGTTATTTATGTGTTTGTCTTTACGAATGATAAACAAGGAAAAAGACTAATCTAAACACAAGGACAAAAGGATTTTTGTTTATCATTCGAAAGGTAACCATCATTAGAACTAATCTTGATAGAGGGCGTCAATCTCTTCGTAAGCAATTAACTACGTTTATCAAACTAAGCAGTGAATTAAACTACTCTTGCTAGGAGGTCTTCAATCTCCTCGCAAGCACTTAACTATGAGATTTAAACTAAGAATCGTCACTCAAGCATTTTGTCAAACACATAGCAAGCATTAACTAAATTACTTTAAAAAAAGGAAATTGTAACCAAGAATATTACCAACTAGATCAACCAATGTGGGCGTCAATCGCATGATTAAGAAATATTAAAATAACCATTAACTATCGAAACCAAAAGCATTCAAACATTCAACCATACAACTAAAGTAGAGTTTAGAGAGTATGAAATTGAGATGTTTTCAAGAACTATCTCCAGCTATTCCGAAGGGATTATCGTCTAAGAGTCGAGCCTTGGAAGCTGTCACGGACTCCCGAGATGCTACAACCGCCATAGTACCTACAAAATCTATGATTCAAGAACACACTTGGGTTGCTATCCCCAAGAGGTTCGAGTATGTCTTCTCGACCAATCTATCACGAACCGAACGAGGAATCTTTCGTCTATGGATGGATAGATGAATGTGGCTGAGTTCTTGGCCTTTTGTAGCCCTCAAATCCCTCCTTTCACTCCTCTAATATTTATGGGGTTTAATGGCTTTAAAAACTGTTTCGTAACTGAAGATTCTTCAAATCTTTAGTTTGTAACGCCTGAGACTGGGTAACCCAGTATGGACGACTTACCCAGTGTCGTCCGGTCAGAGGCAGGTCCATTCGATCGGATGGTTATCCAGTGATTTTTATCCGACCGGTCGTGCGGTCAATCCGACCGGATGTTCTGACACTGGGTAACCCAGTGTGGACAACATACCAAGTGTTAGAGGTAATATGTCAAATCGGGGTCCAATTTCTTTGAAACTCTACTCGCGGGCTCACACTCGTCCATCTTATGATCAAAACACTTCAAAATACCTGAAATAAACATAAAACATGGTAAAATAAGCCAAAGATACATAAATACGAAAATATGCTCAATCTATCCTACTTATACCAAAATTAACAACAAATCTAACTAAAACACACTCAAAATATGTACAAAAAGTGAGACAAAAACGTGCGAATCAACCACCCCATGCTTTATTGGTTTGTTCATCCTCGAACAAACAAAAGAATCAAAACCACGTAATCTTGAAAGTAGCTAGATCAAAGAGTCATGTTGTGTATATAGTTTTGCAAATATAAACACTTTTGTCGAAAACTCTTAAGCTAAGCTCGTGTTACCTTTTCACCTTGAAATCAAAAGAATGCGCCCTCGCAAAAGGGAAATATACAATGGTGCACTCATTCACTCGTGTTTTTAAAAAGGTAAGTGTATACGCTCGGATCGACATAAACATGCATTCAACGACTCGTGAAAATCAAAGACTCATACATTGCATATGTGTGCACACTCAGTCAAGAATCAGATTAGGACTTATTAGGGTTGTAATGTAGGCTCTTTGGTAAGGTATGTCATATATAGAGATGGGTGGCTAACTTGCGAATAAACGCAATCAATAACTCACTCAATCAAACATTTTTAAGCATAGATCATAGATTTGCTCCTCAATCCTCCCAAAACAACCATGTACCATTATTTTTAGCCTTTCATAACTAAGACTATTTCTAACCCCAAAACCCGCATACTTGCCTTTATACATTGGCTTTATTCTTAATATCTAGATGCTCTTAAAGAACTCAAGCACCCTTAATTTCATCTTCTTTTTTTTTTCTTTTCTTTCCTTTATTTTTTTTCCTTTTGTTTTCTTTTTTTATATTATAAACTCCACTAATTCGCACCCTGCAATCGTCAGTCTCAATAGACCAATAATAAATAAACTCTCATCTCACAAACTTAAATGAAATAAGAGCTATAATGATGCTCATGGCTAACAAAGAGACGGAATAAAGACTCAAAAGGGCTTATTAGGAATTTATAGTGGTTTTTATTTTTGAATTTAGCTGGAATCGGGTTTTATATGTACCTATCGTCATTTTCAAAACCAAATATACACATGTGACTTTAGAGACTTCTCAGAACACTCATCGAATCAAAGCATGAAATGTTGATAAACACACAAAGCTCCTTACTGGGGTTTTATTCAAACTTTGAAAGCAAGGTGATAATAAGAAGGTGAGGCGGAGGGAGCGTATGAAGGTTCAAAACCGAGATCATAAGAATTTTCATTAAGGATCGGGTGATAGGAACTATGTGGTGGGGGTGGGGGTGGGGGGGGGGGGGTGGGGGGGTGAGGTTCAAAACTCCGATTGGAGTGGTTGGGCGAAGTATGTTGGTCATTACGGATCGAGTTGTAAGAACTTGGAGGTGGGTCCCATTCAGATGAGTAGAACGACCCCATGAAACAATCATACACTTCCTCCCACGTGTTCAAGGAGTCGGGCTCTAAATTTGCCAACCATTTTCTTACCCGATCCTTTAATGCGTAGGTGAAGAGTCGCATCTTCACTTGATCCTTTGTAAGGCCTAGAAGAGTGAATGTTTCCGTTATGGCGTCATACTCTTGGATGAAGTTGAATGGATCCTCACTCGGGAGCCCATAAAAAACAAGAAGTTGATCAAAATAGAAATCGTTCGGATCTTACTCCCGCATCTTGGAGCTCAAAGGAATGGCCGGTCGAAAGCCACGCCAATCGGACGGTGGGTAAGACATCTTTTTTTTTCTTTTGAAAATGGCTTGTTGAATCTTGGTCGTCAAGGTACCTTGCAATCACAACACTCAACGCACAAGATTAAACGCATAGGTGGAAAATAACAAAAACGAACAAAAATAAAAATCACAAATGAATACGAAACAAAAAAATCAATAAAAACATCAACAAAGATCACGAAGAGCAAACACAAAAACTACAAACTTTATCCTTCCCCGGCAACGGGACCAATTTTTGATCCATACTTTTTTGTCTTTTCAAAATTAAAAATCCAAGTTAAGCAATGCCTGTCTACTTTGAAAAGGCTTTACTTCGCCCGCAAGAGAACGGGGTCACCGTAGACTTGGCAAGTTAACTTGAGTCGATCTCTCGAGGAAGACTAATCAGAAGTTATTTATGTTTTTGTTTTACGAACGAGAAACAAGGAAAAAGACTAATCTAAACACACGGACAAAAGGGGTTTTTGTTTTATCATTCGAAAGGTAACCATCATTAGAAATAATCTTGCTAGAGGGCGTTAGTATCTTTGCAAGAAATTAACTACGTTTATCAAACTAAGCAGCAAATTAAGCTACTCTTGATAGGAGGTCATCAATCTCCTCACAAGCACTTAACTACGAGATTTAAACTAAGAATATTCACTCAAGCATTTCTTCGAACACATAGCAATCATTAACAAAATTACTTTTAAAACTAGCAATTGTAACCAAGAATATTACCAACTAGATTAACCAATGTGAGCGTCAATCGCATGATTAAGAAATATTGAAATAAAAATTAACTATCGAAACAAAAACCATTCAGACATTCAACCATACAACTAAAGTAAAGTTTATAGAGTACAAAATTGAGATGTTTGCAAGAACTATCTCCAGCTATTCTGAAAGGATTATCATCTACGAGTCGAGCCTTGGAAGCTGTCACGAACTCCCGAGATTCTACGACCGCCGTGGTACCTACCGAATCTACGATTCAAGAACACACTTGGGTTTTCATCCCCAAGAGGTTCGAGAATGTCTTCTCGACCAATCTGTCATGGACCGGACGAGGGATCCTTCGTTTATGGATGGATGGATGAATTTTGTTGAGTTCTTGGCCTTTTGTAGCCTTTAAATCCCCCCTTTCACTCCTCTAATATTTCTGGGGTTTAATGGCTTTAAAAACCATTTCGTAACTGAAGATTCTTCAAATATCGAGTTTGTAACGCCTGACACTGGGTAACCCAGTGTGGACGACTTACCAAGTGTCGTCCGGTCGGAGTCAATCCGACCGGATGTTCTGACACTGGGTAACCCAGTGTGGACAACGTACCAAGTGTTAGAGGCAATACGTCAAATCGGGGTCCAATTTCTTTGAAACTCCACTCGCGGGCCCACACTCGTCCATCTTATGATCAAAACACTTCAAAGTATCTGAAATAAACATAAAACACGGTAAAATAAGCCGGAGATACATAAATACGAAAATATGCTCAATCTATCCTACTTATAGCA
The DNA here is from genome assembly GCA_014905375.1 of Phtheirospermum japonicum. Taxonomy (NCBI): domain Eukaryota; kingdom Viridiplantae; phylum Streptophyta; class Magnoliopsida; order Lamiales; family Orobanchaceae; genus Phtheirospermum; species Phtheirospermum japonicum. The sequence goes on from BMAC01000077.1 coordinate 1,526,215, forward strand.
AAATTAACAACAAATCTAACTAAAACACACTCAAAATATGTACAAAAAGTGTGACAAAAATGTGCGAATCAACCACCCATGCTTTATTGTTTTGTTCATCCTCGAACAAACGAAAGAATCAAAACCACGTAATCTTGAAAGTAGCTAGATCAAAGAGTCATGTTGTGTATATAGTTTTGCAAATATAAACACTTTTGTCGAAAACTCTTAAGCTTAGCTCGTGTTACCTTTTCACCTTGAAATCAAAAGAATGCGCCCTCACAAAAGGGAGATATACTATGGTGCACTCATTCGCTCGTGTTTTTAAAAAGGTAAGTGTATACGCTCGGATTGACATAAACATGAATTTAACGACTCGTGAAAATCAAAGACTCATACATCGCATATGTGTGCACATTCAGTCAATAATCATATTAGGACTTATTAGGGTTGTAATGTAGGATCTTTGGTAAGGTATGTCATATATAGAGATGGGTGGCTAACTTGCGAACAAACGCAATCAATAACTCACTCAATCAAACATTTTTAAGCATAGATCATAGTTTTGCTCCTCAATCCTCCCAAAACAACCATGTACCATTATTTTTAGCCTTTTATAACTAAGACTATTTTTAACCCCAAAACCCGAATACTTGCCTTTATACATTGGCTTTATTCTTAATATCTAGATGCTCTTAAGGAACTCAAGCACCCTTAATTTCATCTTTTTTTTTTTCTTTTCTTTCCCTTCTTTTTTTTCCTTTTCTTTTTTTTAATATTATAAACTCCACCAATTCGCACCCTGCAATCGTCAATCTCAATAGACTAATAATAAATAAACTCTCATCTCACAAACTTAAATGAAATAAGAGCTATAATGATGCTCATGGCTAACAAAGAGACGAAATAAAGACTCAAAAGGGCTTATTAGGAATTTATAGTGGTTCTTATTTTTGAATTTAGCTGGAATCGGGTTTTATATGTGCCTATCGTCATTTTCAAAACCAAATATACACATGTGACTTTAGAGACTTCTCAGAACACTCATTGAATCAAAGCATGAAATGTTGATAAACACACAAAGCTCCTTATTGGGGTTTTATTCAAATTTTGAAAGCAAGGTGATCGAGTGTCAAAAGCTTCGCAAAATTGCTAATGACTAAGTGTTGTTTTAAATAATTATATATATAAGTAGCTTTTGAAAAAAATTTCATTAAACAAGCTCAAAAGACTCCAACGATAGATCACGCAATATATGATTTCTACAGGCAAGCCATTACAAACACAAATGAGTATGGGAATGATTTCAACATACGTTGACATAACAATTGGTCGATCCGCACGTCCTCACAAGGAAAGACTCAAACAGAACTATTCGACCGGAACGATACGCATGCATAATATTAGACTCTCCAAACCACCTCATGCTTTAGTGGTTTGTTCATCCTCAAACAAATGAAAGAATTAATGATCATGCGAATAGTTTGTTGAATAGTTAAAACAGACACTATGTACATAACACATAACAGAAAAACCAAACAAAAACAAAACACTGAAAAATGAAAAAAGATAGTTAGGATAGAAAGTGATACTATACTGGGGCTCAGGCCCGCCTAAATATCCATGCCGCCTGGAGGGAAAGATGGAACTTTGTAAATGAGGGTGACGGTTCTGCAGTGTTATCCGGACGGATTTTGCTTCCATCCGTACAGATGGTAGTACAACTGGTTTTGTCCAACCGATTCCTGAGCCTTTCCGGTCGGATGGTTCTCCAGAATGTTCTGTCCGACCGGATTTCTGCACCATCCGATCGGATATTCTGAAATTGCTCAATTTCGTCATTATCTGCACACTTAACAAACTATTATCAAATCTACCTAACTCCAGCTTATCACACATAAAAATATGTACAAAAATACAATTAGAAACATGAAAATAAAAATAAACAAAATTATGGACAAAAATGATGAAAACTTGGGTTACCTCCCTAGAAGTGCAACTTTTAACGTCTTTTGCTCGACGATTTACAAAACTGATGTTATCCGGGATCCAGAAATAAATGACGATCGTGCCATGCCTTAGTGTTCTCCAAGAGCAATAGCGGGTAGTGAAGATCACCAAGGTGGGCACAATGAGCAGGTCCCATGATAAACACTTCAACTGGCTTTCGAGGTCCAAAGCACGAGTAATCGATAACCAAAAAGAGACGGAAAGTCAGCCGGAGTGTGGAACAATGCTCGGTCATCAGAATGACTAGGAAATCAGTCGAACAGAAGGAATTATCATCGACCAACCTAAAATCCTTCTCGGTTGCCTCTTCTACCCCCTCAACGTTAAGATTAATCAAAGCATCGGGCAGAACGCAATGCGGCTCAACAAACACAACCTCCTCCAAATCCGGTAACATAACTCCAACATCTTCACAAAGAGAAAGTAAGTCCGAGTCGCCAACATCCTCGCTCGGAACCTCTAATGGCAACACCCCTACACTATTACCCAAAACTTCATCAACAATTACAAAGGGGCGATCTCAACCAAATCCTCAATCTCCATCTCCTCACACACCTTTACCAAACAAGCATTAAAGCTTGAATCACCAAACTCCAAGGTGGGCTCCACTATATCAAAAATTGGCACCTCCTCAAAAGTAAGCTGCTCCTCCTTATCACAGAAAACTGAGTAAGGATCGTTATCAAATGGGGTATCGGAATGATAGTGGATTTGTTGGTTATCCCTCTCCTTTAACAATCTTTCCAAATAAGCCTCTACTTAACCCATCATCTTATCCATTTTCTTCATGAATTGCTCAGTCGATTGCGCAAGTTCGTCCCGATGACGAATGGTCTTGGCTTCTAGATCTTGCTGCCGTGCCAAAAATTGATCATTTGGTTTATATTCCTCATAGCTCGGGTAGTAGGGAATTTAGTCGGAAAGGGCATAAGAATCATATCTTGGATAGGAAGAATTAAATTTGGGTGGAGCATACGAGTCATATCCCGTGTAATAAGAAGGTGAGGCGAAGGGAGCGTATGAAGGTTCAAAACCGAGATCATAAGAATTTTCATTAAGGATCGGGTGATAGGAACTATGTGGTGGTGGTGGTGGTGGTGGTGG